>JAQSVV010000439.1:1200000-1654076 GCA_036375495.1 Agrotis segetum
CCATGTCTATCTCACTCTAGGACATTGTCCCTTTCTCTCTCGTTGTTTCTTAGTAGAATATGCTTAAGGTCACTGGCGTGAATACAAGCCTTATACAGGGTTAACAATCATATTTCATGGAAATACTCATATGTAAAGGCTTTTTAAACTGTGAAAGTCAAGCTTTGTCTTCTAGCTGGTTCAAATAAATTACCTTTGACGAAAGCTACACAGTTCTAGAACGTCTGAGGGCAAGATCGATATAAGAGGTCAACCGCCTGTGATTCTTTTCTAAGTTTTTTCGCTAGAAACATCGATATTTAAAGGTAAGTCTATTCAACAATAATAATCCCCGTAAGTTAATGGCTTCAGAGAAGAGAGTCTTGATCAAGACCTGGAAGAACTCATTTGATGACTTTTAAACGCCAAAAAGAAATTGTTTTTTAATAAGTGGGGCTGGATAAAGGGGTAGATTCTGAAATCAGTGTTAAGGTCTAAACTCTTCGTTAAATGGTTAAACTCTTTGGTGCCCTGACTACTATTTTTAATTGTATTTTTACACGCTATAAATAAAGTCTCGAACCTTTATAAAAGCAAAAGTTTGCGCGAATGTAGGGATAGATGTTTATTACTCTAGCCCACAATAACTACTGAACAGATTTGCAAGAAATTTAGTACACTGATAATTTATAACGCAGATTAAAGTATGAGGACTGTAATGTTGAATAATTAATTATTGTCGAACTTCACGCGGGCTCCCATGGCTTTCATGGTTATGAAGATATCAGGATCGTTGTAACTTCTTTATTCTATAATCCCCATTCAATTTAGCTTTAAACTTAAACTACTCATAAATAAATTCGTTGCTAAATTAAATTCAATAGTCATCAGCGTATCTAAAGTAATTTTCGGGACATAATACATTCTGATTGGAAGCCGTTTCACGAGCCCTGGAGCGAAGATCGTCAATTAAACAGTCGTAGCAGTTCCCTGATACAGCAATTTGAGAATTTCCATATACTATCTGTCCATGATGTCACTTTATGACGCGACAAAAAGACGATTATTAAGGCTTTGCTGAACAGCGAGATCGGCCTGTCTTTAGCATATATTTACTTCATCATCATCATCATCATCCACAGCCCGTCTTCACCCACTGCTGGGTATAGGCCTCTCTCTGTTTGTGACAAGCTCCACGATCTTGTGCCAGCCTCATCCAGGACACTCCCGCAATGTCAACAATGTCGTCTGCCCATCTCGCCGCCGGACGACCAACCCTTCTCTTTCCATTTCTTGGACGCCACTCTGTCACATTTACTTACTATGAAAATATACAACGTGTTACGTTATTAGCGCAAAACCTCTCGAGGGGTAACTCAGCCCATGTGACTGAACAATGTTTGTTCTAATACTTTTGGAAATTCGCAAAAAAAAAATCAATTTCTCATTTTGTATGAAAAAGTTTTTTTTGCGAATTTTCAAATGTCTTATAACAAACATTGTTATTTGTTCAGTATAATAACATGGGCTGAGTTACCCCACGAGACGTTTTGCGCTAATAACGTTACACGTTGTATATGTATGTAAGACGCCACGCTAAGCTCGCTGTTTGGCAAAATCTTATCGACTCAATGTCGGCTTTGAATACAGCGTACGGATAACATAACATCTTCATGCCAGTAATCCCTTGAAAGTGAGACGAAGGTACGGAAAAACTTCAGCTCGTTGCGCGAAATCAATTATCCTATTATATACGAAAATAATATGTACCTAATAAAATTTTCTTAATCACATTATTATGACTAAAATAGAGCAGTGGTGGCCCAGTGGTATCGGTCTCGACTTACGAGTTCTTGGGTTCAAATCCGGCCAGCCACGTTACTTTGTGTAATATATTTCATCACCACTGCTCTCAAAACGGTGAAGGAAACCTTTGTGAGAAAAAATTCGCAGACTTGTGACATCCACCAACCCGCACCTCCCTCTCACAGAGAGGAGGCCTGTATCCCAGTAGTGGGAACATTATGGGCTGATAATGATGATGTTATGACTATAAACTCAATTTAAGAAAAAAACTCAACAACAATACACCTTACGGTAGCAACTTCGTATAAAATTCTTCAGTATTGAAATATGGACAGGTTTTCAATAAAATTTTCGTTCCAGCGCACGATCGAGTTTCAATGGCGGATGTGTAATAAATAGAGATGTGCCGACAATTCGGTTAAGTCGAGTAGTCGACGAACATTCGGTGACTAGCACCAACATGTTTTTTTAAGTTCTAGTATCATCGAATGAGTCCCCGGACTGTCAGACTTATACTGACTAAAATCCACGGAGTCCTTTATTATCCCTTCCGAGGCCACGGTTACTCGTTAGTCTCGCAACCCGGCAGGCTTTGGCACCGACATTAGATAAATGGTGATTTCTGAAATTATAAACTTTGTTGTTAAAATTATTACCGTAAAATTTGCCTTACAGTTTATAAAATACGTGGGAAAAATAGTCATAATTTGATTCGGCTTCTTTCTTTGGTCCTTAATCATTTAAAATTAATTTGATTGGACGAAGACTGCTCAGTGTTTGCTACCGACTGAATTTGTTTGTATTTGTGAGTGACACAGCGTAACGTATATGAAACGTCACTGCTACTGATAGTGAAACATACAAAAAATAGTTACTTTAACAGAGTCAAACAAACATAATTGCTAACTGAACCGAACAGTAATACCCTTAGCACGAGTTTTCAGTATTTGAGACGTAAAGTAAACAGGAACTTTGACAATTTCAAATTGACAATTTTCAAGGAAAAAAATAGTTCTTTCTTCGCGCACCAGAGGCGCTGTTCCAATTTTTCAAACAAAAATGCTATGTAAATACTTCCAAGACGCTGTAAAGTAAAAGAGTGAAAACTCATGCTAAGGGTAGGTACGGGTGTCGAATGTATACGCATAGGTGCAAAGACATCAAACTAACGGGGTTCGGCGAATAAAATGTACCGACGAAAAGACCGGCTAGTCGGCCAGTCGGCTAAAGTCACATTTGGCCCATCACTAGTAACAATGTATTCCCGTTATCGTGGCAGTCGTCCGCCAACAGTCCGATACGAGACTCGCACATAATTTATAACCCATCATCGAGGGATGGACGAATGAAATGCGATTATCGCAAAACAATGAGGATTTGTAATAAAACTATCTACGTGTCTTATTGATTACTAGCTGTTGCTAAGCGGTTTCACCTGTTAATAGTAGTTTATGTAACTGGTACATAATGAGGGGTATTATACATAATAGTATCACACGAGTGGTATAATACCTAGTTATGTACAGTTTCATACACTACTTTATCTACTCTCATTGAACACGAACATATCAAATAAAAGATAAAAATTAATAAACACTAATAATCATCCACCGTGTCATCCACCGAAACACAAACGTCAAAATCCCAACATTCCCTTAGAAAGCGCGCGCAGCCACAGATAAAAAAGTAAAAAGATGTATCTGTGATCAGTAAACTGTATCATAATGAAAAAAAATTAAATTATAACATTGTTTTGTTAGAGAAACAGTGTTATAATTTAATTTTTTAATTTCATTACGATACTCTATGGTATAAATTATGTCATTATAAACTCGTTTTGAGTTTTGTATTTCGAAGATTACGATATGAGAGTAGATAAAACTTTAAATTTAATTAAAGTACCTTTATAAACTTGATTTTTTTGAATTATATAGTACAAGTTTTTCTCCGTGCATTTCTTTGAAAATATCAAAACAAAAAGCTAATTAATCTATTCGAGTCAAGTTTTTTACTGAGGTAGATTAGGTATTGTTGAGAAATATGCAAAAACAAAAGCTCATCGATTAGAGTCCGACTCGTGACTGAAATAGTATAGCCTTTGGAAATACGCATCCCGTCATCTTATAAAACCTATCTCTGAGCTAAGATTCGTTCAGACGTTTTGACGTGATTGAGTAACAAACATCCATCCATCCAAACTTTAGTATTTAACTTTACAAATATAAGAAAATTTTGCATCAATAAGCATAGATTGCGGATAAAACTGTATGTTGTCCAGAACGTTTAAAACCTACAATAACATTGTTTTGCAAATTGCATTCCTGTTTTTGTTTTCACCCAAGTTTTATGTAAATCAAGATAGTTCAAATTAAAAATACGTGACTGTGAAATTCCACACCGGTTTTTCTAAAGCGAAAAAAAGATTAAACAGATGTGAAAAAAGAAAAAAAAAATGTAGATTCTAAACGCTTACTTCTGTAGTGGTTGTTTGCACCGAATTAATTTATGCAAAGAACAGTGTAAACATAAAAAATACCGAGAGCAAAACAATACGGTTTTACTAGTTAATATGCCCTAGTTCATAATATGCCCCATAATTTTAACACCTCAACTTGCTGCTCGGAACCACACGCAAAGGTGGCCACTGTTGGCGTGCAATAAGGTCCTCGGCCAACATGGCCGCTGTTGGCTCTCGGCCTTAGCCATTTTATATTATACCATATACCAAAAGTAGCCACGCTCGCGTATGGTTCCGGGTAGCAAGTTTCAGTGCTTTAATGACGGGGCGTTTTGTCAACTAGGGCGTATTACCAACCCGCGGTGGTGGACGCCCATGGTGACGGACGTCGCAAGACCGTATATAGGCGCAGGCATGCGGGCAGCGAGTAAAGGGCAACGCTGCCCGACCATGGACCATGCCCGGGTCGACGGCGCGATGTGTCCCATGCGCGCCTCAAAGAGCGTCAGCATAATGACGGGGCCCCCTCTCAGAGGGCCAAAGCCTACCGGGATCGCGGGACTTATTCCATCACCGTGACCCTGGAACATAAAGGGCTATTGAAAGACACCGTGGATTTTAGTCAGTACGAGACGAGCACGAGTCTGCCCGGGGTGAGAGGACTCATTTGATGATTTTAACACGATAAAAAAATGGCGTTTAGCAAGTTTTTCCCTACTCAATTTTTGCTACGATACGGTGATTACCGTGGTTAAACATCGTTTTAATTATAATTACATCCCAGACAGGTTTTATCAAACGACTTTCAACTAACAATATTAAACAGTGACGCCAAAAGTTATCCGTCTGTAACAGCCTTTAATATAAATCTGAATTAGGTTCTCCTTTTTGAATAATTATTGAGGGTTTCAAGTTTTGAAAGGATTTTTGAAGGTTAACTTCGAGTGGAAAATAACTAGTTTATTTATTTAATATATTTGCCTTTCAAAAGATAAAGTTTGAATGTTATTTTTGATTATCTACTTACATTTGAAACTATTTGCTTTGGCCATTGGCTTTGTGAGGAGGACATAATTTATCCAACGGGAACGTATAACCGTGATAAAATATAATATCCTGTTTCTTATATAGGCTGAATGCTCCTGCCAAATTAATATTAGATTTAGATAAAACATGGACATATCAAATAAATCTAATTTATCATTTGCGATATTAAGATGGACACTGTTTATTTTTAAAAGAGAAAAATCCTGACTTAAAAGAAAATAGTTATCTTTCACAAAATATCATTTTATTTTATTAAAGATTACTTTTCTTTTCGCAGTCATTTAAGAACAAAGAATCATAGAATAATAATGACCTCATCTTACACGCAATATTTCTTTAAAGGCGCGTTTCCATTACGCAAGTGACTTGCATACAAGTTGCAAGTTGCATGCAAATTATATAGTGGAAACAACAACTTGCAAACAAGTTGCAACTTGTTTGCAATTAGGTTTAAACTTGTACGCACAATAATCATGTCGGCACATTTGCACGCAAGTTGCAAGCGCATGCGGTCGTGCAAAGAGAATTACTTTGTTTAAGACTTTATTACTTTGTAAAAATGACTGCTAAACGGGATACGAAGAAAACAGTAATGTTTATTGAGGAATATCATAGACATCATTGTCTTTGGGAACCAAAAAACAATCTTTCTCAACTAGAACTAACTTGTATACCACTAAAATCTTGTATGCAAGCTAGCAAGTTGAACAAAAGCGTGTTTCCAATTCAAATCACTTGCACACATGTCTGACGTCATACATGTATGCAAGCACTTGCATAATGGAAACGCGCCTTAAAAGACACGTGAATATTTATGTGTTTAAATTATACATTAATCTCGTCGATAACATGAAATTGACAATAAGAAAACTCGAATGAGATGTTTCAGCTGAATTCACTTTCATGATCAGCATTTCAGTATGAGTAATATCACTTGTTTTCTGAAAATAAACAATAAATCAGATTGTATCTAGAACTCTTAGAATATGCAATAAATAATTTCTTCTTTGAAAGTTTGGTCTGATAAATTAGATTCTAGATAACTTAGTTTTGTATCAAAGACATCTTACGTTGATGTAGTCTTTGAAAAACATAATTAAACTTGTCTTAAACATTACACTTTCTAGACATTGAAGTTTTTTTTTTTATTATTGAAGAAAAATACACAAAAACTGTAAATGATATTATCTTGACGTCCGACCCATAATCGTGTTGCCCAGATAAGGGCAGGAATATGACGATGTTGATTTAAGACAATCGTGAACCGAGCGCTCGTCCATACTAAAAGAGAAAACGTTTTCCTAAACTATTAGATTAAACATCCGCAGTAGGAGACGCCCACGGCCACGGCGACGGACGTCGCTAGATAATCTCCGGCCACCGTAGGTGCGGGTATGCGGGCAGCGAGTAAAGGGCAACTCGCAGCCCGACCATGGACCATGCCCGGGTCGACGGCGCGTTGTGTCCCACGCGCGCCTCAAAGAGCGTCAGCATAATGACGGGGTGGCCCTCTCAGAGGGCCAAAGCCTGCCGGGGTCGCGGGATTATTTCCTTACCGTGACCCCGGAACAGAAAGGGCTATTGAAGGACACCGTGGATTTTAGTCAGTAGAAGTCTGACAGTCCCTCCCGCCCTGCCCGGGGTGGGATGACTCATTTGATGATTTTACCACGCTAAAAAAAAATATTAGATTAATAGGTTTTCTTTTATTTAAAGTCACTCTTAGGCGCCTGTAACTTTCAAACTATTATAAATCTTGAATAAATAAAACCTATAAGCCATAGTTTTTTACTGTGTCAGAAGCATTCAAAAAAAATCATTGATATAGGATAACATTTAGGGGCAGGAAAACGTTGCCTCTTTTAGTATGGACGAGCACTCGGCGGCTCGGTAGACGATTGTCTTTTTTTTTTTTTTAGCGTGGTAATATCATCAAATGAGTCCTCCAACCCCGGGCGGGAGGGACTGTCAGACTTCTACTGACTAAAATCCACGGTGTCCTTCATAGCCTGTTACGTTCCGGGGTTACGGTAAGGGAATAATCCCGCGACCCCGGCAGGCTTTGGCCGTTGAGAGGGGGGCCCCGTCATTATGCTGACGCTCTTTGAGGCGCGCGTGGGACACAACGCGCCGTCGACCCGGGCATGGTCCCTGGTCGGGCAGCGAGTTGCCCTTTACTCGCTGCCCGCATGCCCGCGCCTACGGTGGCCGCGTCTAAAAAAAAAGTAACAAAGTATCGCTCATTTCAATTTCATACCAATAAACAACCATAAAAGATGAAGAAATATAAAATACCAAATACAAATCGATACTTACAATAAGGATTCAATCCATAAAAAAGGGTTCTATTCATATTTTATCGAGGTAAATGTTCTCCACATTGTTCAAACATTTATGTTTTCGTAGTTTAGCAATAATATAGTATGGAGGTCTTGTATCCCTTGTTGCCAGTAGGAGTAGTGTTGTTGTTGTAGTTGCGATCGGATGGAAAATATAAGGCCACGTACACACGGCGATTATTTTCCCGTATACCGTATACGAGATTTTATCGAATAGAGTAGTGACAACAGAATATATTTATTTTTAATTATAACAGGCTCTGTAAACTGTTTTACATATAAATATGGAAGAGGGTGGTCTTCTGTCACAAGTATTTCCATACTTAAAAGAAGGCCTCTACAATGTAATTTTTTAAAACCTGTTGTTAACGAAATAAACTTATTATTATATTATTATTCTCTTTATTTATTTATACACTTATTAATTAAATTTTTAAATATTTTTATAAAAAACAAACTAAAAACATTTAAAAATATAAAAAATAGCAGTCCACCAGCATCGGGAACAGGTATTATTATTATTATATTGTATGAAAACTTAAAAATTGTTTACACGGCGTTCATACGGGAAAATCCCGTGTTCGAGAAATATATTTTACCGTATACCGTGCGAAGTTGTCATCGGAACGCCGCGTCTCGAAACGATTTTATCGAATACGACACGCAGTGGCGCTTATGTTCATGTTGTCTCGTTCACACGACTCGCCTATTCGAGAATCGTACGCACTCGCATGCGTGGCCGGAAAAAAACCGAATCGAATGGTTATGCCGTGTGAACGACTGCATCGTATACGGTAAAACCGTTTACGTGAAAAAATCGAATCGGATGGTCGCCATGTAAACCTGGCCTAAGGTTGACTTTGACTCTACGGTCCAATTCAGTTGCCAATCACTTTGGCACGTTGAGGTGCACTAGGTTATTGTTTTGGTTTACAAAATAGAAAAAAGTAATTGATTTTGTGTGTATTTTTGCAGAAAATTATTTGCATATACTACAATTCCCATTCACATTTATACTTAACCTTCAGATTTGTTTTTTTTATTTATTTATTTAAACTTCATGTACAAAAAGTGGTACATAGGCGGACTTAATGCCACAAGGCATTCTCTACCAGTCAATCTTTGGGTTAAATGAGAAAAATTGTGGTAGGGTACAAAAAAAAGTAGTAATCAAAGACTTTGATATTAATATAGATAGGTACTTATACATATATACAGATAAAATAAACTAAACAATATTAAAGCAGCTATGAAGAAAAAAAAAATCAAAAAAACAACTTAATAATAACTATTATGACTAGACTTGAGAAAGAGAGCTATTTATTGTCTGTTTGTCTAGTAGCTTTTGCTTTAGGCAAGAGACACTTATAGCATCGGTTGTCGTGAGGCGATGGAAGGCCCCGGGCAAGTAAAGGGCATCTCTAAGCTCACAGTGGGTTTAAATCAGTACCAGGATGAATGAAATTGCAGTCAGTCGGCCAGTTACTTGGATTTTTTCTGTTACCAATGTCAATACAGATTTCCTTTCCATACATCTACTCTATTCCGTTTTCACATCCGTGGCTACGCAACGTAGTATGATTGCTAGTTCTTTGTTTTGCTGTCAGTGCAAACAGCTAGCAATCGAGATGAGATTGTCTGGTGTATCGCGATGCGTCTGATGTGCTATCAGATCGTGGTAGATCACCACGTCAGATACCGTGTGTTGTCAGATCTAGTTTTGTAGTAGAAACTAGCTGCTGCCAGGCGGTTTCACCCACGTGTTTTGTTCAACTTTTTGAGGTTTGCAATCTTGTTTAAATATACCCTTAAGAGGATCGTCTACCGAGAGCTCGTCCATACTAAAAGAGAAAACGTTTTCCTACCCCTAAATGTTATCCTATCTCAATGATTTTTTAGGATGCCTCCTACACAGTAAAAAACTAGGTTTATACGAGTAGGTTTTCTTTTTTTTTTCAAAATTTATAATAGTTTGAAAGTTACAGGCGCCAAAGAGTTACTTTGAAATTGAGATAGGATAACAGGGTAGGAAAACGTTTTCTCTTTTAGTATGGACGAGCGCTCGGTAGACGATCCTCTTAAGTGTCAATACACATTGAGATGCGACGCAGAGCATTCTACTCAAAATCTTACTTTATTAACTGCATGAAAAAATACAGATTTCCATTTTCAGTAGTTTCAATATGTGACCCTAATGGGTCTAAACAACTTACAATAAATCGGAAATACATCATGATTTGCTAATTATTATTTATTGACGAATTTGACAGTCGATATCCGACTTTAACTTTCATAATACTATGTTCTTTCATTCATTCATACATTTTTTTTAATTATTCAAGTATGCTCATGTCAGACCACTATCTCGTCTGATTGTAAGCAACGATTTGACCGACTATGAAGCACGCTTGCCTAGAAATAAAGGAAGAATATATAATATAACCACAATTCACTGTTCAAACTTTGAATGTTTTCACCAACCACATTCTCATGTAACATGAAATGTGTAATGTCAGTTCTAAAGCCAGCAGTTTTACTTGTAGACTGGATCTTGTAGAATAGCAGACACAAGATGTCAGTTAGGTACCAAAAACGTCGATAATACTGACATCACCAGCGGTTCTAGGACGAGTGAGCGGTGTGAACGAATCTTCGAGCGATTTTAAAAGTGGAAATACTCATTTTAGATGTACCAGCGGGGCGACAGAGCTCTTAGACAAAAAAAAAAGACAAAAAATTTCGTCCTACATAATTATTTATGACTGACCTAAATAAATAATTATGTAGGACGAATTTTTTTATATTATTTTGAATAATATATGAATATGATATGCAAATAAATATGTAAATAAATGAATATGACCTTGGATGTATGTCTGACTTGACAAACTTCTTACCACCGCATAATATTTTTTTTTTATCATATTTACTAACCTTTTAAACCTTCCCTGGACTTCCAAATAATACAAAACCATAATTAGCCAAATTCGTTCCCGAGTTGTAGCTAGAATAATGAACAGCAATTGATGATTATATTCATAAATAAATATGGATCGATTTTTCACCTTCTATAACTTCTATAATAATTCAAATGTCATCGAAATCGGTTGAGCTGTTTTCGAGAACGTTCGTTCGTTATTCGTTTAAAAACGAGCAATTTTAGTCATGTTTGGATAGGCATGTTTAATGATTTCTTATTTTAAAAGTTTTTCAATATCAATTTTTAAAATGCAAATTAACATAAATATACTCCATGAGTAGTTTACCAACACTTTGCCCAGCCTGGCAGACGAACCCAAATCCCTCATGCTGAGTAGTCGCATTAGTAACTATGTAACATTTACACCAACAGGGCAGTACAAAAGACCTCACCAACGATCTTCAAAACCAAGTACTCTCAACCCAATCCACCCTTCTTCCCTTCCATTACAGAATTGATTAAATAACAACACTGTGCGAGACCCGAGATCTCAGAAACTGGACTAGAAACACCTCTTCACAAGTAATCTTCGAACACAAAGAATGTGAATCCTTTTCAATTAAAAACACGCTTTTTCCACTTACTTTATTCTCGTTTTATAGAAAAGTTCTTAAGAGCCCATACTATCTCAAATGGCTTAGCAGAATCCTGTGATACGTCGAAAATACTGCAGTATTAATTTTGAAATAAATTTATGGTAAAGTTGAGGATTAATGTTAGGTCTTATGTCTGGCGAAAACATGATTCCATAAAATTTTCTCTATAGAAAAAAATCCCAAAGTTACCTCTAAATTGAACAATAAACCGCTGGCAATCATAAAATACTTGAAATTAGATCATGAAACTTTTTATACTAATTGAACTAACTATAAAGCAGCATAGCTATTTATCTATTTTTCGCCGTAAAATAAATATATTTTTGCGTGTTTGTAGTTCGTGGTACGTGCAAGTGCGAGCGAGTAAGATTATATTGTAGTACTAAGGAGCCTTAAGGCCCGACCTTGCTGTTGTGTTCGCAGTGGCTTAGCACGGGGCGGCAAACGGTAAGATCAAATGTTTCAAACACGCCACGAGAAGCTGCCATTGGCGAATTCGCGAATTCGTGACATAGTAAATAAAGGCTTATCCACTCACCGCTCCGCTCTCTGCTTAGAAGCTCTAGACTAACTGATACTTTCACGTTTTTGTGACGTAAACTGGAACTTTGGCGTTTATTTGAAGCGCTTTTTCAAATAATTAAAAAAAAAAACGCCTTTACGTGCTCTCCGAGGTACGGAGGAAACTCTCTATGACTGGATGGTCACCCATCTCCAGACCAACCTGGAAGATCGGCCTGTGCGCAGGTATTATTTAGCCACGTTATCCCCAAAAACGAGCCACAAATATTGCAGTAAACATATTACAGCTTGTTCCTACTTGTCGGGTGTCGGCCCGTATATTAATCAGAGGTTCTAGTGGCAGAACATTTTATATGAAGCCATTCACACGGAAACCCGATTTTTTGTCGGTTCCGACAAGAAATGTCGGGTGTTTTGCCAGACCTCTACGTTTGAAAAAAATCGTGTCGGATCTTGCTCGCCTATGATTAAGAATGGCGCTATTCACATTTGTCGGATGTCGGGTTGTATTTAGTAGTTTGGTCACTACCAAATACACCACTATGTTTGGTAGTTTATTTTCACTGATAATTGAGCCAAGAGAGTAGAGATGGGTGATTGTATGTGTGTACACAGGCCGGGCTGACATCCGATTTCTAAATGGATCCGACACCCGAATATTAAAATCAAAGCATTTATTTCAAGTAGGCCAGTTACAGGCACTTTTGAATTGTCATAGACAATCAAAGGAATATTATTAAACACTACAAAAGTTATGGTTCTACAGTCCCAGTCACAAGACATAAAAACTGTGAAAGTACCGTAGATACCCGTTCTAAGAAGTAGATCTCTATGGAGAAGAACGTGCAAGAAACTCCAAGTGGCCACAAGCTGTTATTCGTCTAGACGCACCTTTAGGTACGCTTTGTAAACCACAAAGGCATTTCTAGTCGGTTTTTGTTTCTGTGTTGTGTGGAGATTGATGCTTGATTGATTGCGCAAATCGATGTTCGATTGTTTTTGGTGTTGATTGATAAATGTACCGCCTGGTTGCCAAGCTTTTGATGGTAATGTAGGCTTCTGTTGAATCAGTAAATTGAAATCATAACTGGGCTTATTTTCTTTTATTTCAAGGCAGGGTCGCAGAACTCTTTCATCAGGTAGCCGTGAGCCTGGAACGTAAAGGGCTATTGAGGGATCACTTTGAATTTTAGTCCGTACCTACAAGTAGGACTCATTTGATGATTTTGCATGTGTATAAAATCTCCAAATATTATGGCTTGTATTTGATCAGTGGTGCAGCACTTCTGTTTATATTTTTTTACCACAATTTAGCTGACATTACGTAGATAAATCTTTATCAACGTCTTTTTCTCGAAAATATCTTCCGAAACACGAGTTCAGTCCTCTTACCAGTCTTTATTTGTACTTAAGACGCCATTTTCGAGTCTCGCCAACTTTGCACTCTAAAGGAAATAGTCATTTGGACTCGAAAACTTTACAAAGGAGTCTACCGGACTTTTTCAGAGTCAAACATTAAACTACTGCTTACGTAAATATTTACTGAAGCCTGATTCGCTACTCTGTTTTATTTTTCCCCTATAAACTTTATACAGTTTGTTTTGTACATTTTATGAAGATTTTCTTGAAAATAACTGAAAATATAACTGGTTTCTTCGTTGTAGCTGGCAATGTATACTGTTTCAGTTAGTAAATAACTTTGTGAAGTTTCTTTTACGTAGGAGAAATTATTACGCACTTTTTTGTTTGTTTTTTTTTACCCTACTACTCCAGAAGGAAGGTTATGTCTGTTTTAGTCGCGGGACTGATTTTCTGGCAAACATGACCCCATGATTTTAGTCACTACAATCTGACAGTATGGGTAGGAGGACTCATTAGGTATTTTGATGACTTTATCCCGATAAAAAAAAACATCTTTTTTTTGTAATTATGTACATAGTATACTGACAGTTTTGTGTTTGTGTAAGTGTTATAAAGGCTTCTTTCACTTTTAGGATTTTTACTTAAGAAAACTTTAGGTATAAAAAAGTCAATGGACTTTTTGGTTACTACTAAGTTCCTCTTCTTTAGAAGAAAACATCACAGATTAGTGAACAGATGTCTTACTATGAACTCTTAAAGCTACTCTTAGGCTGTGGGAAAGAGATGGCGCTAGACGACTTGTATAGCTCTGATTCTTTCCTACATCCTAAACTGGATTGCGTTATGAGCTCGTGGTAAGGCCTCATTCTATCAAAGACAAGTAATAAAAATTCAGAACTGAAACTATCAAGGAAGTAGGTAGGTAATTAACAATAAGTATATAATAATTAGCTGTTGCCAGCGGCTTCACCCGCTACAACTCGAAAATTATCCCACGGGAACATAAAATCGGGATAAAAGCTATCTTATGTGTTAATCCAGGTTATAAACTATCTGTGTACCAAATTTTAGCCAAATCCGTTCAGTGGTTTTTGCGTGAAAGAGTAACAAACATCCATACATCCATACTTACAAACTTTCGCCTTTATAATAGTAAGTAGGATATTTTCGCTGTCTAGCACAAGACAATCGAATGAGCTGTCACACTCACACACTTAAAGGAAATCTTTACACACAAAAGCTCTAGTAACACACATAAACAATATAAGTAAAAGTTGGGTAAAACTAATTTGAGTGGGAGGCGAACGGGGAAGTTTTCTGCTATAATCCATCAAAAGGCTTCATCTATGGTAGTGATGTTAAGATAGTTCGCCACCAGACTTGGATTAATGGAAAATTATTTCATTTTTGTTATTCTTGAGTTCATGGAACAGACAGGAACTTTTTTTTTGAAACTATACAGACATAAAAATAGCAAAATAATGACTGGCATTTTTTCGCCAATTTGACAGAACATTATTCTGTAAAGCTGGCTTCACACGTTGTGCCATATCACGAGTCATGCCGCTTTGCTCGCGGTACGTGCCGTGTGGCGACTACAACGCGCGGCGCCACCGCCAGCGCCCTTGTAGATGCGGGCGTGCGTGCGGTGGTTGTCGTGATATCACACGCCGTGAGAAGCTAGCTTTAGAGTTATTATGACGTTCTCAATTTTCAAAGTTTTTTTTTTTAAAGCCTGCAGATTACAGACTTAGCAGATAGATAAGCAACTATTAGTAACAAGAACAAATTTACTCTTAATTACACACTTCATAAATTCCTTTTAACTTCAGAGTCGAATAAATAGCTATTCCATTAATTATTTTGAATATAATCACTTGTAATCTGTACAGCCATCTACTACCTACTGTTAAACGAACACTCTTCACTTCGACCCTATTTTAGAGAGCTCAACTTATACATTAACTGATCATTGTTTAGATTTACTGATTTAACTTACACATTAACGATAGTGCTTAAATTACGCACAAAGTAATGGATTTAGAAGCACATCCATTAGATACAGCCCCTATTTATTCAATGTGCGAAATACAGTTGATCAATAGTTGGAGATCAACCGGCCCACACTCAAGTATACATTATCCCTGGAGGAAAATCCCAGGATTTACGCATTCTTAGCTTCCACGTAATAATTTATAAAAGGGGATCAAAGGATATTGGTAACTTAGTTATTAATATTTAATGTGGAATTAGGTAACTGTTAAACATTATGTTAAACCCCGAAAAGCGAGGGACTTATACTTTTGAAGTATTTTCTGAAGGCATTTTTTTTTAATCTATAGTGTACAACGTGTAAAGTTAATAGCGCAAAAACTCTCGTGGGTAACCCCACGAGAGTTTTTGCGGCCAGCCCATGTTACTGAACAATGTTTGTTCTAGGACTTTTGGAAATTCGCAAAAAATAATGATTTTTCATACTGATGGGCCTGATAAATTTCTCATTTTGTATGAAAAGGTAATATAATATTATAAACGAGAGGTTTTGCGCTACTAACGTCACACGTTGTATACCTACTATAATATTATAAAGCTGAAGAGTTTGTTTGGTTTAACGCGCTAATGTCAGAAACTACCGCTTCGAATTAAAGAATTATTTATATGTTAGATAGTTCATTTATTAATGAAGGCTATAGGCTATTAACATCACGCCACGAACAATAGGAACCGAGTAGCGGTCGACACCGTGGGGAACTACTAGAGACGGGCCTGTTGGTCTAGTGGTTAGTGACCCTGACTGCTATGCCGGAGGTCGTGGTTTCGATTCCCACCCAGGACAAATGTTTGTGTGATGAGCACGATCATTTGTTCTGTGTCTGGGTGTAATCTATCTATAATATGTATGTATTTAGAAATACACATATATAAGTAGGTATGTTTATCAGTTGTCTAGTACCCATAACACAAGCTCTGCTTAGCTTGGGACTAGATGGCGTTGTGTGATAGTTGTGGAATATTATTATTATTTATGGAGTATAGAAATAGCCTGCCGTCGCGTCTGTAAATTTTGTGCAAATGGATGAAAGTTTGTTTCTCGTTCACGCAATAATGGTTGAACGTATTTGGATAAAACGTAGCAGGCAAATAGTTTATAACCTGAATTATCACATTCAATAGGTTTTATCCCGAAATTATGTTCTTGAATGATAATTTTTATGCGATGATGATAGGGAATGTTAAATTTCGACTTTCACGCGGATCAAACAATGGGCAAAGGATAGTGTAAAATGATTAGGGAGATACTGATTTCATTGACAATTGATATGTGATCACTACGTCATTTTTAACCGACGAAAAAAAAGGAGGAGGTTCTCAATTCGACATGTATATTTTTTTATGTATGACCACGCATAACTTTTCCTACCGTGGTCCGATTTTTAATCTTACAGTAATTCCACCCATTCAATCTTGGTCTTTCGTCCCCTACGATAAAGTTCAAACCAGAGTAACAAGCTCAACAGTCCATATCCTGTTAGTATCTTCCCACTGTATGCAGAGCATTGATTAATTTAGCGACCGACTATGTCCGATGAGAATCTGTTCCTCGTAGATACAATGATTTACGAAAATGGTTTTCAACCCTTGTATATTTTAGGTACAATTTAGATTGCTTCCGTTTCATTAAGTGAAGTTATTTTAACATATTTTATATTTAGAATAGTGCCTGACTTTGTTCGTTAGCTATGTTACGAAAAACTATGGGCGTGCAGAAACCAGCTAAAAAGGTCAAATTTTTATAAAAGCATTTTTATTAAATACCTATTTTTTAATTATAACAGCTTAAAAATTACATTAATAAATTCAATAAAACCTGAAAACGTAAAAAAATAGCTATGTTTAACCCAATGATTTGTATATTCAGTGATAAAAACTAATTACCAACATTACGTTTACACTGCATTGTGGTCGAGAAGCAATTATTATTATCTTTGGCGGGGCAAGAGACGTGCTTCTCGTGCAAATCGCGCCACGTCAAATGGAGTATCGTGGCAAGAGTTTATGGTATCGCCCGGCGCCGCGTGGTACGACACGATTTGTTCATGATATTGTAAATGTCACATTATAATGTGAGCGTTGTCTTAAATGCCATTTTGTTTTTTTTTCAATTTAAGGAAGTTTATACAACGTGCAACGTTAATAGCGCAAAACCTCTCGTGGGTTAACTCAGCCCATGTTACTGAACAATGTCTGTTCTAAAACTTTTGGAAAAAAAAAAAATTCATACAAAATGAGAAATTGATCGAGCCCATCAGTATGAAAAATCATTTTTTTTTCCAATGGTTTTAGAACAAACATTGTTCAGTAACATGGGCTGAGTTACCCCACGAGAGGTTTTGCGCTATTAACGTTACACGTTGTATTTACAATTAAGTTAAAGGGAATCATCATCTCCATGACGTTCATTGCTGGACATAGACGTCCCCTTTAGATCTTCACATATTATACCGCTTTTACGAACATACAAACTCACATACACACACCTAGACCCGGAACAACTATTGCAGATCATACAAATATTTGTTCCGTCCGGAAATAGAACCCGACACGATGCAAAACAGTCGATCGCTCAGTCACTGCGCCAATCGTGCCATATTACAACTATACATAATTATACACAGTTGCTATTTTCATGGTAAACGTCGTTCCGACAATAATTATTACAAGGGCTGATTTTCTGCGGGGTGGGAGGACTCATTTGATGATATTACCACGCTAAAAAAAAAGGGGGTGATTTTCAACAGTCAGATAACTTTTATCTGAGGAATAAAAATGGCGCGGGCGGTTTGACAGCTTATTTATGGAAAATATGTATGTCAAACCGTTATTTTAATTCCTCAGATAAAAGTTATCTGACTATTGAAAAATCAGCCCTAAATGTAGTAAAATAGCTGATACTTTTACTATATTCTGTATTTTAAATGAAGTTGAAAATTTATTAATACCTATTTCGTAATAAAATAACGATTGAAATCCCTAAACGCCATTTGTTTCAATTAGTTAGAATTTTGTTTTCGAAAATACGTTAATCATAAAATTCCATGCGGGGAATACCTAAATAATATGTAGTTAGCGATCGATGCCTACTCAACTTGTAATTATTTGTGTAAAAAACGTTTACCCACTATTTGTACTAAAAACCTTTAGGTATTTAGATACTACAAATAGTAAAAATTTCACTCGTGAATTTATCGAAATATTTTGGTTCAATGGATTATTTCCTACACAAAATACTCGTACGCTCAAATTGGTCATTCAAAATTTACTAACATCACATAGTAAATGAAAATTTAGTTTACGAGTTAATATTAAAACTTATCTACCCGATAAATATATTAACTAAACCTACGTTTATGTTTATTAAACAGTTAGTTAGTTGAAGCTTAATTATCGTTTAGACTTGAAGATAGATGATCTCGGATTAAAAGTTATCCTACTATTAATGTGAAAGTTTGCTAATGACGCAAAAACGGCTAGGCCGACTTTTGGATGGATTTAAATGAAATATGATATAAAGGATATTATAATAGAATACCTTTTACTCAGTATTACAATCTAATGAGAGAAGAAGAACAAAAAATAATAATATTCCACAACTATCATACAACGCCATCTAGTCCCGAGCTAAGCAGAGCTTGTGTTATGGGTACTAGACAACTGATAAACATACTTATATATTTCTAAATACATAAATATTATACATAAATTACACCGAGACACAGAACAAATGATCGTGCTCATCACACAAACATTTGTCCTGGGTGGGAGTCACGACCTCCGGCATAAAAGTCAGGGTCACTAACCACTAGACCAAAAGGCCTGTCAAAAAGAACAAGGCAAGCCACGGCTAGCGAGTACAAAATACAAATGAAATAAAAAAATACAAAAAGGTAATTTATCTGTTCTTCTATATCTCTATACTCTGTACACTTCGTTGCTTCTATTCCAAAAGTAAAGCCATCATCATCATCATCATCATCATCAACAGCCGGAGGACGTCCACTGCTGAACATAGGCCTCCCCCTTAGACCGCCACGCCGAACGACAATTCGCCACTTGCATCCATCGGCTGCCCGCGACCCTCTAAAAATCAAAATACAAATTAAAAATTAGCAAGACATAAACAGGTAACATTTCAGCCCTTCTATAGGTAACTGAGCCAAATTTACGGCTTCATTATCCCCTCTAGCGGGCAGGGCTGAATCAGCAAGGATTTCAATTATCCCAGGGTTTTAATATTAAAAGTAAAAGTCAAGCGAGCGCACTGGGTCCTGGGGAAAAATGTACCCTTTAAAATTACGTAGCACACGCAGGGTTAATGGCATTCTTGACCCTTAGTTTGTGAAGTGAGATGTATATGGGTTGGTCTTTGTAACTCAGTGATGAGTGGTGTGTGAATATCTTGTTATGTTTGTAATGAAGCGTATTCAAGTTTATTTTGTGGAGGATCTACGTGTTTTACGCTACTTGTGAGAAAATTATTCAAACGACATTTAAATAATTTAAGGTTGATATTTACATAAAGTAAGGTTGTTGTCCTACGCAACCTTGAACCAGTCGTCACGCTCAGACCAAGTCCATGTCTGTCTCTTTCTGGGTTGGCCATCCATTTCCAGACGCGGGATAAGAACTCCTGGAAAATGTGGACTTCAAACTTGCCCGTGATTCTCCACGGCTTGAAGTCACGTGTCCTTTTTTTTATAATTCTTTCACGCTCAAACTTTTTAAACGGTTTACCTTAAGTATTACACGACATAGGTACTCTAAAAACAGTGCTCAAACGGGAATACTTATATAGACGAACAGCTTTTACATACATTATTTTATAATCGTATATTAAATACTTAGCTAGCATGTTAATTTGTACCCTATGTTGAATTGTTCATGAATAATTCACTATTTCTAAAACTTTATAGAAATCGAAACATCCGAACTTGTGTATCAAGCTCGGATGTTTCTAGACGAGCTTTCAGGACAAAACTTTAAATAAATCCACAGAGACTAATTACCCTTTCGTTCCAAAGTTAACATTTTCACGTTACTCTGAGCCAAATTGTACACGATTTACATAATTAAGATAACCATTAGTTTCAAAATATAGCTTTAAAACGTGCCGACGACAAAACGGTTAGTTTTCTCCAGTTTCTTTGTTAGCTTATTTCTAAAGCAAGCTAAACATGCTTTCCGGAATTTTCCGGAATGTTCTATACTTCTATAGAGTTACAGCGGCTTCAAACGCAACGAGAAATGGGGATGGCAACTGGGGAACTAATGACGCTAATATAGCTTGTTCCAAGCATCGTCATTGGTTCAAATCAGTTCAAATCTTAAAGGTACTTCAAAATAGTACTACATCATTATTGGTTGGATCAGGACTAAGCTATGGTGGCGGCATCTACACTTAGCTTTGACTTGCGTTCCCCATTGAAGGGTCAGGATAGGTCTTAATCAGTAGGTACGACTGGGAAACGCCCTTCCACCTTACCCAGAGCAGGATATTGACTAAAACTGGCCTGCATGTTTTTAGGTGAATTTGGTATTCCAAGGCCACGATAACCTCTGAAGAAATTTCTCATTAAATACTTATCCATATTGTCATGAATCAAGCGGGTAAAAAACAACGATCAGTGGAAAGATAAGCGTAAATTTCCGCCTGTTTTTCCGCTTAGGTAAAACCACGATATTTTTTGTACTTACCCGTTCTTGTGAACGTCCCACAGCTAATTGGATATCTTTTTCCTCGCAGCTCTTTGATTCCCGGCTTTTTTTCGACTTACAAGATGGTTTTTTTTTAACGTGGTAAAATCATCAAATGAGTCCTCCCACCCCGGGCAGGGCGGGAGGGACTGTCATGAGAGCTGATGTTAATTAATGATTCTTTTGAAGGTAAAATTAAGCTTTATTTTAATTAAGTTAGATGAACGAAACTGTCTAGACATTATGTAGCTTATAAATTATCATCTGAGTAAAGCTATTGTCAAACAGTTAGGCGAGGCGAAAGCGAAGCGAGGCTTTTTTGTTTGTTATGTATGGAATTGTTTGAAGCTAGACAATTTGTGGAATAACTTTCAACTAATCGAAAAGAAATTGATTCAAGGAATATAAAATATTTGTTTGCGCTATAAATAGTTTCTGCCTACCATTGAAAAAAAGTGTTTTATGCAAATGATTAAATTATTTCGATCTTGAAGCAATTAAATGAAGCATCTTTTTTTTTTAAATAATTATAATATATCTATAAATCTTATGAAACCATTTGACACTACATAAATCCAGAAACCACATCTAAGCCGTCAGTCGTAATTTTATTATTGAATAAAATTTATTCATCACACTCTTTGCGGGATGACACTCTACAAACGAGTGGGTTTTAAAAATTCATGAAATTATGAATATACCGAAATGGAATGAACGAATTTTGAATATAAATTCGGGGGCTCTTATGATGATATAATTCAAGCATCATCTGTTGAGCCGTTTTTTCATTTTCACATTATAATTATTTACATACTAGCTGTTGCCAGCGGCTTCATCTGCTACAACTCGAAAATTTTCCCACTGGAACATAAAATCGGGATAAAAACTATCCTATGTGTTAATTACACAGGTTATAAACTATCTGTGTACCAAATTTTAGCCAAATACGTTCTGTGGTTTTTGCGTGAAAGAGTAACAAATATGTATACCTACATACACATACATACAACCTCACAAACTTTCGCATCTTTAACATAAGTAGGATATTTTTTATGTTTTATGGTACGTACCAAGTGTGTCAATATTTAAGTTTTCAAAAAAAAACTTTTTTAAAAAAAGTACCGACTTCAAAAACAAAAACAAAAAAGTTTAAAATAACCTTTCTTTCGGAAGTCGGTGGCTTTGATTTTTATTATTTCATTTACTATTGCCACCGACTTCCGAAAGAAAGGTTATTTTAAACTTTTTTGTTTTTTTTTTTGAAGTCGGTACTTTTTTTTTAAAAGTTTTTATTTTATCATTTTTAGTTTATTTATTAAATATTCAACCCAAATTCTTGTAAAATACAAAGTTTTCTTACAAGATGTGCACTAATCATGTAATCCGTCACAACAGAAAAAAACCATATCTCTAAAACTACTGAACCGATTTTGATGAAACTTGCAGTGTACCCTAAGTTGAATAGAATTACTTAAATCGGACTTGTAGTTCCGGAGATATGCGTGCACAAACATAAAAACATACATACATACATACATACATACGTACATACATACATACATACACTTATGAAATTTGGTACATTTGTTGAGACGCTGATATACGAGTAGACTAACATATACGAAAACTGACCAGGCTGGTAATATTACATACATACGGGTCGAATTGATAACCTCCTTTTTTTTGAAGTCGGTAATTATATAAGTATCTCATCCGTTATCAGTATCACAATCCCGGTCAAAGACCAATTAAGCCAATCCGAGTTTTAAAGATGTAAACCGTCAAAGGAGCAGTGGTGGCGCAGTGGTATCGGTCCCGACTTACGAGTTGTAGGTCGTGGGTTCGGACCCCGCCAGGCGCATTTTGTGTAATTTATTTCATCACCACTGCTCTCAAAACGGTGAAAGAAAACATCGTGAGGAAACTGGCACGTTCTAGAACCAAAAATTCGAAGACATGTGACATCCACCAATCCGCACTGGGCTCGCGTGGTGGATTATGGCCCACTCCATCTCATAGAGAGGAGGCCTGTGTCCCAGCAGTGGGAACATTATAGGCTGATGATGAAACCGTCAAAGAACATAGATCAGGATTACGTTTCTATTGAGGTACAATATTAATTTTCATCAATATTGTAGTACGAGTATCTTCTATTCAGATGGGCCAAGCATTGGCACCAATTCTTGTTGAAGGATACCGATTGCTGGAACGAACGTGCCTGTTCCTTTTCACTCTTTATTTGACAGTTCAATGGCTTTTTTTTTTTTTTTAGCGTGGTAAAATCTTCAAATGAGTCCTCCAACCCCGGGCAGGGCGGGAGGGACTGTCAGACTTCTACTGACTAAAATCCACGGTGTCCTTCATAGCCTGTTAAGTTCCGGGGTTACGGTAAGGGGAATAATCCCGCGACCCCGGCAGGCTTTGGCCCTCTGAGAGGGGGGCCCCGTCATTATGCTGACGCTCTTTGAGGCGCGCGTGGGACACAACGCGCCGTCGACCCGGGCATGGTCCTTGGTCGGGCAGCGAGTTGCCCTTTACTACAGTTCAATGGCTTTCTACTGTTTCTTGGAACCTCATAATATACACAAACACCTAGACCGGAGCAACAACTTGTAGTTCATATAAAAAGTTAAAAAAACAGTTGCCCCCCACTAGGAATTTCCCCTGAGTCGTGGATGCGTTTACAAACATATAAACTCAGATGCACAAACACCCATACCCGAAATAACTACTTGTAAATCATATGGGGTGACTGGTAATTAGTGTACGATAATTAAACACGTGATTGTGCTCATGATAACAAACAATTTTTATTATGGGAGCAAAGCCGAAATCGTAAAAAAAATATCAGCTGTTCAGTACATTAAGCAAACATAAATGTACTGAGCAGCTGATTTTTTTTTCGAGTTTTCAAGTTTTTTCTCATAGTAAAAGTCAGTCACCCTATATAAATACCTGTTCCGTGCGGGAATCGAAGCTACATCAGGCAGCGTAGCAGTCAATAGTTTAGCACTACACCAACAGAGCCGCCATTTCCTCCAAAAAAAATCATCCCAAAAAATATAAAATCTGGTCAAAATAATTTCAAAGACTTCCATTTACAAATTTTGTAAACCACTCAATGGACTAAACAATATAGCTAACAAAAAGTTAATTAAATTGCATTTCCCTCGAAATTCTGTGGTTATGACTGCGGGATTAAGAGCGGGCGTACATTTTATTTTTGATTCGCTTGGCGACCGCACTCTAAACTCAGTTGACTAATTTTAATTAGAATTTTCCGAATGCTTTGCGGTGTTTTAAGGCTCGTGGTTTTGTTTGTTCGCTTTGAATTTCGAGTTTCTCTTGTTTGTTTTAAAAAAGTAAAAGATTATTTTTAGTTCTTGTGTGCCTTTGTCAGTTTTATTATTTCTATTTTCATTTTTCGTTGAAATAGCTTTTAAATTGTAGGTTTTTTGAGTAGAGACCATCTCCTTGAAAGAGTAGAAGACCATCAGAGAAGGTAGTGTCACCCCAATATGTCTTCGCCAATCGAACATGAACCTTCTGCTTTTGAGAATAAGTTTTAAATTGACATACTTACTAACTATTATCAGTATTAAACACGGGATATAGGTATTTACATAGTTTTTTATTTGTTTTGAGTTTCTTTATTTTCTTTTCGCATTGTTGCAAGCTTAATGTCGGATATAAAAACAGTAAATATCTGTTTATAAATATTAATAGGTACTTAATAGTTTTGAAAAAGATCAAAACTGTGATGGCGTCATTATTATGGCGGCATGCACGCATTTCTAACACTAGTACGCTTTTAAATAAACAATAATCTAACAAGATAATAACTATAGCAAATATTAGTGAAAATTAATTTGCACAAGATGTTTTATTTTTGCCAAACATAATTTTCAAGTGTACAGTTGGTAGACTAAGGGTGACTTTTACCAACGGTTATTCATGTTTAACTTTTGGTAAAAGTCGCCCTATTGAATCAAACAATCAGGCTGAGGCGAAAATGGCGAAGCGAGGCTATTTTTGTTTGTAATGTATGGAATTGTTTGAAGCTAGACAATTTGTGGAATAACTTTCCACTAATCGAAAATAAATTGATGCAAGGAATATGAAATATTTATTTGCGCTATATTTACAGTTTCTGCCTACCATGGAAAAAAAGTGTTTTATGCTAATGATTAAATTATTTCGATCTTGAAGCAATTAAATGAAGCATCTATTTTAAAAATAATTATATCTATAAATCTTATGAAACATTTGACACTACATAAATCCAGAAACCACATCTAAGCCGTCAGTCGTAATTTTATTATTGAATAAAATTTATTCATCACACTCTTTGCGGGAGGGACACTCTTCAAACGAGCGGTTTTTAAAAATTCATGAAATTATGAATATACCGAAATGGAATGAACGAATTTTGAATATAAATTCGGGGACTCTTATGATGATATAATTCAAGCATCATCTGTTGAGCCGTTTTTTTTTCCACATTATAATAAATTACATACTAGCTGTTGCCAGCGGCATCACCCGCTGATAAAAACTATCCCATGTGTTAACCCAGATTATAAACTATTTGTGTACCAAATTTTAACCAAATACGTTCAGTGTTTTTTGCGTGAAAGAGTAACAAACATACCCGCATACACACATACATCCTCACAAACTTTCGCGTTTATAATATTAGTAGGATATTTTTATATTTTATGGTATGTACCAAGTGTGATATTTAAGCTTTCATATTATTTAAGTATCTAATCCGTTATCAGTATCACAATCCCGATCAATGTCTTAATACTATCAAAGACCAATTTTGCCAATCCGAGCAGTACCGGCGTTAGGGCAAGGCGCGGTTAGGCGACCGCCCAGGGCGCCGAATACGAAGGGGCGCCTCAGGCCTATACTTTCTTGAAGATTTCCCAATCTCTCTCATCCCATTTTTAGGGGATAAACCCAAAACCTGTGTAAAGAAAACACAAAACGCCATCTATTGCAACGCATTGCAAACATGCACAATTAATAAATGGTAATTTCATTAAACCCTTCTCCTTTTTCATATGGGTTTGTATTGTAGTTAGGGGGCGCAGTAAAAAATCTCGCCCAGGGCGCTGGTAGTGCTAAAACCGGCACTGAATCCGAGTTGCAAAGATGTAAAAGAACATAGAACAATATTAGATTTCTATAGTCTCTTCTATTAAGAGCCTATGCACAGCACGTTTTTTAAACGCGGCGTGCAGCACGTTTGACGGGCTACAGACGCGATACGCACGCAAGTCAGACGCAGCCTAAAACAAACGACAACAAACTGCTCTGATGAAAACGCGCCGTCACCGCGCGTTTAACAAACGTGGTGTGCATAGGCTCTAAGATAGGTCAAGCATTGGCACCAATTCTGGTTGAAGGATACCAATTGCTGGAACGAGCCTGTTCTTTTTATTCGTTATTTGACAGGTAATCGCTTTCTACTGTATCGTGGGCACCTCATATACACAAACACCTAAACAAAACAAAGATATTAATAAGACCTGTGCGGGAATCGAATCTGCATAGGGCAGTGCAGCAGTAAAAGTAGTGCGGTGCAGCCATGGCGCCAACAGAAAAACTTTTCCTTCCGCAAAAAAAACTGTACAAAATCATTTCAAAGACTTCACCATTTACAAATTTTGTAAACCACTCAATAGACTAAACAATACAGCTAACAAAAAGTTAATTAAATTGCATTTCCCTCGAAATTCTGTGGTTATGACTGCGGGATTAAGAGCCGGCGCGTACATTTTATTTTTGATTCGCTCGGTGACCGCACTCTAAACTCAGTTGACTAATTTTAATTAGAATTTTCCGAATGCTTTGCGGTGTTTTAAGGCTCGTGGCTTTGTTTGTTCGCTTTGAATTTCGAGTTTCACTTGTTTGTTTAGAAAAATAAAAGATTATTTTTAGTTCTTGTGTGCCTTTGTCAGTTTTATTATTTCTATTTTAATTTTTTGTTGGAATAGCTTTTAAATTGTAGGTTTTAATTGAGTAGAGACCATTAAGGTAGTGTCACCCCAATTTATCCTTGCCATTTTTGATGATTTTACCACGTTTTAAAAAAAACAAAACCATTAATATCACAGGTTAAACATAATAATTATTTTATCAGGTCAAAGGGCTCAAACTTTAACATTTCCGAACGGAAGAAGACATTACCTACACGAACTCTGTTTACCCTTGTCAAGATACAACGTCGAGATGAAATATTATGTAGGTATGATACAATTTCTCGAGGACTTGTGACGTAGGTAGATCTAGATTCAACTGGGAGCTTATGTCACTACAAAATATCGACCAGCCATTGTGACGCACGGGTGCAATAGTGACATCTAAAAGCAAGAGATTTTAAAATAATTCGTTTTAAAGCTGCTCAGCCCAAGATCTTCCGGGAACCGGGAACTGGGGCAAAACTTGAAATTGGCACCCCCTTTCCAGTAAATTAATTGTGAAGTCCTCAATTTTTTTATTTTACCTGGTCAATAGATTTTTGTTGCATCCCCCTGCCCTGGGTAGGGCGGAAGGGACTGTCAAACTCTTACTGACTAAAATCCACCCGTGTTCCTTCCTATGCCCTTTACACATGGTATCCTGGGTTAAGAAAAAACCCGCGACCCCAGCAGGCTTTTGGCGCGAAATACGACGCGCCACCGAACCGGACAGCAGCATCCGAGCAGGGCTAAGAAAAAGGCAACAGAGAACGGACCGAGTTTGAACTTTTTTCGCCTCACTCAAGATTTTTATTCGCAAGCAAGCGATCATGTTGATGATTTTGGGGCCCCGGAAGCTGGCGCTCGTGACACATGACCCGTCTGCCCCCTCCTAGATCCGGTACTGTAGTCGCACACTAGTGGTTTTGTCGCTGATTCTTTTTGTTTTCCTGTCTAGTGCTATGACGATATACGGGAGTGCACTAACTAGGTGACAAATACTTTCTAGCGATCGGTACATTTGACTGGGTGACAAAAAGTTTACAATGAGCAGCAGCTCTAACTTATCGAGTAGTTTCCATTAAGATAGAGAAGATTGATTTCCAATATGCGGGAATGATGGAAGGAGTTGCCGTGACCTTGAACGCTGAAGACAATTGTAGGAACGACATAGGTTTCAGTTAATAGGAGTCTGAAACTCCCTTACACTCGCACTCAATCACCAAAAAAAACCTCTAAAAGAAATAATATAAATAACTAAAATATTTCATAAACTATTTCAGTGTCTTTTGGTGATGACTGCATCAAAATTCATTTCCTGGTTCAGAAGATAAAGTTTGAGCTTGGAGGACTTCATCTTTTGTATTTTGTGTTATCTCGGGCTGTCCGTACTTATTGAAATGTATAAAATATTCTTATATCCATTTTGTAATATTTATCAAGTATGTGGAGAGCACAATATTCAACGTTCATACGTGAAATATTTCATTTTGAAACGAAACTTGTATCTTTTTACTGACCTACATTGTCTGCTGGAAGCTTTCGTCTGACCTATATTAAACTAGGACTCCTAAAACGATTGTTAGTTATGTCACCATGCTGGTTTTAAAACGAATGGAATAAAATAGAACTCTAACTGCAGAATCAGTATAGAACAGTGTAGAACCTAGAAGACTTCCTTGTGGAAGACCTTTGACAGTGTCAAAGCCGAATCATTTATTCCAATTAGGTCATCAAAGAGGCACTTTTGAACGTCGATTTTTTAAAGAGAATGGAAGGGATGGGATTGATTCTACACCCATTCGCTAAGGTAGGTTGTATGGAGAAGAATGGGCAAGAAACTCCATACTTACTCTTATAAAGTATACTGAAAGGACTAGCAATTACAACAATAATAAGTGGATTACTGCGTAGACTTCTTGGCTTTCTTTTTGGGGAATAGATGGATGACAGAACCGAGAGATATGGCAAAAAGGGGAAGGCCTATACCCAGCAGTGGATGATCCCGAGTTGATATAATGGTGATGACAGGCCCCTCATCATTTCAAGATTCACACACAAGTTGAAGTGGCAATGGGCAGGCCACATCGCTCGTAGAACTGACAACCGATGGGGAAGAAAAGTTCTCGAGTGGCGACCACAGGCAGGCCTCCCACTAGGTGGACCGACGACATCGTGAGGGTCGCGGGCAGCCGATGGATGCAAGTGGCGAATTGTCGTTCGGCGTGGCGGTCTAAGGGGGAGGCCTATGTTCAGCAGTGGACGTCCTCCGGCTGATGATGATGATGATGAATAACTCACTGCTGAGCCAAAAACCTTTCTAGTCTTCTTCCATTTTTCCATATTTTGGGAGACAATGGCCCATTCCTTATCGGGAGAGTCCAGGTCATCTTCAAATCTTCATTGAGGTCTGTCACAATTTACGCTTGCTGTTTTAGGTCGTGAGCTTTGTCTATTGTTCGTCTGAACTGATATAGCTCTTAATTAATTGTATTTCTTGCCAAAGACCAGTAACAAATTACTACCCATAATCATGGAAAAAGGCCTGAGCTTATTTATGTAGCCTACTAATCAAACCCCAACATTTTTCTCCTCGCTCCAGTCTTTGATTTTCGGTACCGAATCTAACAAACAGTACATTTACGTTATTCACTTCCCTTGTTCGCTGTCACAGCATTCCCACATTATTTCACCAAAATCGCCAGAAATCACGGAAAGCAATCCCGTGGGGTCCCAAATGTGGGGTTTATTTCTTAATATGGACGTGGCTCTCGTGGGAAATACGGTACCGTAACTTGTGACTTAGGTAGGGTAAAACGCAAGTGTGGCGGAATTTCTCTAAACTTTTGGGTTTATTTATGCAATCGGGTTTATCTAGGGCCTGATAGTTTAGATTTTGAATTCATTTGTTTCTTGATCTTACTGATAGATAGATTTAGGACATTGACGGTTCGTCAAAATAGTACGATATTTTGGCGTGTCCAGATGAGGAAATAATAAAATTGTACTACTTCTGATTTTCACCAACTGGACACACGTGTGTCCGGTATCTTGTGTCATTATTATGGATGTTTATACTCGTAACTATGATGTGTGTTCATTTTTACGCATCCCTCATAAAAATTCAACGATACAATTTGGTTTTCTTGACGTACGTAATTTAAAATACTACACGTGATCTACCCCACCTCTGCTTCCCCCTTCTTATTTAAAAGCGTAACCTTATTTTCCTATTTACTCCATCGATTGCCTCACAAAATGTATTAAACGTAAACTCTAAAGAGGTTGTTCATTAGTGGGTGTCGTGATTTCCGTCAAATTGTGTTTCCAAGTCAATTTCGATGGTAATCTCGGGGCCGAAGGCGGCGGTTGGGTCTCCGTGATTATTTAAAGTACAGGTCGTAGGGTACCGTTTTGTCTATTAATTATCTTTGGGTACAAACCTCGGGTTTAGAATTTCTATTGGATGTAAATGGAGATGTTTGATGAATGCTGGTTCGTATTTAAGAGGAAACACTACGGCCGTTTTTCCATACAAACTTAGTCCCCTGTTTTCTCCCTGGATAATGCCAGTAGAGCAATATTTTATAAGCTGCAGTTGTCTCTATCGCGCTCTGTAACTCCGTTGTGGGCACTGCGCGACAGCAATAGATTTTACAAATACCTATTTTTCAATTCTCCAGCCCTTGGTGTTTCCTCCTCGTCCGCGAAGATATGCGGCGTTCAATATCTTTAGTGCTGACATCAACTGCGCAGTCTATCAGTCCCTTTATAACGTAAAAAAAAATCTGTTTGAGATCTCAGCAGCTGACGATTTTTAAAGTTTTTGCTTCGGATCGTTTGAAAATTTAGTTGTCGATTCTCCTCTTTTGGCCTTAATACGTCGATAACACTTTACATTAAGTTTATTGTTAAGTTAGGTACTAAAATTTTTCTATGTTGATGTACGCCCTGCAGTCCATAACTTCAATAAACTGTGTTTAATGTTTTGGCAAAGTAAGTTCTTATTGAATTTATTATGATCCAATGTTCTAGTTTGTGAGAAGTTTGACCTACTGCGTCTGGGGACGGTCGAATAGCGAACATGAGAGATGTACTAATTTATCAGAAACTTTTATCACATTATACTAGCTTATGCCCTCAACTTTGCGCTCACAATAAATTGTAGAAGTATCAAAAATTATTTCACCCGTTCGTTTTCATTGCTACGTATGTACGAATTGTGGCGCTTTACAAATTTTCTCTCACCTCTTCCTTTTGTTTTAGTGTGGTAAAATCATCAAACGAGTCTGGGTGGACTTTCTTCCTTCCAACACGTTCCAGGGTCACGGTAACATGACAAGACAGTCCGGCGAAACACGCCGAACTGTCTTGTCATGTTGTGTACTTCAAGTACACTTTACTTACGTAAGAAATATTGTGTTGAGGAAGAGATGAGGTCGCGGGGCTATCGAATACCGTGACTCTGGGACGTAAAGGGCTATTGAAGGACACCGTGGCTTTTAGTCAGTACATGTCTGATAGTCCCTCCTGCCCTTCCTTGGATGGGAAGACACATCTCATTCAGTATATTTTACCACGCTTAAAAGAAGGCCTCATGTCCAGAGATATTGATATTGAAGGTCAAACTTTTAACATTTTCACACGTATTTATCACAAAAAATATATTATAGGGCCAGAGAAAAACAACATTCAATCACTGTCTTATCAAACGCTCTGAGACGTTAACAGATAGTTCGATAGAAAAAGTAATATTTTAGTTGAAAGATTTATTACTTGACTTTGATGAAACTTACGAATTTTCAAGGTACAGAATTCATTAAAAAAAGCTAAAAAAGAAGTAAAAATAGTTAATTTAATTAAAAAACAAAGCAAAGATAAAACAAAGCAAAGATTTACTATCAACATTGCCAATGCCGCTAGCTGATATTTAAAAAAAGGAGAAAATAAGTACTTTACCTAATTCTTGAAAAAAAAAAAACTTTTTACTTACTGTTTGTGTTTCCTGAAAGGCGTATATCCGATCATACAATGACACTAGCTGATAAATTACAAAAAGGAAAAAATAATTTAATGCTTAAAAGAAACCTTCATTGATTTTTTTTTGCATTTACAAGACATATTTCCGATCACACGAGGAGACGTTGCAATAGTACAACAGATTTAATTCCCTACTCAACTAAAACAAAAACAACTTTCCCTCCAATGCAAACAATGAATTTCCCAGATTATTCCAGCTCGAACCGGTTAACGGCGGATTTCAGCGGTAAAGTTATATAATGTAAGGATTATCCTTTACTTACAGCGCGTAATTGTACTCATGCGACGATAACCATCGTTACACATTGTGAACAGCTAATTGAGCGTTTCCACGACTTTCTACAGCTTGGGAAAACTTGAGAGTTTTCACTTATGTCTTACATTTCGTGAAACTCAGATCAAAGAAATAGGCAGATAGAACGCTCAGAACACGCGAGTGTCTCCACCAAAGTTAATACAAAATCAAATCGAATTCCTTAATGTTTTCTTTGTTTTTGAGAATAACTTTCACGATGGTTGAAGACACGAGACGGCATATTTTGGCAAAAAACAACAACGACGCGCAGTTTGGTACGACGCGTAGCTTGGTACTGTCGAGACTCTGTATTCGATTTTGATTTTGTATTAACTTTGGTGGACCCACTCGCGTGTTCTGAGCGATCTATCTGCCTATTTCTTTGATCTGAGTCGTGAAAGCTCAAAGTTGAATCTTGATTTAAAACTGACTTATTACTCTAATCTGGTTTTAAATCTTAAACTTGAGTTTTGTTCCCGGAAAATGGTTATTTTAGCACACACCATCTTTAGTCTGACGTTTTGGCAATTATTACAATTCCTATTAAAGATCATTAAGATCGCCTTAAACACAGGATTACCTAGTTCAGGTAATTTATTTGTGAATATAATATGATAAGAAAACTGTATAACTTTGTACCATATTATGTTTTGAATAAAATTAGATAACATTTAAAATTTATTATTATCATCAAGAATATCAGAACTGACAGCCCTTTCCAGGGCTGAAGTAGCCTCTTCAAACATTTGCACGACAAATAATTTTAAACACAACTCAAGCAAAAGCTAGCTTACATTACTACAAAGCAATACAAGCTTTGCTTCAACGTATCGGAATCCGAAACAAGATCTCAATAACTGTCCAAATCCGAAATACCGAATTCAATCTAACTACTGTCAGTACTGTCTCTGCAAAGGAAGCAAATCCTATCAGTCGGAAGCGGTGACCTCAAGTCTATGATGTTTCGTGCCCTGCGTTCAACAGAGAGCTATTATGATCTACCGGATATCAATGATTTGACATGAATCAACTGTCCAAACAAAGCTTTGACATGAGATTGACTTCCTGTTTGGCGATGTTTGAAGAAATTATTAAAGACTTTTTGGTCGTAGAAATCGATATTTGTGCGTCGATGCGAATTCTTAGGAAAAGTTGTCTACTATGGCCCATTTGTGACCTTGCCGCTGCCATCGGGGACTTGCGCGAGGCGGCAAGTGGTAACATCAAATATTAGAAATGTTTGAAACACGCCACGAGGCAGCGCCAGTGGTGAAGTCGCGTACTTACCAAGTAATTAATGTATTATTCGCGCCGCCCCCACTGCGCTGCTCATCGAGACGCGACGCGACTTGACGCAACGAAACTGCAAATGTGTGTCTTGTGTACTAAATAAAGTTAGGTTTTGAGTCGCTATCGACTTGCTATCGAAAGGTATATCTTGTACGAAATAGAGTTCGATTTTGAATAGCTTTATTGAAATGTGCGCGCAGTGTCACGTCTCGATCTGAGCTGACCCTTAGATCAAGGTCGTTAAGCTAGTTTTTTAAAAGTTTTTAGTTAATCCGCTGATAAAGAAGCTATCAAAAGGACACATTTTGAAACCAGTTATTTTTGAGTACGAAAAACAAAGACAAAAAAACTTTTTCTATACCCCAATCTAAGAACAATCTCAATCCTCAGTATAAAGAGATTACGAATCCAATTCTATCCCGCATGTTGTTTTAAGTTTTTATCTAAATCTGTGGAACAAAGGCTATAGCATTGTGAAGCTTAGCAGCATCCCATCTCTCGAGATACCTTTGCATAAATATGTGTAAAGGAATTGTTGCAAAGCGGCACGTCCCCAGACTAGTATTACGTACTAGTGTGTCGACGCTGAAATATGGAAGACACAAGATTGTGTCCACATTTAAAATTCAACGAATTTATTTTCCACGTTCCTCTTGAGATACTAGCGGTTGCCTGCAGTTTTGCTCGAAAAATAATTCCACGAAACGTAATATTGAGATAAAAGTTATCTGACTGTGTTATTCCAGAATATAATCTATCTCTGAACCAAGTTTCATCATGATCCGTTCAGCCGTTTTCACTAGATTGAGCAACAAATGTCCGCATTTATAGTATTGGACAGAAGTCAGATTATTACTCTGTAAATTTTCTTTTTTTTTGTTGTTAAAATCCATTTTGAATTTTGTGTTTACCTTCATCAATTAAGAAAAAGCCAAAAATCCGTACATAAAAAAAAAAACAAAAGTTTGTACTTTCTTTTACATTCATATTGCTAAATCTGAATTTTGAGCTCGACTGTACCCACTGAAAGTTTTAAACAGTAGTTTTTTTTTTTTCTTAAAGAGATCGGGTAAATAAAAATAGGTACGGGAAATAAATTATGTTGCCAAGTGAACCAGCGGGTCTACAAGCGAGCGGGTCCAGTTGATGATAGATTCGAGAGAAATAGAGAAGGCAAGCGAAGCCGTGGTCAAAAACGAGTGATAAACCCTAAAATCTATGAATACATTAGCAACATTCATCTAAATGTCAAATACGACGTTGATCTCAATCTTAATTAATGATAAACTGTTTGATTAGAGTTTAAAGGGAGCAATATAAATTACGTAATTTATTTCAATGTCAGATCCAACACGTGTTTGTATAATTTCCTCAATTGCTGTAACTTTTGTAATTATGGTAACCGTTTTAATTGGATCGTTATGTTGTTCCTATAAACTTTTCGCACTGCTTCACTCGTAAATGAGACAAATAAGGCTAATTAAGTGATATTAAAATGTATTCCCTATGTGCGGATTCGGAGTTGGGGACTGTCAAAAACTAAGGGGCTTAAGGTCCCTTAGTGTCAAATCGATCGCAGCGCACGTTAATGTGGCGAAAATGTAAAATATCGCGGGACTCTGGTGAGCGACTTAATTATTCAATGCGTGCAAGTGCACTGATCTGTAGCTCAATTCACGTAACTAAACAAGTGCTGTTGCAGTGCAGTTGCAGTTAAGTTTCGATCAAAACAACGCTTTTCGTATTCTCTACCGCTTATCAAACACGCTCGCGTCAAGTTCGCGTCACGCGAGCGCATCATCGGTATTCTACTGCTGCGCGTCTTTGGTGAGTGTTTCGGATCGCAACATGATCGTGAATCTTGATTGTGAATCAGCACTAAAATCTGTACTAGGGTATTATTTTAATATCTTATTAATGTCATATTCATTGAAATTTAATCGATTCCATTCGATTATTTAGTGGGCAATGATTTTTCTCTCCTGTCAGTTTGACGAGCAGTTCACGCGCAGCTTACGCGCAGTTCAAAGATTACAAGAATACCGTTTATCACTCGAACTTGAACTTAACTGCAACTGCACTACTACTTCATCGGCGCGTCATAAAATTACGTGAATTAGCCTTCTGGACGTGCCTTTACATCGACGACACGTTACGTCCGTTCGTCCGTGCCTTTACGTAGACTACAAGTTACGTCTGTCCGTGTCACTGTCATATAAGATTACTTCAATGCGTGCAAGTGCACTGATGTGAACGTGCCTTAACGTCGACGACACGTTACATCCGTCCGTCCGTGCCTTTACGTAGACGACACGTTACGTCTGTCCGTGTCACTGTCATATAAGATTATCCTATGGCCTCAGATACAATGGAACGAAATTGGATAAAAGGGACTCACACTTTGTATCCCGGATCTATTGGAGCACCACCTTCTATACATTATTGTCAGGATTATGGAAGAAAAGTTTCACAAAGACTGGCCATTGGGATGAGCTCATTGTCGTGTGTTCGCAATGTATTATGTACGGTACATAATGGATTTGATGGACGGAATGTTTTTTTTTTGTGCCTAGTATTGAATATGATATTGCTCGTTTCCTTTTCGAGCGTTTTGTTTTGATAATTACTTATAAGATGGTTTTTAATGAAGCTTTTGACTACGTTTTTAGAGTGAGAGAGAGAAAAAAGTGTATGAGAAGGTGTAAGTATGACCTTAAATCCAGTTTTAATGTACAAAAAATAAGCGTTGCATTAAATAATAATTTCGACTATCACGTACACGAGGTATCATAAAGAAGATAATTAACGAAAGTAATCTAGTCATAATGGAATCAAAGAAACATTAAATACATATTATAATAAAAAAAAAACTTTTTTTATATTTTTATGTTATGGTACATGCTATAAAGGGGTCTGTCACAGGATTGCTGCCTAAAATGTCTGCTGGTACTTGAACTTAGATTATCAACAAACTATTTAAAAAAAATGTACTTTGTAATATAAACTTTTTGAACAGCTTTTCAGCACACCAACACAATAGCTGCCAAAGGACAGTGAGCAACTTTTGACAGACATTTAAAATGACGTAGATTTGGCGGTCGTGAGTTCTCACTCCCACATACAAGAAAATTCGACTAATATTTGTTTCATAGCTATGTTATTGACAACTTTTCTCGGAAACTTTTATTCTCGACGGATGATTGACCACACATTTTTATAAATTATCCCGGTTATTCCCGGCTAAGAATGCGTATGATTCATTCATTCATGGCACATGTCATTCCGAAGCCGCCATGATTTATTTCGACAACAACCGCCGCCCTTGAGTGAACTCAACCGGACCATTCAATAACGAACGTGACTCACTCAACTGTTTACTCGTACATTCGTTCATTCAGCATTCGTTGAGCTGAAACGATTTTCTTTTGTTTTTCCAGCCGTATTCACATAGACGAACAGCAGCGGCGCGGCGCCGTGTTTAGATTTACTTTTCGGATTTTTAGGTATACAAAGCAATTTTGTGTCCTTTAATACAAATCTTTGACAGTAATACCTACTTCTGTGTGTATAATACTGGATTTGTTTTTTTTTTTCATAAATCAGCGGTATCCTCGCCAGGTATTATTGATTTTTCTAAATACCAATGAATCAGTTTTAGTTTTACTTTAAATCGGCCTCGAGACTCCTTTCGATGTTTATCGCTATTCCTCATAGTTTCGGATATAGCCATCCACGCCCAGTTTTGAAAAATTCACCTTGAATATCTATCTATCTATCTACCTATAGCAGTCTGAGAAATTATCAACTTGTATCAACATTTAATTCAAATACCTAATAAGGGAAACTTAAAAAGAAAAATAAGTATTTCTGAACGAAGCTTTTCGCGGTGTATCCGTTTGTAAAGCATCGGCGTGTCCTCGCGGTCTGCGTTCCAAGTGTTCCAACCAGGCCGCACGATTTATAGCATTTTCTTCACGGCTTGTAGCGCATTTTATTAATGGTTTCAACAAGGCACTTTTGAATGCCTGTGAATAGTATTAAATATATTGCAGATAAATGTACCACGGTCAGCCTGGAAATTATTAAATATGCTTTCTTAAATACCTATTACACTTATAATTACAATAAACGGTCTATTAAGCTTGTTTTTTTTAGTCCCGATATTTCGGTACTGTTGTAAGCGCCACGATCACCGATAAATAGTGATAAACTGATGATAGTGTTATAAGCCGGAGCATTGAAGAACGGATTCTAAAATAGCGGGTTGTACTTGCGTTGACAGATAGTTCAGTCAGCTTAGAAGATTTCTTATTAAAGTTTTTTTCAAATTAAAAATAATAAAAACAAGACGGAGTCACAATAATTTCTCAAAGTTAACGTAACAATAAAACAAAATTAAAACAACAATAATCAGCAGGTAACAACGGAAAAATAACAGAAAACTATAGTAAATATTCTTAAAAAAGATCACTGAGCGCGTCAAGACATCAAGACTTTTTTTTTAATGCTAACGCTACGCGCCGGTGTGAGTATAGACAGCACTTGTGTGCAAGCGAGAGAACACGATATGTGCCGCCATTTAAGTATCCTTTCTTCAATGAACCGGGTTATACTAACACTATCATCAGTCACGATGACGATGACGACTATGACAATTGTCAACTTGTCAGTCTAAAAAAATAATAGGTTGGACATACTCAACTTCAACCAAGACATCAACAATCTCAATATCAACACCACATTGTCATAATCACAGTTTAAGTTTTTAGTGAATCAGAATAACATTAGCCTAAAACTTTAATGGCTCAACATATCAACATATCACATGAGCAACGACTTTGAATAACATTGATTCATAATATCAATTTTTTTACACTTTCACGTCAATATCGCTGAATCGATTTTCATGAATACGAAAGCTAAATTATTATTAATTGAGAGCAGTGGTGGCCCAGTGGTATCAGACCCGACTTACGAGTGGTGGGTCATGGGTTCGAACCCCGCCAGGCGCATTACTTTGTGTAATTTATTTCATCACCACTGCTCTCAAAATGGTGAAGAAAAACATCGTGAGAAAACCGGCATGTCCTAGAACCAAAAATTCGAAGACACTATACAAGGCCCTCGTGGTGGATTATGGCCCACTCCCTAACACAAGGGAGGAGGCCTGTGTCCAAGCCGTGGTAACATTATAGGCTGATGATGATGATGATGAAATTATTAACGTCTTTGTGCAAACGGTGCTCTAAGTACGAAACATCATCTGACGATTTAACGATGAACCTTGTACCTAAATACATTTACACCTTAAACTAGCGATAGGAATTATGTAAAATGTACCACAATTTTATCCCAAAATTCTGGAAAAATACTCTGAAAAGTAATTTCCATCGATTCACAAACCAAGCACGTAGACTTCCCACAAGGATCATAGGTCGCACAGCGCAATTCTGTCGCCTACGCATTTTTTTTTTCATTTGTAAATGTAAATTGTTGATTATGATGCAAATTTTTTTGAGTGATATTTTCGTTAAAGCTTAGTATTCGAATTTCAAATAAATTCATACTAATAACGTCAATTATTTTTGTAACAGTCAATTTTTTGAAATCCACTTCTACATTTATGTTTTAAGCTTTTTTCTGTATCGGTATTTTTACTTTTTACGTGAAATGGATTAGGTCTACTCATAAAAATAAATCGAATCTTGATTTGTAATAATATTTATCTTCACGTGTACGATTTTTTTTTTTTTTAACGTGGTAAAATCATCAAATGAGTCCTCCCACCCCGGGCAGGGCGGGAGGGACTGTCAGACTTGTACTGACTAAAATCCACGGTGTCCTTCAATAGCCCTTTATGTACCGGGGTTACGGTAAGGAAATAATCCCACGACCCCGGCAGGCTTTGGCCCTCTGAGAGGGGGCCCCGTCATTATGCTGACGCTCTTTGAGGCGCGCGTGGGACACAACGCGCCGTCGACCCGGGCATGGTCCTTGGTCGGGCAGCGAGTTGCCCTTTACTCGCTGCCCGCATGCCGCGCCTACGGTGGCCGGAGATCGTCGCGCGACGTCCGTCGCCGTGGGCGTCCACCACCGCGGGTGGGGCGGAGGGAGGACGCTGTCCTCTCTCGCTCGCGGCCAGCCTCCTCCTTTACGAGCATTACTGCCTCGCAGAAGGAGCTGACCGCTTCCCACTCCGTCTCGCCCCGAAGCATGGCCGCAACCAATGCCGGGCGCGAGAGGTCTCCGCCTATCGCAGCCGTGAGGACACGTCGGTGCTCCGCCCAAGCTGGGCAGTCTTGCACCGTATGCTCCACCGTGTCCTCCGGGCGATCTTCGCAGTGGTGACACCCAGGCGTCTCCTCCTTTCGCATCAGCCACAGGTACCTCCCGAAACTCCCGTGTCCGGTGAGGACCTGCGACAAGCGGTAGGTCAGGAACTCAGGACGCCATGACTTCTCTCCAGCCACTCCTCAAAGAGGGGTCTTACCGCCGCAATTGCGGCGTGCCCGTTCACGTGTAGGATTGGGTTTATTTAAGTATTACATTGTTTAATATTGATTCATTTGAAAATATTCATAATTTCAAAGTAAAAGAATCTTGATAATGAACAGGTTAATTATTAATTATTGGCAAAGCCCGGAGTGGATGAATTGATTTAGGGTCAAAGTCCTGAAACGCATATAATTATTAATATGGACATGCCTTAAGGATGCCGAGATTTGAAAAAAAACGGAATTTTTAATTTTTTAGAAACCAAATGCACGCAACGCACGTTAATGCACGCGTTGGGCGTGAATTACAATTCAATCCCTGTACTGAAATGAAATCCCGGGAAAAAGACGTATCCTTGTTATGATTTCTATGACAGTTCGTGATACAAGTAAATAAATAATTAGTCTACCCACTCCGGGCTATAATTATTATTTATTACCCTATGTGAAAGTATTACGGAAGATTTTATTTTTTAACAAAACATAAAATCTTGATATTCTCGTCTTTACAAGCAACGTCTATTTACGTCTCACGTCAAAAAAGTTCATAATCTCCTGTTGTTATTGGAAAATAATTAAAATTTTATGTCGTGCAGTGTTTGGTCGTAGGAATGTTACACCGGCGCGGTGCGCATACGCAGCCCACACAAAATGGCGCTCTCGACACTGAAATATACGTCATTGTGTGTATTCTGGCGAGAGATGAGCAATATTGTTTGTTGTTGTGTCTACATGTTGTTATGGGGCAGGATAGTCCGGCAGGCAAATAAGACAAGGGTTACTTTAAAAACAGAGTTGGTTCGAAGAAGAACAGGAAAAGAGAAGGTATTTGAGCTGGTTTTTGTTTGATTCACAATTTTGAGAAATATTGTTCCCTGTTTTAGAAGCTTCGCCAAAAGTTCAACATTTATCTCGCCCTTAAGTTCCTAATTTCAATGCACACCGCGATTATTTACTTCATAGCTAGCTGTACTCGTAAAAACAAAGAATAGAACAGTACAATCGACAAAGTTGAATCATGACTCATTTTAACAAGAAATCGTTTGAATCCGTCAAAATAACCAAGATCAAGGTGGATGGACCATGGATAAATGTTTATGCGAATTTGGATCTTTGTATTCGATTTTCTGTAAGAAAATAAGCTTATGGTGGGTCAATAAATTCAATTCAAATTGGTCGATTGTACATACATTCATTTTCGTCCTATAATGCAGAATAATCTCAATCAAAATCTAAAATACAGTCACATTACCCACTCATAGACAGATAATCACTTAGCAATTAGCGCGGGCACCATGCCACCTCTCGTATCTATGGTGCCAATACGTTGCAATGCAATGGCGTCGAAAGTCTGTTGTTGTTGAATGTCATCTTACGTCATCACACGTAAACGATTTGAAATTAGAACTCGTTACCGATTTCCTTTTACGATGAGTTGTTTTTTTTTAAATTTATTATCTTTTGTAATGTTTTTTGTTATGATTCTTTAATTAATACAAAGCTTTTATGGTGCTGTAGGACATATATTGGCTTTTTCGAATACAATTATTTCTTTTTGCAATTTCTAAATAACAAAGTATACGGCTGTACAGTTACTGATTTATCAAAAAATAGCCAAGCTGTAGCCAAGCATTCAATCAGTATATTTCTTTTTTTTACACAAATGTTAATTTTCTCTATTATAAATTTATCTTTGGTTCAGACAGGAATGTCTCAAAAACTTCGAATTAAAAAAAACCGGCAAATTCTATTGTTGCCAAATGAGTTCACGACACTATTATTACTTGTCTGTTTCCAAAGACAAATAAAAGCAACACATTTATCTCCTCGTACAATAATACGTATTTGAAATCTTCAATGAAATACGTCATGTAAATCCATGCCAACTTTTTTAGAACTACCTATGACGTTATTAAAAAGATCATTTTTGTAAACCTACTTAGAAAAATACGAGATGCAATAACATGAACACTCATTCATAAAAATAATTATTTGAAAACAGAATGTCTCATAATTTTAAGAAACTGACAAACGCCCAACGGTAATTTTCTAAATTCTTAACATTTCAAATATAGAATTTCTTCATCTATGTTTGTTTCGAAGTTCTCAATATTTTCTGTCTCATCTATGTATTTGTGCTTTCTCAATATTTGCTGTCTCGTTCACAATTAATATTCTTGATCATAATAAGGTCTCATAGTTGCAAGCGTTGCTACCGAGTATCAGATGCTAGCTTCAACTCACAAGTTGAGTAAAATGTTATTGAGTTTTCCAAAGGGAATTCCTCAATACCAGCCACAAAGTCCGAGCCCGACGTTTGATGAGAATTGGCTTGGCCGGTACACATAAACACAACTGTCGAAAGACGAAAAGTTGCTCAAAAACAACATTTTGCAATTTTGCACAAAAATTCTAAAACATGCTATATTTTTCCAGATTCTTCCAAATATTTCAAACGTGGAATTCCTTCGTCACTTGTGTTTGCTTCATTCATAAACGTGCACCGCGTTTATGCAACGTGACCGATTCCAAATTCGAACGAGCCTCAAGGTTGCCAACTTCGAGTTCTATGAATCGATTTTATTTTAAGTGTGACCAGCAATCGAAAACTTTTGTCATCCTCTCGGAATCCACTTTCCTCGCGATTTATCAAGAATCTCAACTTTTTCGAATGGAGGAATGCTATTTACCGAGAAGTTGAGTCTCTCGTCTAGTTTTAATGTTGGTACTTACGTAGTCGCATAATTAATTGTAGAGCTGCATCATTGCTGCTATATATACATTGATAGAGCCCGGTAAATAGCATTGATAAACACAGCGAATACGGCTATAGATAAATTTCAAGGGGAATTTTCATATCGCATCCGGATAGCGAGTCAATTTTGTTATGTTGGTATTGCTTTCTCAATAATGAAATCCATAGACAGTAAAAAGAACATGCTTATAAGGTAAAACTGTAACCATAGACTATGAATGTGTTATCGTACTTATACCTAGTCTTATTATTATAATAGTGTTTCACCCGCTACAACTCAAAAATTATCCCGTGGCCACTTAAAATCGGGATAAAAACTATCCTATGTGTTAATCCAGCCCAAATTCGTTCAGTAGTTTTTGCGTAAAAGAGTAACAAACAATCATCCATCCAAACAAAATTTCACTTTTTTAAGATAAGTAGGATTAACAGGGTAGTACTACAGCTATATAATTCAAACACATCATAATTATTTATCATTTTTCAAATAAGGAATTGTCTATGAACTCTAAGGAATGTCACTTTAAATGACTCTTGTTTTGCTTTCGTTCACTATTTGGCGCGAAATTATATGAATGAATGAGTGTGAGTAGCTATGTTACCACATAGCTACTTACACTCATTCATTCATATAATTTAGCTACCGCTAGGTAATAGTATACAGTGTAAGTACACTAGGTACAGAGTACTATGTAATGCGTCATTGCACATAGATAGTGAACGTATTAGCATTTTGCAGATGTTTGTACTTAGATTATGGTAATGTAGGTAGTTACACGGGTGGAGGTGGCAAATAAATCAATACATTTTCATTATATCCATATCGTTTTATTCAGAAGGCGAGTAGTTTTTTTCTCTCTTAATATAAACTGGTAGTTCGTAAGACCTATACGCTACGCATCGCATTATTCAAAAACTTTTTTTTTTACTCCATGTCACCTTCGTGTGCATAGGTGTTACAAACCTAAAGTGTTACGTACAATGTAATTCCTAAATTAGAAAGATACTTAGTTAATGGCATTTTACGTAATAAAAATGAGATTCCCGTGAGAATTTATTTTATAATTTACAAGCGCCAAGATATTACATAATTACTTATCTCGATTTCTAAAACTTGTAATAATTATTACTTTATTAAGTCATTTTAGTAACCAGTGTTTTTTTCTTTGTTTCAGGCGACTACTTTAGTCCTCGAAACTCCACGCTGCCGCAATGACAGGGCCCTTATGATATATTCCGACTGGCAACACTCACATAAACATTGCCATTTCATTAATAATGTGTCAAAATTCTAGAGTAGCAATGTATCCTAATTAAATGTTTTGATATAAAAAAATATTAAATTTACGCTTTTTAAGTTTTTTTCGCGAAGTTTATTTTAAGTTATAAAAATAAAACCAAAATATCGACAAATTTTTATACTACAATAACTAAACAAAAACAGTGTTTGTGTGTGATTTTGTTTGTGTTATAAAATGACGGTGAGAAATTAATTACGTTTGCATCCGTTCATATCCAACTGAGTATATATTGGCGGGAAATTCGTGGGGTGAGCCAAAAGCCAAGATGTCGTCGCGAACGGGGCAGCGTGGCACATCAGTCGCGACCAGCCAGCGGAAACACCGCTCGCGGTCTACAACCAGATACGATATGGAGAAGAAGCCAAAGAAGAAGGACTTCAGAACATCAGGCACTACAAGCCTGGTGTCCATTCCCAACAGCATCAAGCTGCCTATGCTCAACAGTGGCCTCATATCGCTTGGTAAGTCCTATTTTCCACAAAAAAAGTTTACTACCTTTCAGAGTTGCCATAAATAAAAACAGAAAATTTAAACTGCACAAAATTGGACGTGTTCGATTTCAGAATACAATAGGTACATTTCGATACATATTCTATATTTGAATGTAAACATTATTTTTTATCTGTGTTCGAATTTCCAATACAGATAAATCATCCTTATTTTTTTAAATTGTTTTTCGCACGAGGATGCTTCAATTTAAAAATGAATAGTGGAAATTATATTTTATTTATTTTTTATCGTGATGAATACTGGGTGTAAAAGCTTTCATTTTAACTATCAACAAATATCCGAATTCATCAATTTTATTTCGTATAATTTCCGTGCCCGGTTCAAAATGTTTTACAAAATCTAAAGGAGGATGGATGATAACGAAAATGTATCGCTACGAGAACTGAAATGCTGAAACTCATTCCTAATCTTTATAAATTACCGCATGTTACTTGATTGCAGCCTGTACTGTTTTGTGAAGTAATAACTACTGCCTTTGGGTACAACCGTTCGCATGTTTGAACAAACATTGGCTTAAATTTCCAGTTATTAAAAAATAAGCCTTATCTTTAACATCTTTCGGTATATTTTGTTATAGCTCCTAATCGCCATGGTTTGGACCAAATGGTTCAACAAATATATATTCGTACATCAGCTGTTTTACACAAAGTTCTGTCAGATGGCTTTGGGAGGATTATGAGCCTGACAGTTAGTTAAGAACTCATTAATAAAACGTTCAAAGAATGGGTAGTAGGTAATTGTTATTTGAATCAAAACATTTACATGGTCAAAATGGAATTTAAAAAAAAAATTGGGCTGTGCCAATCGTCTTGGATTTTTTCGAAACCTTTTAATTGATCTTGGCTTTATAACCTTTTTTTATTTGATTTAATGTTCAAGTACGACAGAAGAATTTTCTATGAAAAACTAATTTCTGTACAACTATGTGTGACAGACCAACGCGAGAATCGAAGCCACGACATTTAGTTCGGCAGCCAGTCGTTCAATATCTACGCTAGTAGTGTATTTATAGAAACATCACTATTCATCATAAATTAATAATAGTGGGAAGTGCTTTGAAGATAAAATAAACACTTGATGTATTTACGTATTATTTCCACTGCGGAAATTCCGAATTCTCGACGAGTTACAATAACAATTCCCCGTAACAAGATGGCTGGCAAATATAATTTATAAATGCTTCTTCTATTTATTTGTAGGTATTAGGTATATAATGTAGGTTTTCCGGTAACGACGACCTTTTTTTTTTTTTTTTTTTTTAGCGTGGTAAAATCATCAAATGAGTCCTCCAACCCCGGGCAGGGCGGGAGGGACTGTCAGACTTCTACTGACTAAAATCCACGGTGTCCTTCATAGCCTGTTACGTTCCGGGGTTACGGTTAGGGAATAATCCCGCGACCCCGGCAGGCTTTGGCCCTCTGAGAGGGGGCCCCGTCATTATGCTGACGCTCTTTGAGGCGCGCGTGGGACACAACGCGCCGTCGACCCGGGCATGGTCCTTGGTCGGGCAGCGAGTTGCCCTTTACTCGCTGCCCGCATGCCCGCGCCTACGGTGGCCGGAGATCATCTAGCGACGTCCGTCGCCGTGGGCGCCTACCACTGCGGCTGGGGCGGAGGGAGGACGCTGTCCTCTCTCGCTCGCGGCCTGCCTCCTCCTTTACGAGCATTACTGCCTCGCAGAAGGAGCTGACCGCTTCCCACTCCGTCTCGCCCCGCAGCATGGCCGCAACCAATGCCGGGCGCGAGAGGTCTCCGCCTATCGCAGCCGTGAGGACACGTCGGTGCTCCGCCCAAGCTGGGCAGTCTTGCACCGTATGCTCCACCGTGTCCTCCGGGCGATCTTCGCAGTGGTGGCACCCAGGCGTCTCCTCCTTTCGCATCAGACACAGGTACCTCCCGAAACTTCCGTGTCCGGTGAGGACCTGCGTCAAGCGGTAGGTCAGGACGCCATGACTTCTCTCCAGCCACTCCTCAAAGAGGGGTCTTACCGCCGCAATTGCGGCGTGCCCGAACGACGACCTTGGGTGAAATTTTTCATGTTTTTGGGGTTCCTTGGAAAAATGGGACCTTAGACTTCTTTCCTGTCTGTCTGACTGTCACCAGGCTATAGGCATCTTATTTAACTGTGACAGTTATAAAGTTGGAATTTTCACTGTGATGTATTTTAGTTACCTACCGCTATAAATTATAAAAAAAAAACAGGATATAATAAATATATTATTTAGGGGGCTCATAGACAACAGAAACGTTTTTTTTTTTGAATTGCAACTGTGAAGTATTTTAGTTACCTACCGCTATACGGTAGGTAACTAAAATACTTCACAGTTTGTAAATTATGTATTTACAAAAAAAAAAAACAGAATAAAATAAATATTTAGGGGGCCGGTTTTATAAATAATGGCAGTTGGCACAGAACCCTTTGTGCGATAGTCCCAGTCAAACCTCGTTGATTTTTTTATTGAGCACGTGCCTACAAAAATGCGATTTTGAATGTAATTATTATTATACCTTTTCAAGTCGTACTGCCCCGAAGGTTGTCACCTCGGTTTTCATACACATGGTTGTGAGTTCTAAACCTGATAAAGTACTAATGATAGGTGATCATGATCACTGATCAGAGCCTAATATTTTGATGATAATTTACTTCCTTAGTTTTTCATTTTCCTTCTATTTCAAGAGGAATTAGCTCAAGTTTTTGAAGTATTTACAGCGTTTATTGTATGAAAAAGGCGCCTCTAGTGTTTGAACGAGGATCTAATTTACCCATCAAACCAACATCAAACAATCTATACGCCGAAGTTGACGTTTACATCACGTCAAAAATCGGGAAATTTTGTACTACGGCCTCAGTTCTTCTCAAAATTATTATCTACTCACTGATACGAAAATACAAACCCATCTGAATGTTATCTTACCTATAGCTCAACGAAATCTCAAGTGACTATTAGTGAAAACCATAACTGCAATGTGCATTATCATTAACAAATAACTAGTCATGCCAAAACGTATTTGGCTATTTAGCGTAAACAATATGAGTTAAAAGGTGATAAAAGCTGGCTAAAAGCTTTGTTATATCGTTTATCTACATTATAACACACACAATCATAGTAATAATGTGGTTATTATTATCAAGACGTATTCCATAATCGTTCATTATAATCATTGTTAATGTTTTGTTTTTAATGGACTTCCAAAATGTTCGCGAATTTTATTTCTAATAGCGCATCATGTTTTGATAAATCGGCAACAGAAGTACATCACCTGTGAAAATTTCAACTCTCTAGCTATCACGGTTCATGAGATACAAACACAAAAACTACTGAACGGATTTTGATTCGATATTGACATTGACAGCACTGGGTTTTTATGGTTGCAAACTTGGGTGTTAACTACTCTCAAGGGACCTAACAACATATAAAAACATCGTATTTACATGCGCGTTTGCAATGTTTGATGTCGATATTGGCCGGCCTAACAAAGAGATTTAAAAGAACCTATAGAGCGGGCATTGGGAAAATTGTCATACAAAATTATTGATGCCGTGCACTATCTAAGCGTTACATAGCAACGCGACTACTAGACTGAGGGACTTTTTACCTATTGGTAAAAAATGTTGGATCACAAATTTCTTCGTGATGTCCCGTCTACTGCTCGTATATACTTAGTTTAATGTCTGATGAGATACAAACGCAAAAGCTACTGAACGGATTGATTCGACAACACAGAGTTTTCAGGGGTGCAAACTTGTGTGTTAACTACTCTCAAGGGACCTAATAACATATAAAAACATCGTATTTACAATTTACATGCGCGTTTGCAATGTTTGATATCGATATTAACCGGCCTATGCAGTTTTGACGCAGCGCTAGACATGTCTATGTCATCGACTGTACTTTTCCCTACTCTACAAGGGATTTCAAATATCTACAAGTTTTCCAACTGCTAAACTGTGAAAGAAGTTAAGGAGATAACTTCTAAAGTCGTTCCTAGAAAGATTCTCCGTTATTTTGAATTACCAAACTGAGATTTTGTTTGATATTGATGACTTGTATTCTCATCACAACAGATTTGATTTTGGGTCTATAAAATGTCAAGAGTTACATCATTTGCAAAAATCTCTACTGATATTCCAGAACACGGGCTTGAATTTGAATTTGAGATTTTTTCTTTTATTTTGTATCAGCCAGTTATATTCGACAGAAATCCGAACAAAGACAATTCTCAATTCAAATAAGAGAACCGATTTCCACAAAATAAAATTAAAATCTTTTGAAATGTAAATGGACCTGGTAGGTAACAAAAATAAAAATATACGTCCAAACTCATCCATACGAGTGATACGTACATAGAACATCTGAATGACCGTTCGGTTATGTACACATAGGTACAGTCGAGTTCAATAATATGTTGGCAATGTCAGTGATTCAAAATATTGTGAGCATTGGTAAGCACAATAACTTCTACACAACTATAGATCAAAAATATGTCCTCATGTGAACGGTTCAATAATATATAATTTACTTGACGCAATAATATCTGATCACCTTTTAAAAAATATATATCTATACTGTATTAACTTCAATAATATCTGAGCAGGGTAAGCTTCATAATTATCTGTACATGCATAGGAAAGTATATCATTTGATCGAATGAATAAGATCCAGTTTACATTGTTACAGAAATGTCAGTATTTCAATTGTTTTCCGCGCGAATCATTTTTAGGTATTTTAAAATGTGTTTTTCAATGCCGCATCTTTTCGTGCCGCTCGGTCATTTAAGAATGGTGAAAAAAAAGCCATCTGTCATTTATCTATCTATCTATACATATAATAAAATAGTAGGAAAGTCAAAACTGTACATTGAATATTTATTTAAAAGAATACTTGGGGTGTGATCTACAATCGATACCGAAGCCAAAAATATAGTTTTTAGAATTTTTGTCTGTTTGTCTGTATGTATGTCCGGGATAAACTCAAAAAGTACTGGACGGATTTGAATGATTCTTTTTTTGTTGTATAGGTATTAAGTCTGGTCAAAACATAGGCTATAATTTATTTTGAAAACTTGAACAACTGGCGCAGAACCGCAACAGACCAGCTAAACTATAAGAGATACAAAAATGGTGCCATAGCATAAATTGTTCCACGTGATGAGCATTTTCTGCTAAGAAAATTAGTTTGAAGATCTGGAACACCTGATGTGAAACTCCAAGAGCCCGGCTACACTATAACATTATACAGGAATAACGTCTCAGCAAAGTTGTTCGGCCTAATGAGCACTCTCTGTGGACATATAAAAATTGAAGATCTGGAACACCTGATGTGGAACTCCAAGAGCCCAGTTACACTATAACATATACAGGAATGACGTCTTAGCAAGAGTTGTTCAGCGTGATGAGCAGTCTCTGTTGACGTATAAAAATTGAAGATCTAGAACACCTAATGTGGAACTCCAAGAGCCCAGCTACCCCGCGGTGGTGGACGCCCACGGTGTCGGACGTCACAAGACGATCTCCGGCCACCATAGGCGCGGGCAAGCGGGCGGCGAGTAAAGGGCAACTCGCCGTCCGGTGTCGCTGGCATAAGCAACAAGATCCGCGTACGAAGTCGCGGGCAGAAGCTAGTATAGCAATATGATTCGACCTGAAGTTAAACAACTTTGGCACCACTTTTAAAGGACTTTTTTTTTCGTGTTAAAATCATTAAAATAATGAGTCCTCGCACCCAGGGTAAAGCATGAGGGACTGTCAGACTCGTACTGATTTAAATCCTCGGTCTCCTTCAATAGCCTTTTGCGTCCCAGGGTCACGGTAATCCGAAAAGATCCACGACCCCTGCAAGCTTTGTCCCTCTAATGGGGGGCCCTGTCATTACGCTGACACTCTTTGAGGCGCGCGTGGAACGCGCCATCGACCCGGGCATAGTACATGGGCAGTCGCCCATTACTCGCCACCCATCGACGATCGCCACAACCAACGCCATCGCCTGCCGACCTCTGTCGCCGTGGGCGTGTACCACTGCGGCTGGGGTGGAGGGAGGATGCTGTCCTCTCCCTCACGCAGCGCGCCTCCTTCTGCGAGCATGAATGCTTCGCAGAAGGAGGCGACTGCGATTCCCATTCCGTCTCGCCCCGCAGTATGGCCTCGACCAATGCCGGGCGCGAGAGGTCCCCGCCTATCGCCGTCGTGAGAACACGGCAGTGCTCTGCCCTAACGGGGCAGTCCTGCACCGTATGCTCCACCGTGTCCTACGGGCGATCCTCGCTGACCTTTAAAAGACTAACGAAATTATAGATGAGAATTGAATGGAAAAGAAAAGAATATCAAACTATACTTTTTATTTGACAAGTATAACTAAGAAAATAGTACAGTAATGTGCAAACAAACATTGACTAACTTCCGTTAAAATAAAAAATAAAAGCAATATTTTTATCTTGAACTAAAACTAATCTTAGTTATTAATTGTATAAAACGTGTCTTCTTAAATCAACAAAGGACCATACAAAAGATATTAACTATAATTTGAAATTGGTCGCCATTTAGTTAATCCATAATATCCATAACATTATCTATTGGCGGGCCTAAGTTAATATTTTGTGTATGACCCGTTCGCATCAATTACAGCTTGTAATCGAGCTCTCATCGACTGTACCATATTGTGGCAATAATCTCTATTTCTATAACTATTCCAGATTGCATGTGCATGAGCCTTTAAATTCTCTTCCGTGCGAGTTTCGTTACTGTCCCAATTCTGGACCATTAATCCCCACAGATTCTCTATGGGGTTAAGATCCGGGCTTTTCGGTGGAATTTTTATTAATTCCAAGTCATCTTGCTCAGATATCCAATTTTGTACTCGTCTGGCGTTGTGAACGGAACTGTTGTCCTGAATGAATGTTATTCTGTGATGATCAGGATAAACAATTCTTGCACTTGGTAAAAACACGTCTTTCAAAATATCTAAATAGGCATCACTCCCCATTCGGCCAGCTATTTCGCACAACTCTATGGGTCCACCCGAATTCATCCACCCCCAAAACCCGATCGAAATGCGTCCACTACGACGATTTGGCAAAACATTGTTTTCTTCATATCGTGTATTGTTTGCACGATACAAAGAGACTCGCCCGTCCGCTGAAGAAACAAAAACTTTCTCATCCATAAAAGCGACGTGTTCAAAGTCATAATTTAAATATCTGACGGCAAATTGTAAACGTAACATTTTATGCCTTTCCGTTAATACAATTTTTTTAGCTGGAATCCGATGACGAATTCCGACATCATTAAGCCTTCGTCGTACAGTTAAACTAGAAACAGCCAGCTCAGCTGCAAATGAAGACGTTCTTATAAATCGTGCATTTCGAACACTTTCAACTAGTTGCACATCTTGATCATGGGTTGTTTTTCTAGGTCGGCCACAAGACACATGGTTTCTAAGATTTCCTTCATCTTGCCACCTTTTCCACCATAATGTTACAGTATTTCTCTGTTAAAGAACGATTTTATTTAATGACCATATTATAGGTTAGATGAAAACATAATTATAAACGAATACCTAAAATTGCTTACCGATATGCCTAATTCTAGTGCAATGTCTGATTTCGGAATACCATCCTCACACATGTAAACAATTTTATGTTTTGTGTGCTCGTCAATTCTATACATTTTTTTTTTCAAATTCGTAGATGTATACTAAAGTAATAAAATTGCAACGAGCGCAAATTGTATAATTTTATATGAATGACGTGTGCGTCAGTTATAACTTTTTAATAAAAAAAATGCGTTTGAAGGAAAAAAACAGGCCAGTGATACATAAATAATTTTGCAAACTCCTTGATCAAGAAATTTTAAGATTGCTAGTTATCTCTATGACGTAGTAATAGGGTTGAATTTTAATTACATTTACTTGTTCAGATATTATTGTATTCATGTGTGCTCACATAATTATTGTGAATCTTACACTGTTCAGATAATTATGGTCTTAAAGTTGTTCAGATAAAAATGTCCCTTTGGCTGTATACATGTTATTGAGAAAAAGTAGTCACATATTAATGAATCTGAATCTTGATCACAATTTAATGATGCTTGTAGTTGTCACAATATTTTGAAATATTTTGATGTTCATATATTTTTGAAGCCTAGACGTGCCAACATGTTAATGAACGCGACTGTACGTTTATAAATAGCATTTATGTGGAGCGAATTTTCCACTGCGATACATCCGCCTCGCTCGAAGCTCAGCGTAACAACAATAAAGATAAGAAGAAACTAAACGTTCGGTTCAGAATTTAAAATATTTTTGAAGTTGTTTTCTTCGTTTTGGAATATGGCTGTTTCGATCATGGAACTAATAAGTACTAACTAGCTCTGCTATAGAAGACATTTTAATATTTAGTGTTAAATACAATCATAAATTCGTAAATCATGATTGGCATTTTTATTTGTAAACACAAAATGTCTCAATTCAAGAATATTTCAGTAGGTTAATCGTTGCTCATAAACATGATTCATGTTAGAAAGATGTTTTGTTTTCTAATTCTTAGTGACAATTCGGATTGCCGGAAAAACAGAACTTCTGAAGTACCTACCTAATTAATGGTACTTTTGTGATTTCTGCGAGGTAAGTCAGTACGTGTTTAGATAACCACCCACCCCTGCTTTACCCTGGAGATCGGACATCCGGCCATTATCATTTTAGTCATGAGCTCCTTAACAACAAACAATTAACTAACTTGCAATAATATCCACAAAGCGTTATAATCATCAAATTTTCAAAGATTAGCCTACTTAACGTCAGATTTGATCGGTAATTGCGGTAACGAAGATTAATATCTTGCGGTGGATGATAAATTGAAACCTTGTTACGAGGTACAAGAACTGCCAACCAAGATTTATTACAGACATTAGGGATGAATGTATAACTTTTTTTCGAATATCATATTTGAAATTAAAAAAAAAAGTTCACCTTGCTGTGACAATTTTTACTCTATGCCTGGCACAATTCAGCTTTTACCTACTACTCACAATGACAGGGCCCCTTTTTTATCGTGGTAAAATCATCAAATGAGTCCTGCCGCCCAGGGCAGGACGGGAGGGACTGTCAGACATGTACTGACTAAAATCCACGGTGACCTTCAGTAGCCCTTTGTGTACTGGAGTCGCGGTATGGCTTTGGCCCTCTAAAGGCCCCCGTCATTATCTTGACGCTCTTTAAGGCGCGCGTGGAACGCAACGCGCCGTCGTCGGCCTGGGCTAGTCCATGTTCTGACAGCGAGTCGCCCATTACTCGCCGTCCGCACGCCTGACGGGGCCCCTTTAGAGGGCCAAAGTCTGCCGGGGTCGCGGGACTAACAAGCTACCGTGGATCCGTAACGTAAAGGGACACCGTGGATTTTAGTCCTCCTGTCCTGCTCTGGGTTTGAGGGCTAATTTGACAACTTCACAATGCTAAAAAAAACTATTACTTACTTAGTATTACTCACACATTAGACAAGAAGAATTTGTAATACTTCATTTACATCTAAAGTAAATAATAAATCGTATTTCTAGATCTATTTCAATGTTTATTTTTCAGAATTTGGGTTAAAAGAATTTATTTACGATCAGTAAATATGCATAAAAAAAAATAAGATTTTAACTAGTAGTTAACTGGACTGATCATTGATTTAAACAACATTGACACATTAAATTAACAGTTTCAAAGTGTGTAAAACAGCGTTAATTATTTTCTTTGAAAAATACTTGCATGATTGTATAATAATTCTGTAGATATACCTAATTGTGTATTTAGCACACATGCATGATTCACTAATCTGAATTACCAAGATTTTTAAAAATAAAAGTGATTTTTCGTCAAAAGAACAATGACATGGTGAGGCATAAAATTCGTCCGGAAATCATTGTCATTTCATTAGCTTAAAATATTCCAACAATTTTGATTGCCGAAACATATTATGTTTAGCATCAGTACATTAGTACCGGGTAGTGCTCCACTAAAATAGACTCAAAAGGCTGTTGGCGAAAAAAAAAAGCGCGGGAAACCTGAAGTTGGCGGTCGTGGTTTTTTTTGGCTCTGTTTTAATTTTTAGTTAGATATTGGATTAGATTAAGTTTTTGTATATATTTCAACTTTTTATTTAGATTTAGTGTAGTGGTAGTTTTTTTCTTCAATTTTGGTAAGTTTTTTTAGTTTTTTTGTAGTCCATTATGGATCCTCCGGATGACCCCGGAGGGACGGCACCATTAGAAATAGGTCACTATGTGACAATCTCTAATAATGAGACTAGTGCAGTTGACACTGATTGCTCCTTAACACTAACAACCAATAATAACAGCTCGAAACGTAAAAGGGTGTCTGCTCGCCCATCAATATGCAAGCACTGTAACAAAAAAAGGCGCAAAAGTGGCGGGAGACGTCACAACGACTGTGATTGCGGTGAGGTGGAACAAACCGTAGATAATACTATAAATAAGGCATCTGATTCCCAGCATACGTCTTTGTTAAGGACTGGTGCTGACGATCCGAGTGGGTCGTCTCAGCGTCCGGCTTCAGTTGCTCGGCTCATATACAATTCCTCCGATGCGGCTCCGTTTCTTATACATATTCAGAGGGAACAAACTGCCCCTAACGATAATACTTTTCTTAATCCAGTTTCTTTTGGTAGATTTTTGAAAAGGAATTCTTTCAATAACATTATTAATGGCAGTTTGAAGAAAATAGGGCGAAACCGGCTAGTTGTTGGTTTTTCAAATTATATTGATGCCAACTTGTTCTTAACCAGCAAGTTGTTGGAAAAACAATCTTACAAAGCTTTCATCCCCACATTTTCTGTTACTCGCATGGGTGTCGTCAGAGGCGTACCTATAGAGTGGACAGATGATGAAATAATTGAAAATATCTCTGTGCCAATTGGTTGCGGCAAAATATTAAAGCTAAGAAGAATTAAAAGGAAAAGTATTGTTGATGAAAAACCTTTATTGAAAAATACCGAAACAGTTATTTTAACTTTTGACGGTCAAATTCTTCCAAAACGTGTATATATGTGTTATACAGCACTTTCTGTGGACTTGTACATTTATCCAACAATACAATGCTATAATTGTTGCAGATATGGCCATGTTAAAAATCAATGCAGGTCTAAACCACGCTGTTATAAGTGCGGTCAAGGCCACTCCGGGGATGAGTGTACAGTATCTGAAGATAATCTATCTTGTTGCCTTTGCAACGGTTTTCATGAGGCTACTAGCAAGAAATGTTTAGAATATGAACGTCAAAAAAACATTAAAGAATCTATGGCCAAGTCCTGTATTTCATATGCTGAAGCTTCAAAGCTTCATCCCATAATTTCTAAAATATCATATGCTGATGCCTTGCTTTCCTCTCCCACAACTTCAAGCCATATCAATGCTTCTGTTCCTCCTCATCACTCACCATCTAAACAAAATAAAACATCATATAAAAAAACAGTTTTTATTAAACCTCGGTCCCCACCCCACTTTTCTAAAGGTTATGATCAGCAGTTCCATCAGGATCTTGCTAGGAATGTACCTCAATCAAAAGATGGCTGTGCCCTCATCCCTAAGGATGATTTATCAGCCTTATCTGTAAATGAACTAATCATTGCTTTGATAAAATCTTTAACTCAAACACATCACCTTTCACCGTCCATCGCTGCCACTGTATTAAATGCAGTTTCTGAATCATCATCATCAACTAATAATAATCATGGACAACAAAGTCCTACAATGGAATTGCCGAAGTGCAATAAATAAAAAATCAGAAATTATACATATTGTAAATAAATATAAACCTTTTGTTTTTGCTCTTCAAGAGACATGGCTTAAACCAGGGTCTTTGTTTAGGATCCCTGGTTATGCATGTCTCAGAGAAGACCGTTCTGATGGGTATGGCGGTGTTGCTTTACTCATCAAACATCATCATTCATTTTCATTTTTCACAATCCCACCTCATAATAATGATTTTTCTGTTATTGCAGCAGTTGTAGATAATATTTGTTTTGTTTCTGTATATATTCCTCGTCCATCTGTTGTCATTTTTAATGAAATTGTAAATATTTTTTCAATTCTTCCTAAACCATTTATAGTTTTAGGTGATTTTAATTCCCAGCATGAAGTCTGGGGAAGTTCGTCAACAAATAACTATGGTAACACCTTACTTGACATTCTAGATAGTCTCAATCTTTGTTTATTAAATACTGGGTCCCCAACTCGACGCACTTCTCCACATGAGGGTGCTAGTGCTCCTGATTTGTCAATTTGCTCTGACAAATTGGCTTCGCGTTTGACTTGGGAAGTTATGCTTTCCTCATTTGGTAGTGATCATTTTCCTATAGTTTTATCATTTCCCGACAGTCAAAAACATTATTCTAAGAGCGCTCCACGGTTGAAGTACAAACTGGGTGATGTGGATTGGCAAAAATTTAAAGAGCATTTAGATATTATTGTTTCTGATCTTCCAGAAATTAAATTTGGTGAGGAACAGTTATGTGCCAACGCCTTATCTGAAGCCATGATAAAAACGGCTGATAAACTTTTTCCTCTAAAAAAGATACGAAACAAAATTCCATCTCCGCCATGGTGGGACAAAGATTGTACAGAAGCAATAAAAAAAAGGAAGCAGTGTGAACTTGCCTATCTTGAAAATTCTACCGAAGAAAATTTTATTAGTCTGAGCGCCTCAATTTCAGAAACAAAAAAAATATTTAAAAAAAAGAAATTTGAAAGCTGGAGATCATTCTGTCTGTCTATTTCTCCTAACGTTAAACCATCTATGGTATGGCAGAATATCAGAAGGTTTAGAACAGCGTTTACAGATTCATCTACCGCATTCCTTCCACCTGAGCTTGTAAATAGTTTTTTAGATAACTTAGCTCCCTCATCTGTCCCGGAAAATAATATTCCAAACTCTATTCCCCTTTCAACACTAGATTCTCTTAGTGACCTTAATAGTCCATTTAGTTTAGAAGAACTTAAAGGTGTTGTACGTCACAGTAAAGACTCCGCTCCGGGTGCAGATGGTATTCCGTACTCTTTTCTATCAAATATGAGTGACACATCCCTTCTCTATTTTTTAAAACTAATTAATAACATTATGATATCTGGGAATATTCCGCACTCATGGAAAGCCCAAGATATTATACCTATTCTCAAACCTAACAAAAGTCCATCGAGTAGCGCTTCTTACAGACCAATTGCTCTATCATCGGTTTTGCTAAAAATCACAGAGCATTTAGTTAAAAATAGGTTAGAGTGGTATTTAGAAAACAAGAAACTACTCAGTGATAGTCAATTTGGTTTTAGGCGTGGCAAAAGTACCATAGATAGTTTAAGCATCTTTGTCACTGATATTAGATTAGCATTTTCTTCGAATCAATCCATAATTTCTGCTTTTCTTGACATTAACTCTGCTTATGATAATGTTGTAATATCAAAATTAAAATATAAACTGGAGCAGTTAAATGTCCCCATTTTACTAACAAACTTCATTCTAAATATGTTATCTGAGAGGTATATTAATCTTACACTTCAGGATTCTAGGTGTGAATCTAGAGTCGTTTGGAAAGGTCTTCCTCAAGGATTAGTTCTCAGCCCTCTGTTATATGACATCTACACTTACGATCTTGAGAGTTCTTTAAACAATAAAGTAAAAGTGCTACAATACGCTGATGATCTTCTTTTATATTGCCCTCATAGCTCTATTCAGACGGCTTGTAATACAATGACATCGGGTCTCAGCCTTTTAAAAAAATGGATGGATAACAATGGCCTTGAGCTATCTACTTCTAAAAGTTCAGTTGTACTTTTTACCAGGATGCGCCTTCCTCCCCCTGTTTCTGTATATTATGATGATAATTTAATACCTATGAAATCTTCGGTAAAATTTTTAGGAGTGGTCTTAGATAGTAAACTTACTGGTATTCCACACTGTGATTATATAACGGCAAGATGTGAGCAAAGGCTAAATATATTAAGATGTTTATCGGGGGTCTGGTGGGGTGCCCACCCCTATTCATTAAAATTAATATATAACGCAATAGTTAGAAGTGTGCTTGACTATGGAACTTTTTTATTGGAACCTGGAAATTCAGCTGCTTTTAAAAAATTAGACAGAATTCAATCAAAAGCACTGCGAATAGTGACTGGAGCTATGAGATCAAGCCCAATAAATGCTTTACAGGTTGAAACTGTAGATCCTCCTCTTTCACTTAGACGTCAGTATCTTGCTGACAAATTTCTATTCCGTTCATTTCAATTTTCTAATCATCCGTTACGTCAAAAATTGCAGTCTCTTCTAGATCAAATCAATTCTTCCCGTTATTGGTCTAATAAATCTCTTCCTTGTCTTATTGTTAGCTTTAAAAAATTTATGGCTTTACAAGCTCCAATTTACCAGTCATTATCATTTCCTCTCTTCAATCATTCATATGAATCATTAGTTTTTACTCCGAATGTTATCCTAAACCTAGGCATTAATAAAAATGATAATTTTGTAAAAGAATCATTTAACTTTACCAAAGGCTTGCGATGGGAAAATTGGCATCATATTTACACAGACGCATCTAAGCACTCTTCTTTGGGAAATGTTGGAGTTGGGGTTTTTCACTCGCAATATGACATAGTACAAAAAATCAAGCTTCCTCCTGAATCATCAGTGTTTACTGGTGAATGTTTTGGACTGTTCAAAGCCTTAGAGTATATTTGCATCATGAAGTTGGAAAAGGCAATAATATTTACAGACGCTCTAAGTGCATTGCAGGCTATTGAAAGAAATCCTTTTAAATGTAAACCAATACTTCCCTTAGTTCTTTTTATTAGAGGTCTCTTGTATAAATGCTTTAAATTAGGTCTTGAAGTTTCTCTCGCTTGGATACCTGGCCATAGTAGTATCGCAGGAAATGTGAGAGCCGATCAGCTGGCTAATGAGGCTGTAGACTGTGGTGATTTGTTCCCTTACATTAACTTTAGTCACGACTTGGCGAATTTGCCAATGAACTTTCTTTGGGATGCCTGGAGCAAGTTGTGGGCGGACAGCAGCACTACTAAAGGAAAATATTATTCTCATATTCAAACTTGTATTCCCAAGAAACCATGGTTTTTTAAAATTAACTTTGGTAAGGTTGCTACCAGTTGTCTTATTCGTATGAGGTTGGGTCACAATTGCTCCAAAGTCCACCTTGCCCGATTGCAGATCGTTGCCAGTGACCTTTGCGAATGTGGTGATGTTGGCGATTTAAATCATATGTTTTTTTCCTGTCCTCTTCTTAGTCATGATTCTTTTATATCTAGTTTACTTTCTTATAACATTGCTTTTCCTACCTCCATCTCTGTTTTACTGGCTTCTAATGACTCAAAAGTATATATGTATCTATCATCATTTATCACTGACAATAATATACGCATATAATATTTACTTTTGTTAATGCTTTCCCTAATAATCCTATCCAATATCCATCCAAATTCCGTGTCCTAAATTAACCTTTCATTTTCTACCAAGTTTCCTCGTTTTTTGTTAGTGGCATTGCGCAAATAGCGACTTGCCAATAAAAAAAAAAAAAAAAAAAAAAAAAAAAAAAAAAAAGGCTGTTGGCCGCTCTAGGTCAAGAGAAATGACGCCGGTGTGAGTTTGTTTACAATCTGTGGTAACTGTTAGCGTTGTTCTACAGTTTAGGCGCGTTTATTGTCGCCATTTTATCCATAGACAAAAGTGTTTTTTTTTTATTTGTGTGAAAAGGAATGACGTGAAATTGATAAGCATTTGAACTTTGCGAGAATGTAGTAAAAATCGGAATAATAATTATTAATTACGTGATCCGATTTTTTTAATAAATACAACTTGACAAAATTAATTTAACGATGTTTTCCACAATGATATTATAAAGAAAGATACGCCATGTTCATACTAAATGGCGTTCAGATTTCGTTGCGTTGTTATTATAAGTACTAACTTAGATGTATACAGTAATTTAAAACTACGACAGCGATAGATAATACGGAACGTATTATAAGATAGAAAGAGATAGCTAGTTTTAGTGTGTTGCGCTTGAAGTACAGTCCACACTACAATAGAGTATCATAGAGTGACATGACGGATGCTATTTGTCTCTGTCACGCAGCAGATTGCCATCCTATTATCTATCCTTTTCGAACCATTACGTCAATAATACGAAATTTATTTGAAAATGAGGAATAACTCGTAAAAAAATACAAAATTGATATATTTTTAATAGACTTGCTTATGGTATGTCACTCCACAACTCTAATTTTTCTTGGCACCATAGTTTTTGCACTTTCTGAAGACACAACTTGGCGTTTTTTTTACGCCGCGCACTCACGTTACCTCGCTCGCTGTTGTAATCCGACTAAATCAAGAAGGCAACAATTGGGTTTCATTCGCCTCAACACTTTGTGCGTGCTAGTGCGATATCTACCTCTTTTTATTTATAATATCATTGGTTTTCCAACAAATCAAAGTTGTCGACGTCCTGAGTGGCAAAATATCTTGTCTTGACTGTATACATATAGAAGAATTTGTGTTTTTGAAATAGGTACCTATTTTTAAAAATAGAAATTAAATATTATAATTGTATTCGGATCATGATATACTTGTGCAAAAAACAGTCCAATTTTATAGAAATTACCATAAAATAACTTTACCTATTTTTGGTAGAAGGAATTTGGTCATGCTACGCTTGCAAGTCATTTCCAAACTATACGGAAATCCTTATAGTTAAAATTAAATCCTCCATAAATGGTTTACCATTAAGAACCCCATACGTTTACTTTAAAGCTACATAAAGCTTCCTAGATTTAGACATAAATAACGTTTAGTAGCGGTCACGTCTTGTTTGCTCGGGGCGCGGGCCACGGCTGCCTCCAATTAAGCTTAGCTGTATGTAATTGATTCCGTTGCGCGACGTCACTCTACATTCTCTATGCTTTACGAGTATGATGTTTTGAAAATAGAACGGGATGGATTTTAGAGATTTTTTTTTTAAATTAAATGCAATTTAGGAATATTGAGCCCAGAACTAAAATAAAAATGCCTAAAGATAATAAAAATACACAATTTGTGAATTGTTTTTAAGACTGGTTATATTTACATGTAACATAAAACCTACCCCCTTATTAATAAACGTGGAGTGAAGTTACAACCAGGATAATCTTCGGTCTAACCATACATTTTTAAGGATTAATCTTGGCGTTACTTTACTTCTCGTTTTATTATTATGGGGGTTAGAGTTAATAAGACTATGCGAAAAAAAAAACAAATTGCACTAAAAAAATATAAAACTAAACAAACCTCTGTTTCCATTACAACCAAACATACTCGTACCTCCATCTCAATTCCATATTTAAAATTTCAATCTTCTAGAAAACTCTATATCGCCATCTCTGTTGCATCAAATAATACCACTGACTTATTAATCCTATGGACCTGAAATACCTACAAGAAAAACGTGTATACCTAAACTTTGCTGGGGCCTATAAATGGCGGCTAATAGAGTAAACCCATGTCGATATTTCTCTACAATAACATCGATAAAATTTACACGTGCAATCATGTTTAGTTTGGATAATATTGGTGCCGATTCTCTTGTTCAATAACTATAAAATAAATGGAGAATTTCTACCTTTTAGTCGGTATGCCAGATCATTTACTTTTTTTTAAGTAAGCAAGTTCAACTTGCTTACTTGCGAGACGCGCAAAGATAACATCCTTCTTCTAAGGTAGCGCGAGAAAAGGACGGTTGAGCTAAGTTAGTAATGGGGAAGGCAAGTGTCAAAGTGAAAATGACAGTTTGGTCCCCAAAGAACTGTAAAATCAAAGGAATTTTCAGAAAAAAAAACCATTTATTGATGTAAAATGACTAGATGTTCTGTAATAAGCTGTAAAAATGATGGAATACACTTTTCAAAATAATATCTACTTTTCTTTTGGAGGTTATGTACCAGTATTGCATCGCTCGAAAATCGAAGAATTATCGCCTGGAACGAGTTTTGTAATAGTTGTGGTGTTAAGAAATTAAATATATTGTGATATTTCTCGAATCTAAATAGAAAAAAATGTTAAAATTACTGACTTAAAACATTATGATATTTTATCAAAATAGAAAGTCAAAACCAGCATTATATTCTTGATAAAGGAGAGGACAGGTAAAACATACCTAAACTCAAAAATTGAAACCTCAACTACAAGTAATTGTGGATTTATTACGGTAAAATCAAATGTATAACCACTCAATTAAATCACTTTTTTCCTCTTGTAGATGCGCCGCGGCGTCTTAATTCTTCTTTTAGTATATAGTACTTGCATGGACGAATAATTTTCCATATTTGTTTTGTATTTATACTCAATTTTTATAACAAATAATCTTGTTTGTTTTTTTGTACAAGGTAGACGTGGGGACCAACTATCGCAGCGCCATCTACGATTAGCTTTGAGTTGCCATCCCCATTGACAAACTACTTTGGTGAGGAGTCGCGATGAATGAACACTTTGATTCGGCTCGTGTCAGATAAACATTGGCTCGATGCAACTCGTTTCTTCTACAGTCGACGCCAGGCTTAAAAGTGTTATTCAAGTATTGCGTTAAGACGCGGGCCCACCGCGGTGCATGCTGTGCACGGGCACTCGGCGCATTTTAGCTCCGTGTATTAATTTGTTTCACAACGTGGGTCTACGTTTCCACTGGAGTACCTATACCAAGACCCACGACTATGTATAGCATGGCGCACGGAGGCACGGCTACGCACGTGCCACTGCAATCCACGGACACGAAACGCGTCCGTCCCACAAGGCCTATGTCTGAAAACAAACGATAAGCTATAGATAGCTGTGAGTCATATTCGTGTACTCCAGTGGAAATGTCGACCCACGTCAACAGCGTTGAGCTATGTATTCGAGCAAGCCACGCATTTGTATCAATGACTCTCCGTGCACAGCGGTGGGCCCGCCCCGCGCCTTTAGGTAGACGTTCGAGACGGAGGGAACAAACACAACACAAGAAAACAAATGACGCTGCATCCGCGATGGGCTACCAGCACGGACATCTCCAACACGTATCTTTTATGACATGCCGATGATTTTGGGTTTTAACTGAAAGTCAACAATAATTCAAAGCCAAATCATTTATTTCAATAAGGCCATCAAAGAGGCACTTTTAAACGTCGCATAATGAAAATTAAGGAAATGGGATGGGATGGGATTGGATTGATTCTACACCCATTCGCAAAGGTAGGTTGGATGAAGAAGAATGGGCAAGAAACACCATACTTACTATTTTTTAAAATGTTTTACAATATTTTCATATTTGTCCAGTTGAAACAAGATTCTTCAAAGTGAAGAAAACAAATGTGGATTGTTTTTGTTGACATCTTTAAGTTTTCAATGCCAGTTGTTTCCAGCCAAATTTTCTTTTTTTCCTTTATTAGCAGGCAGCCTTGAAAATAAAACATTAAACCATTATAGAACTTTAGTATAGCATTATCGATAAATATTAAAATGTCATGTATGCACTACTCTATCCCTAAAATAAACAAGAAAATGATTTCATGAAATACAATGTTATTACTGTTGATATTAGAGGCAAAAGGGAAATTATGAATGCTTTACTGTTGAAACTCTTCAACTTATGCAGAATATTTTGTTTATTATCTAAATCTAAAAGTATTAAAGCTGAAAAATGAAGTACGTACTGGTGCAAAGTTATTTTCGGGTGATTTCCGCTTCTTTTGACGCCACATCCTATTATATTGCAATTGGGCATCTTGTAATTGATGATTTCCACTATAGAAACGAGTTCAAACGCAACAACACAGCAAAATTACTCCAATATTCGCAAATATATCCACAGCTCACGAACATTTGACAGTTGACGTACCCCAAGTTTGTTGACAAACAGTGGGGTCAGAAAATGGCGACCGGCCGCAAATAGGTATTTAATGACGCGAGGAATGAGGTGTTTCCATTAAAGGAACTGTCAAAAACACTTTCATCCTTTTTCACTTACGCAAAATGAAAGAAGTTAAAAAGAGATAGCAGTATTTTTATGATTTTGGTGTCGATATGCCTCATATTTGTATAACTACTTTTTGTATAGTCAAACATTTCAAGTCTATAGGATTAATAAGTCAGTGAATAATACATACCCACCCACTTATCTCCGGCATCTCTGAGACGTTGAAACAATAAACTGAGTTCGCAGAATTCGCTATCCAATAAGCTCAACAAACTATGTAAACAAAATATTATTATATTTCTTTTGCGTTTCTCAATGTACACAATCTTGTTGTGAGCCACAGAATAAAGAGTAGACTAAGTAGACAGACAGAAGACACATTTGTTACAATCATGGAATTGGAAATGGACTCAGCTGACCTGCAGTCCTGTATCCAATTGACCAAACTTTAGAAAGAGAGAACACGTTCTCATTTCAAATTGAAAAACACACTCCTCTAAGACATAGCACGAGACAATGTAACTGCAGCGATCACTTGTCTCTCTCTTTCATGACATCTGAATGCTCAGTCCATTCTCTTTTTCTCGCACCCAGCGTACCATCAAGGATAGCTGTAATACCAAAGACAACTAAAGTTTCGCCCAATAAAAATACGCGGGCTTTTCTAAAGTAACTTGTTTATCAATAATGTGAATGACTGCGGTTACTGCGTAAATACATACTTACATAACAGATTACCCGTCGGTTTTAAGTCGTTCGAAAATTATCCATACCGTTTCAAACGTAACTTTATTTATTAAGTCTTTTTTTAGGATAGTAGCCACCAATGCTTGTCAACACCCTTAATGACGTGGGAGATATTGAAGTGATGCTTCTGTACTTACATTACTCCATGCCATAACCGCTCATGGCAGATAATATCGTTTATTATAAATAAAATACTTCACGATATGCGTATTAGGTAACCGCGCTCTGGAATATTGAATGGAAATAAATATGGACATTTTGGTTATTTATTACAGTTTTATTGGATTCAAGATTGGTAGCTATCCTGATCTGGGGATAAAATTCATGGATTGATGATAACTGATGATGATAACCCTGCTGCTCTTCTCCTATTGTTTGTAGCGTTATGTTATATAGCCTATAAGCTTTCCCGATAAATGTACTATCCAACTCGAAAAGTTTTTTTCGATTCGAACCAGTGGTTACTAAGATTAGCGCATACAACCAAACAACTTTGGAAATTCGCTTTCTCATTTCGCATGAAAAACCAAATTTTTTAAATTGCGAATTTCCTAAAGTCTTAGAACAAAAATTGTTCAGTAACATGGCCTGAGTTACCCCACGAGAGGTTTTTCGCTTTTTAATATTAAGTTATTTTTATATTTACACGTTGATGAGTATGAATGTTGATGGATGGAGAGGAAGAGGAAGGCTAAAGAAAAGATGGATGGATTGTCTAAGGAATGATATGAAAGAAAAAGGAGTAAATGATACTATGACGTCTTATAGGGGAGAATGGAAGAAAAAAACATGTTGCGCCGACCACAAGTAGAATGGGATAAGGGCAGGAAGAAGAAGAAGACACGTTGTATAAATATAAAAATAACTTAATATTATTAAGTTTATATTAGGTCTCAACTAACAATTATATGAGTTACTATTAATTGTAGCTTAACAATGTGCCTATTTACAACAATAATATCTCCGTGAGTGCCTTTTTTATTTTGTCTACATAAATCCACTGTGTAATTTGATAGCCGTTAGTTCAGGGGTAACGTAAGTGCTTCACTATAGCTAGGTATAATATATGTGTATTGTACGTGGGTGTCAACTGTCAACCATACGTTTAGCTTCATTCATGAAAGAAAGATCAAGGACTCACCTATACCATTTTCAGGATCACTGTACTCTTACTATAATCGTCACCTATAACTTGCACACGTAGGGCAATTCTATTTCTATTCTAAGAAGAATAGAAAAAGTGACATCATTATTTTTCTACAATTCGACTGTTTTTTTGCACGAGTGTGGCACGAACCGTGCACCATTGAAGAATACGAACATTTCTTGTTATATCTTAAACATTGCCCTGTTTAGGACGATGAAAATCAGTCTACTTTCTGCCATTTTTTCTTTTCCTTCGTCGACAAAACCCTTTTCTACGGTGCCATCTTCATCTTTCCTATATTTACGTTCATTTGTCTTACTAAGTACATGCACTACGTTACGTCTAGGCAAGCATGCTTTACCTTACTTCGTCTTCTTCGCTTACCATCAGGCGAGTGGTCAAACGCGAGTCTGTCATTAAATAAAAGGACAAAAAATGAAAAAACAGATTTTAAAATGCGGTTTTGGAGTAAATTCGTTCTGAAACACTCGACGCCTTAAAAAAAAATGCGAATTTCGAGTTAATTTAGGTACTCTGAAACAACCATTTTTTTTTCAAATACATTTCAAGCTGTACATTTTTTTATAGTACCTAACATAATTATAAGTTTACATAACAAACGCCATATAGCTCGCAGCATCGAAATAAAATCGAACGGCTGAGATGATGATGATATCATCTCAGCCGTTCGAAAAAAAATCAGGAAAAATAAATTACGAAAACAAAAAAAAATGAAAAGAAAATGCCCAGTTTTCTTATTTTTTGGGTGAAATGAAAAATGGTGCCGAACATTGGGAATAGGCGACACCGTTTTGTACCATTAATCCGTTTGTCCGGGGATCACTTATCCTTTTTACGGAAATAATATTATTGGTTGTTCGGGCCGTATCCGAACTTCGACTGTATTACTAAAATCATAAAGGAAAAATGTGTTAAGTGCCTTTTTATACGTGAATTTCAAAGTGTTTTTAGTTTATTTTTTATAGGTTGGTAGTACTTAGAGAATGTTTGAACATGAATAGCTTATTATACCTAAGTTTCTATAGATTTATACATATATCTATGAAAAATTTACGTTCAATATAAATATTTCTTTTATAATGTGAAATGTTATATTTTCCTACAGTTTTAAGATACCTTTCAACCGAGTTCTTTGCATCAAAAATTTAATTATATTTTTATATGATTATAAAACATAATTATCCTTAAGGAAAACATATTATAAAACAAATTAATATTAAGAGATTTTATCAGCAAAGCTCGACTCTGTTAAAAAATATTTGTCGTAAGATTATATGACACTAGTGTTTGCCCGCGGCTTCGCTTGCGTTATTTTAGAATTTGCGAAACAATACGGATCGGGTGGCGCCATCTGGAATATGAACGTAATTGTTTTCTCGGAAACAGCTCTCTTCTGTTATTCGGGATGAAAGATACGTTATATCCGTGTCTATACTGACAACGTATATGCAATATTTTGGGACGATCGATTCAGTAGGTAGTAATTCGTGAAAAGGTAAAAAACAAACATACTCGCATTTTTATTATTAGTTTAGATCAATTATGTTATATCTAGGTACATAGTTTGCTTACGAAACGTCCTTATTTGAGCGACATTCATTTCAAAGAAACGTGTTTATTTTAAACACATTAGACTATCATTTTTGGGTCGATTTACAGTATCGCTGCAAATTGAACGTACGATAGCATCGCTCTTTTCCCTTTAGCATACCGCGTGATACCTAAAAAATAACTAATTATCTGACTCGATGAGTACAACTTGTCGTCGTTTAAAACAGAATCTATGCACTGGTTTGAGCACCAAATCAAAACATAAATAAACACAAATTATAGATACCCTGATTTTTTTCTAATCTTTAAAATTCCACACCTCGAAACAATTACAATTAAAATAAATATCCAACTTACTACCTACAATTTAAATCGGTGTAGATTTATATCCTAGAGAAGTGTTGAAAAAAAATAGTAATTATTTAAAATCGCGAATAATATTGAAACAAAAGTATGCACATTTTTTTTTAATTATTTAAAACTCTCAGGACAAATAAAAAAAACTCAAAAAGAGAAAAAAAAAACTGCGATATTTGATCTAGAGACCCCTTACACGAAAGTCAAGCAGGTTACCGACCGGACTGGCTAGTACGCTGACAGTGAGTTTGAAATAGCGGTTCTTATACAAATGTCAACAATGACTGAAAAACTAAATATTATAAAATTGCTGATCCCCCAAAGGGAATAGGGTAATTATACATATCCTATTAATAGGAGAGCAGTTTAAGGAATATTTGAGGAAAAATTGACTAAATAATATCCAGTGGTTTAGCTTCCAATTATCAACAAACATCTAAAAACAACAAAATTCAAAATTGCTTATCTCCCAGGAAAAATAGCGTAATAATACATAGCATATTAATAGAAGCATATTATTAGGAATATTTGAGGAAAATTTGATCGACAACTTTACAGTAGTTTCGGAGATAGATTAAATCAAAAAAACATAAAAAATTTCGAAAAAAAATAAAAGTTGATCTGGCATCAGAATCGATCCCTTATCTCGAAAAAAATACAAAAAGAAAAAAATATTCAATGTACAGGAATGACATCTCTACGATTTTATTATATGTAAAGAAAAGATAATTACTGGATTGTAATCAAAAAATGTCATGATTATTGCATTTTCGGGTCTCTCTATCAATGATAAATTCGTGCGTGTATTTAGAAAGCTTGGGCTAATAAATGTCGGTTGGCCATCTTACCTGCATTCGAATGCACTAGAAAGAATCTTCAAAATACTGATCTTGATGTTTGGTTCTGAAATAAATTCATGGTTTGGAATAACATATAGGATACCATTTATTCCGATGCTACGTATCCGTGGAATACTTAATTCTCGAGTAACGCGAGTGAAGCCCATACTTAGCAACAGCTACTCGAAGTCATATTTTTTCAAAAACAGAACACAAAAAAGAAAAAAAACTCACCAAAGAGAAAAGCAAACATCAAATCAAGAACGATAAAGCAACTACAAAACTCAGTGAACTGCATGAAGTCTTCATATCACATAATATTTTCCGGTTACCCCTTAATAATCCTTTTACAGGTCGTAGCTCACGAAAGGTCCCTTATAAAGGCCTATTTATTAAGTTATACATAATTTGAGGGGTCCTGAACGAAATGGCCACTTGAACAGGATATAAAATGGACCTCCCGAGATCCGCAGTGATGTTTAAACCCAATATCCCGTTATTGGACGGAGATATGAATTTTGGAATTATCCGATTGGATTGAATCGTGTAATTAGGCCGTTTTAAGATTTTAAGTACTGATTATGCCTGTGCTGCGTGGATATGTAATTTGGGGAAATAGGAACACAAAGGATCGTAAAATATTTGTTTAATTATTGAGAATTGTCGTTCTATTTTATGGCCCTCAGCAAAACAACGAATCTCTTTCCTCCTTACACATTTTTAAAGTATCTGTGAAAATATTGCGCTCACAGATTACAAGCGTTAAACCATAAACAATAAAAAGCGTAAACAATTTTAATTGCTCACACGAGACCACGAGAAGAATGGATTAATAAATATTTGCTGAATGCCAAACAAACGCCCAAAAAGTCTATTTGCTTCACACATCACTGATTTCCATTGATTTTCTCAACGTAAACAAGTAAAGCCTTCTGTTGTTTGACATTCACGAGCTAACAGAGGCGACGAAGAGAAATGTTTTTTTATTATATTTGTAGGCAATGGAAAACTCGTATTCAGCCAAGCTGAACCTTGTGAAGGGAAAAAAACATTTACGATCGCTTTTCATACGCATTTGTGGGCGCTAGAATGAGTACCACACATATTTACTTCCCGAGTTCTTTGAACCAGATAAACGGATAACGACGAAATACTTTTAACAATATTTTTGTTCTACTCAATCACGCAAATACAATAAATCTCTCGATCAACCATTTTAGTGTTGGCATTTATACTCTATGGTAAGGAGATTGATAGATTATTTATCTATCAATCATTTTTATGCACTGGTCGATGACAGTGCCGGGGTTGGGCGACCAAAATCTAATAAAGAAGGAAGGTCGTTTGTTACGGCCAGTCCATTTTGTGGGTGTCCCGTTTCTCTTGTATGTAGTGTTGACGTGTATAGATAACTCCATTACGTGACGGGCTAGAAGGAATCCGGGATCGGGTTTCAAAAGTTACTCCGGCTTCTAAATTGCTGTGCTATGTATCTTGTGTTTGAATTGGTTTCTCTACGGATTTTTATTTAATTCTAAAAACATAAAGCAATTTGGAGTGATTAAGTTATCAAAGTAGGTACGAAAGAATAAACGAAATCTTGCGAACGGCAGTTGCGTGACGAAACGGTAGACATTTTTTATGAGCCACAATATTTTAATCACGCAAAGAAGACGACATATTTTTTTCGCCGGAAAAATAAATCATTCTATTAACATTTTGTTTTCCCCAATTTCGTCAAGACGTATAACAATTTGCAATTTCATAACAAAATACTCTTCATTTAAATAATCAAACTATCAACATTGCCGTAAACCGATTCGCTACTAACATACATCAAACGAGAGTTGAAAGCAATAAAACAAAATGGCTGTCAATTTTCCCGCGCGAATGAGAGCTGTCAATGCAGATTTGTGCGCCGCGACCAGTGACGAATGTTACCGAAATAATCCCGTTCGTGTCTATGACAGAATGTCGCGAGTAATATACCTTTTGAGATACCTTTGCTTATTGACAACTCTTTTGTTTTACGTAGTTATTGATTTTGCGTATATGGTAACTTTATTGCTCACAAATATGTAGTCTTGTATGTAGAATCCTATAATTTCGGCTTATTTTATTGGAATTTTGCGTCAGATTTCTCTGGAAAATGGAAACAATTTTATTATGAACGTTGTAACTTTTTTATGTTCGCTTTTAAAGAATAAATGAAAGGCATAAAATTTTATACTGAATCGAAAGTTAAGTATATTAACTGGCTCTAAAATAAAGTACTAAATAATTTGAATTTCAATTGTTGCAGGAAACAGTAAGCAAAGTTGAAGTAAATCATACCTATACCTCATCTGGAATTTTTCTTAACATAATTTTCAAGAAATTAAACACTTATCTCATAATGCAATTTGTATTAAAAAAATAAAGCTATTCAAGGAATATTTCGCATCGATAAATATGTTGTTTCTCTCTCGAATCAAAATAAACAGCTCTAATAGTAAATCGGGATACAACACCAATTTTGTATTTCATGGCTTTTCGCCAGTTATTTTACCTGGCAACGTTACTGTTCCTATTGGCTATCGATATTCAACCTACTTTTTTATTTCCTGCATCGAATGTCGAAATCGCATAAAGTTTTATTATGCCAGTCTGACAGTTATGCAAATTGTGGCAGCTGCGATAGAACTCCTTGGTCCATTTATTTTTGTTTATCTGTGGCACGTTTTGAGGCATAAGTAAAGATTATGAACGGGCAGTATTTTCTCAAAGATATATTTTGCTAATAAAAAATATGAACTTATAACAAAATACTTATGACGGGTAACATTAATATCATCCTAAAAGTATAAAAAAAAACTACAAGACAATCGCTTGTTCTACTCTATTCGTGCTTTCTTACTCTACCCAAGGATAAAGGAAATAGTAGTAGTGCGGTGGCTGTAAAAAAAAGGGGAAATAATGGAAAGAGGGGTGAAAGGGGGGGAAGGAACATCACGTCCTTGAAGCGGTACGCGTCATGGGATTTCCTGTTTCCTCTAAGCTTAGGCCTTATACAGACGACCGACTTTTCGTGCGATCGATCTGCGACAAAATAAAAGATCAGAAAAATTTGAACGTTTCGGCCTTCGGTTATCTTGCGTTATAATGAGAATTTGTTTCATAGTATGCTAGTTAGAGTAGCTTGCAGCACTCGGGAATAAGTCATCATCATCATCATCATCAGCCGGAAGACGTACACTGCTGAACAGGTCTTGGAAACGTGAAAGAATATTTTTTTATAAAATGTCAGAATTCTTTTCGTGAAGCCACTTTTTATAAAATGTGTGAGTGAGCACCACGCACGCATATCGCACACATTTAAATGTTTTCCTTGGACATGTTCATTTGTTAATGTATGAATCGAATGAAGGAAATAATTATTTATATTCCTTTTTTGGCTTCAATTCCCAGTGTTGTGGTATCTGATCAGTAGTTACGAAGATATACCTCTACATCTAAACTTACACTAAGGGTCAGCTCAGACCGAGACGTGACGCTGCGCTCACATTTCAATAGAGTTATTCAAAATGTAACTCTATTTTAAAAAACAAAAGATACACCTTTAGCAACGCAGCGCGACGTAGCGCGACGCCGCCGCGCTGTGCAGCGCGGCGCCCGCCGCTTGATGCGATTCAGTATCTGACTTTGTTTACTACAAGAAAAAATACAAATTTGAAGTATCGTTGCGTCACGTCGCTTCGCGTCGCATCTCGGTGTGAACTGATCGTAACTTAGTTGGAATTCGCTTGTTTGTTTGTCAATAAAGTATAACAACTATAATAAATGACATAAAACTACAAATTAATTATTCATCATCAATCTTCGTGATTGAGCTTAAGTCGATCACAAAAGTCGGTTGTCTGTGTCATCTCTAAAAGATGGAAACGTTTTATGTTTTCTTTTTCAGTATTATTATTTACACCAAAGAGTCGCAAAATTAGTTTGTAAATAGCAGTAACAGTTTGTGCCTTGAATATTTATTCGAGGCGAATAAAAATAATCTTTATTTGCGTGAAATATGGCACATTGATATGTTACAGCTTTTATGTGTAACAAAGCTAATGAATACAGATGCTATAATCGCTTGTTGAGCCTGATAATCATGTTAAAAAAAGTCAAAGTGGATTCGTTTCAATAATTTAGTTCCTATGATTTTATGATACTGCTAAAGCGAAAATTATTTCATAGCAGCGTCTGATGGTCGCGGGACTCACGAACTACCGTGGCCTCAGAAAATAAAGGGCTGTTGAAGGACACCGTGGATTTTAGTCAGTACGAGTCTGACAGTCCCTGCGAGCCCTGGGTGGGAGGACTCATTTGATTATTTTACCACGTTAAAGTATCTTATGAATTATTCCTTTTTCATCGTGGTAAAATCATCTATAGAGCGGAAGGGTCATCCCACGGTCTTCCTATTATATGTATTACCTCAAGTTGACAGGTTATACTACGCTTCGCAATGGGCACCTACAGTATTTTTAACTTGAAAATAAATGACTTGATTTTTTTTTAATGGATTGAATACCAAATTCATCCAAATCCATTAATTAGTTTTTATGGTTTAAGAGTAACAAATATCCATCCATACATCATATTAAACTTTCGCATAATTTAACATTAGTAAGATTTAGAAGTTAGAACTACGCAGGCTGCAGTTTCTCGATAATAATATTAAATTAAACGCTTTGCTTAAACCACTAGTCAATCCATCAGTTAGTTTCTGAACTCCAGAGTAAAGTTCCGCTAAAGTTTCAGCTCCTATCAGACTCCAGGTCTTAGACAAAGAGTTACAAACAAGATCAAGTGTAACTAACACACTTAGTGAATGAAGTTCTGACGTAGAGCTACCGTGACGCATGGGATTTTGAAAATTGGGATACGGCTTATTTTTAAATGTACTTAATGTGTTTTTGTTCTTGGACGTAATCTAACCTAGAAGCAAAGATGAGACCTAAGAAAGAGAGAGAGCATACCGAGAAGAAATTGCTCTGCACTGGACTTCTACAGTATGGTAGTCAAGAGCATGTTTGCTCTGGTGAGGCCTACCACCACTGTCACAGGTAGTCTATGGTTCCGTTGCCCAGGGCGAATCGCCAGGATGAGCTATGCTGAAACAAAATTAATTAAATTGAGAGAAAACAGCTATGAAATTACATCACCTAGATGTAATTTCTCTTCAAAGTTGCTGTAGAAAGTGCAGAAATAAGGAACTCTTTAAAATTACTCCTTTCCATCGCTTCCATATCGATGATTTCGTAAAATATAACGGAAGTGGAGCAGGATTGGTCAAATCAAACGCGCTCTATTTGATGAATGAGCGCGTATGAGCTGTCACAAGTCCTGCAAGACTCCTGCCGAGGTCTGTATTTATATGGATCGCTAAAGTTAAGACGATAGAATAGCTGCTGCCATTTAAAAAAATAGGTATTTTTAAAATTTCCTACTGTCCCTCTCACGCTTTGAAAAAACCCCGATCGTGCGATAGAGAGCGTTGCAGCTCGCGACTGACTGTAAGTATTTTATGTATGAAATTTGTCTCTCGGGAGAAAACGTTTTTCACATACTAAATCACGACCAATCTCTTAGATTCTTCAGCATATTATATTCTAGGTTTGTAGGTTTTGCTTTTTTTCTTAAACTTCTTTGTTTTTTAAATACAAAGGTTTTACTTCAATATAGATTTTGTCATAAAAATAGTAACTTTTAGGCGCCTGTAACTTTTAAACTATTACCTGTAAATTTTGAAAAAAAGAAAACCTATAAACCTAGTTTTCTACTGTGTCAGATGCATTCTAAAAAATCATTGAGATAGGATAACATCTAGGGGGAGAAAAACATTTTCTCTTTTTATATGGACGAGCGCTCGGTAGACGATCGTCTTAAGCAATTTTAATTCATACCCACTCTCACTTACACATTGTATGCCTTATTCTTGAAAAAACTTCATACATAACCATGATCGACTAGCTTTTATGATGCCCATAAATTTGACCTCTATCATCCTTTCCTACGATCATTCTTCGCTGTCGTGAAAATAAACAACCCTTTTTCACAGGTAGGCTCAATCTGTTACCCACTTCTCAACCTTATTACAAACGTTATAGAGTGAAAAGTTGTCTGCCATAAATTTTGGTGAATATATCAAGTGCTAAGTAACAGTTTCCAACAATTTAACCCTTTCAAGGTCAAGGTGATCAGATTGTTAACCCTAAAGTTTCTCTGTGAGCTCTTAGTGTTTGCCTTTCGTGTCTCTTGAGGACTGTTAATACGCCCAACAAGATACACAAAGGTGGGTGGTTAACTAGTCGTTTTTTTTTTTTTGGTTAGATTAGCAAATAAGTTCTCCCACCCAGGGCAGAGGAGGAGGGACTTTAGATTTGTACTAACTAAAATCCACATTTCTTTCAATAGCCCTTTAATTTCCGGGGTCACGGTAGCTCGTTAGTGCCGCGAACCTGGGAGGCTTTGGCCCTCTATCCGATATCGATCCTCGCAGTTGTGACAGCCAGGCGTTTCTTCCTTCAAGTTACAATGACTTTTATTTTGACATAATTATCATAATTCATTCACTGCTTTATTTTACGTCGTCCATAGGACGGATTTGTCTTCTATAATGTGTAATTGAATTTAATAGTTACTAGCTATTGCTCGCGGATTCTTCCAAGAACTTATACTCCGAAGTTTGAGGCAGCTGATGGCGAGTAATGGGTGTAAATGACTTGCCGTCCGGTAAAGGAAAATACCCGCTCGATGGAGCGTTGTTGTGTTTCACGCGCGCCTTAATTATTTGTGAGCGATCTGACGGGGCCTTTTGACGGCCAAATCCTGCCTTAGATCCTGAAACGTAAAGGGCTTTTGAAGAATCACCCTGGATTTTAGTCAGTACAAATCTGACTGTTCTACCCGCCCTGTCTTAGATCGCAGGACTCATTAGATGATTTTACCACGAAAAAATAGCTACAAGATTTTTCTTAAAGATGATTTTTTTTTTTTTTTTGAGAAAGTTTTTTCCTGAAAAAAAAAACATCTTCACGATGCGCGTCGCATGCGTTATGCGTTCAAAAAATAATTAATACGATTTTTCTTACTTTTGCTCGCGAATATACCTACAGGGTGGAATCGAAATCATGGGCAGTATTTTAATCTAAGATTCCACTCACGATGCTGATTGCATTACGGCTAATAAATCGCAAATAAAAAATTTTGATTGGTAATGTAATTATGGACGGTTTTAAAATGTAGTATGTCACATTGCAAAGTCTTATTATTGCAAATAAACACATACAAGTAATTAGAAATAAATCATATACCTACCCGAAAAGTCCTAAAGTATCAAAATTTTAAAGCGCACTACAGCGCGCGCGGAACAAAAAGTAAACAAACATCAAATAATATTACTTGCAATAATAATGTTTTTGAGTTCCGTTATACGATTATAATCGTTAGTTATACCCGAGTTTAAAATATTGCTCAGAAATAAAATTTCACCCTGTATATTATACACAAGCTATGAAAGGATTGAAACAACGTCCTTGTGAGCAGTTTTCTAAACGGGATCGACATCAAGGTTAAGCAAATGATGTAATGGAAATTGGTAGCAGAGACCTTTTTGTGACGTAAAGTAACGAGTTTCACAAAGGTTGCCTATTATAAAAACATGTTACTTTAACATTGATCCATTATGTGTTCGTGCCGGGAGTAAAATGATGTTTCAAAATTATAATATTTGGTATATTTTGTAGCTTCTTTATGAAACGAAATATAGATCAGTACCCTTAGCACGATTTTTCACTCTTTTTCTTTACAGCGTCTTTCCAGTATTTACAACACTTTTGTATGAAAAAATAGAACATCGCCTCTGGTGTACGAAGAAAGAACTAATTTTTTCCTTGAAAATTGTCAATTTGAAATTGTCAAAGTTCCAGTTTACGTCTCTAAATATACTGAAAATTCGTCCTAAGGGAACGTACTGATTAGCTGTGCCGTGACTTCATCGGAACTTAACAATGTATTTTTCATTAAATTGCCAAAGTTTCATACCCTATTTTATCCCCTTGGGGGTAGAATTGATCAAAATCCTTTCGTAGCTGATGCCTTCGTCATAACATCTACCTGCATGCCAAATTTCAGCCCGATCCGTCCAGTGGTTTGGGCTGTGCGTTGATAAAGACTGATCACTATGTCAGTCAGTCAGTCACCTTGAGTTATAAGAATATTTAGATTTATATACAAGTATGATTTCTATAACTATTTTTATAAATGCGAGAACTTGTGAGGATGTATAGATGGATGGGTACTTTTTTGTTACTCTTTCACGCAAAACCTACTGAACGGATTTGGTTGTTTGTAACACAGTACCCTTAGCACGAACTTTTACTTTCCAGCGTCTTTCCAGTATTAACAGCGTTTCTTGTATGAAAAATGGACCAGTGCCTCTGGTGTGCGAAGAAGGAACAAATTTTTTCCTTGAAAAGTTCCAGTTTACTTTACGTCTCAAATACTGAAAATTCGTGCTGAAGGTAAAGATAGTTTATGACCTAGATTAACACATTGTTGGATAGTTTTAATTCCGATTTTATGATAGATCCCATGGAATAAATTTATAATTATAACGAGTAAGCTAGCAACAGCTAGTGGTTTATATATCAATGGTTTTGGTTATACTTAGGGCAGAGAAAATCCTAGTAAATTATAAAGTTTGATATTGCGTTGCATTATCAAACTTTATAAGGAGAAAACAGAAAATGACTTTTCACGTTTTTTTGTTACGTAAACGGGAACTTTGCCGATAAGTTGAATGAAAGAAATAGTTTCTTGTTCCTACAGTAGAGTCCCTTTTTTATTTTCCGTCACAGTTTCACTCTCATTGTGATCGAGGGACCTATTGAAAGAATAAAGTGTATTTTAGTAAGTACAAGTCTCAGATAAAAAAATACTGGTTGCATAGTACTACGTCTGAATTTGTGAGCGGTACGGATTGCCAGATTGTTACCGGACGCAGACCGGTCCAATTGTCAAACGGTCTGTTTCAGCCGTGCTTACAGTTCAATACCCCCTGTTTCACACCCGATGGGTATGTACAATAAACACGAGCCTAACAGTATACGAGTGAATGCTTTGTAACCTTGCCGTTTGAAACACGAACCAATAAGTCCGTGTTACACTAGTATTTCGTTTGAAAAAAATCTACCCATATTATTATTCTGCTGTAACATTAATATTTTGACACATAAACTTTACTGCCTGGTTATTCTGATAGCTCAGCATAAGCATAAAGGTTTTGATTTCTGAGTTGAACAAAAAGGTTTCGGGTTTTTCTTAGTAACTGTCAAGGAGTGGAAATGAGCTCTGTTTATGCACAGAATAAATAGATTAGAGAGGATAACCTCTCTCTGTTCAAAATAAATCCGCATGTATAATTTGCCTACAAAAACTACCTAAACTACATAATTAAATACCATCCATCCACCAAAAAAGTAACAAAAACACCAACTATAACTTCAAAAACGTTGCTCTCGCTGATAAAAATCTGGCTAAAACCAGATTACTCCGGTACGAGGCGGTGCAAACCGGTGCGAGGCGGTACAATCCGCCCGCGGGTCTAATTGGCGGTACGGCACCGGAACACGGTGCTCGACCGTCTTCCGTTCTACCCTCTGCAAGCAGGTTTTGCCGCCAGATACATTATGCTGCGAGTAAATGCTAGCTTTTGGAGAGAAGAATTATTAGATTATTTTTCATTTATGTTGGTGTAGAGTTTTAATGGATAATTTAGATCTTTGTATATAACCTACGCTCTCTCTTAGATAATACATTAACTATGCTAGTTTCAACATCAACTTTAATGAGGTTATAACTTAGGTACTAACAGTTTCCATAATGGCTACAGGCCTCTTAAGGGATTCGCGGTACTGTCTCTAACCAGGTTATCGACCCTGGAATGTAATTGGCAATTGAAGGAACATGGTAAATTTCCTGCTGGTGTGGCTCGCTGTAATTATTTGGCCACAAGCTCCTCTATTTTTTCCCCCCTTCCAATAATAATAATAGTAAAGACTTATATGGGGTGCTATGACAGGAAACCTCCACGTGCGCCCGTGGACTGGAGTTCCCTCTCGGATACGTCCAGGGGGAAGACCAGTTTTCCGGGCCGGTGCACCCTGGGATGCGGGCAAAAACTCTTCCTTAGGCACTGTGTGCCTAAGTGGTCTCTTTGCCCGTATGCGAATAGCCTGTCGTGTGGATGCTCCAACGCGTGTCCCTCTGATCAGCAGAGGGCACAGCGGCGGAGCGGGCTTGCGGACGGTGAGTGATGGGTAGCTCGCCGTCCGACCAAGGACCAAGCCCGGGTCGGTGGCGCGTCGTGTTTCGCGCCAAATGCCTGCTGGGGTCGCGGGTTTTTTCTTAACCCAGGTTACCGTGGCCCCGGAACGTAAAGGGCATAGGAAGGAACACGGGTGGATTTTAGTCAGTAAGAGTCTGACAGTCCCTTCCGCCCCACCCAGGGCGGGAGGACTCATTTGATGATTTTACCACCTAAAAAAAAAAAAAAAAAAGACTTATATCTATCCCAGCAGTGGGACAATATAGGTTAAAAAAAAACTATTACAAGTACAACGTAAACATACACCGATTAGTATTGCAGACAAACAGGTTTCTTATGGCATGGACCCATAAATTATGCGATACGGCCTACGGAGTGAGTAATTGCCCTATTTACGCTTCTGAAAGCCGACAACGATGGGCAACGTTGCCGTAAACATGCTATTTCGATTAATGAGGCTAATTTGTTTCTTGTCTGTGTTTATGTAACAAGGACATTTTGGGGGGAAAGGCTCTAGTGTTTTTCTCAGGCAATGTCTTAATGAAGGATCGTTTTTCGATTGTTTTTTAACCCCCGACGGAAAAAGATGGTGTTATAAGTTTGACGTGTCTGTTAAAAAAAATACGTCACGTTGGGGGACCGCTCCAAATTATTTATTATCTACGTTTTTTTTCGGTCCTACAACGTAACGTATTTTTTTATAATTATTAATGCATAATTAGGTACTTTAAGATTGAGTTGTTTTTATTATTTATTACTTTTTAAAAGAACCTTGGTTTTGTGTCAGGGGATTTTTACATTTATAATTAAATTTTTAGCAGAAGTATTTGGCAATAGTTGCTTGTACATGATAACTTAATTCACAGTAACATTCGCCGGCCTGCCGAGGTCGCGGGACTGTCTTGTCAAGTACCTAACCGTGTCCCGAATCGTAAAGGGCTATTGAAGATACCGTTTATTTAAGTCAGTCTGACAGTCCCTCCCGTCCCGTCCTGTTTCGCACAATTCCTATGCTTTAATTCATCGACCTTTCGTTTCCATTACATTCATTCATTCATTCATCTAGGTCGGAGGAAACATTAGATGATTTTGCCAAGTAACAAAAAAAAACATAGCCTGGTGAGTTCAACGTATCTCACTACAATTACCTACTCTTTCACACAAAACTACTGCACAGCATGGGATAAGATTTGAAACACATATTGTTTAAAATCTGGACTAAATATAATTATAGGATTTCTTACGTACCACAATAATTGTACGTGAAAGTAAATTAATATCTACTTTATCTCGGTAATTATGATGTTGTGTCGAGGGATCTGAACTTCACGCTGGCGACGCCGCAGGCATTTGCTAGTTATCAATACAAAACCGAGACTATTACAACTACAAAGTTCACGACCTTGTATTTCATAGCTAGACATGACATTCGGCAATAAATAAAACTACCAAATTGCCAATAAATAAAAATAACTACAACACGAATACATAATTGGTTGAACCGTGATACCTAATTCAAACGTGTACTTAATTCTTTATTACTTGCCCAACTTTATTTATTTCTCCAGCATTGTCGGTGTATTTAAAAACATTAAAGGGAAGGTTCATTATCTGATGGAACATGCGTCGTGTGTTATCGGTCGCGTAATAATAAAACCTAACCTGGCCCTATAGCCAAATGGCAAGCGACATTCGCCAACGTTCAGCAGTCGTTAATACATTTTCAACTTAAAACTCCATTGCATAAAGTTGAAAATCTATCAAAGATTACAGATCGTTTTCGTTTGTTTCGTTCGCTATCGCTCAGCAGTCTTTACTAGATATTCCACTTTATGCGATGAAGTATGAAGTTGAAAGTGTATTAGCGACTGCTGAACGTTAACGATTGTCGCTTGCCATTTGGCTACAGGCTCAGATATGGTTAATTTGACATAGTGACAACGACGTCGAACACGCCTTGCTTCGTCTATCAAGCGTTGCAGAGCTGTTTCCCAAATGATTATACTCGTATATGGTCGTCATGAATCAGACCGGAATCAGCTAAATATCAGTACTAAAAATAAAGCCACTGTCTAATACTGAACTCCACAACCCAGTAACTGGGTAATACGATAACCTCTTGGTAAGACTGACTGTCAGACTTTCGAGATTCTGCCCAACAGTAACGACTATCAAAGTATTTCATCTAAAAATAATACGACATTACGTGCATACATACAAACAAAGTCTCTATAAAAGATGTCCGTATCAGCCCATAGAGAAAGCAATTGGCGATACTCCTGTGCTTATTTGCAAAAAAAAATTAAACTATGCAGAGAATCAGCAACTTTCCAACGGCCTATTAAACTTATTAATTTATTCACCACTACGTATTGAGCTACGGCATTCAAACCAACACACGAGAAAAAGTTTCGAACTTCCAAGAAATTATTTGCTCGTTAGCAACGGTACTGAACCCAGAAGAAAAGTCCGCAGCTCAGCTTTTTACTAAGTATTTTCGAAAAGTTCCTACGTATAGGGAACATTAGTTATGGGCCATTGTATACATTAGCAACATCATAAGCGCTGATATGATTTAATCAGTATTAATAACAGTGACATTAGAGATTATTACATGGTCCTTGAAAGTTTCTGGAAAAGTATAGACATTATGTCAAACGCACAGGAGTGATTTTCAGTCTTTTTAGAGTTCCGTACCCAAAAGGTTTAACGGGAACCTATCACTAAGACTCCTAGGTCCGTCCGTCTGTATGTCTTTAAGCAGTATCTCAAAAATTGTGATAGTTGAAATTTTCACAGATGATGTTTTGTGTTGCCACCATAGTAACAAAAACGAAAAAACCAGGGGTTTTTTTAAAAGGGGTTTTCCATACAAATGAAATGTTTTTTTACATCTTGTAACTATGCGCTCGCCCAAATCGATGTCACTCAGAATCAAAGCAGCTTTCAGCTGATGAAAATATTTTTGAAATCGGTCCCCAAGTTTCAGACCCTATTCAATACAAACTAACAAAACTTTCCTCTTTATAATATTAGTGTAGATTATACGGTGCCATAAGTGTGTGACTCCGACTTGGCTGGTTTTTTTAAACGCTAATGATTCCGTTTACCAACTTTGTTCTATTTTAAAGTCAGATTACTGCTTTGTAGAACAACAGAAAACAATACGATCGTGATTGTGTTCTAAACTACAGACTTTAAGGTTTCTTTCATTTCATCTAACTTTTGAAAGTTCTAGAGAAAAACAAAGCATAGTTAGTTAAATCTTGTTTATTTGTTTTGCAAAAGAAGACACACAAATGTATGTAAATTGTAAGAACTTCTTCAGTTTTCCCTGGTTTGGTTTGGATCCGACTGTGAAAGAGATTAGAGAAGTTGGTATCAGGTTTTAGGGTTAGGTACCGCTTCTTTTGAGTCTTCTGTCAAAAATTAAACGTAATTAAAAGAGGTCATCTCAGTCAACTGTAATGGAACTTTTTACCTGTAGACTTTTTACCTGTACACTTTTTACCAGTAGACTTTTTACCTGTAGACTTTACCTGTAGGACGTCCCCCAAGAAGAATATGAATATAATATTTAATTATGTTTTAACAAAAAAAGGAAATACGCACTTTACAACATACTTCAGATTTCATGGTCTTACAAAAACATAATTATCGACGGATTTTGATGTTGAAACTCTCAAGTTTTAGCCGACATCATAAATTAAAAGAAAATAAGGAATTCAACTCAATGCTTCAACCGTTCAAATTCTACTCAGTTTTCTTATTTTACGTATTTTCATTCGCACATGGACGTCGAAATGAATTAAAACTCTGTGTGAATTGAATTTACGCTTTTTAGTTTTTTTTCTTGATGTGAGAAAACGCTGCAGGTATAATACGAGTACGTCGTTCAATATTTGGCTTGTGAAGTTGTGAGCGAGTAGGATGAATTACATATTAATATTACCATAGGATTGAAATATTTAGCAAATAATCTTACTTCGCCCAATTGTTTTATTTTCATTTTAATTATGGAACTTCATGAACTCCTCATCTATAAACTTCAAATGAGTCAAACTTACACTTCGTGTGTCACTTGTACAAAAACATATTGGTTATATCTGAAATCTTAAAATATACATAATTTCAATTCTATTGTCCTCCATTTTGGTGATTTTCGTAAAACGGGGTACAATTTTTGAAGTGAAAACTTCTTTAGCGGCGTTGTACACTTTTTCTGTAATGGGTAAAAAATTTAAAACTCGCGTCAGGGTCACGTGACCAAAACTCGCGTCAGGGTCACGTGACCCTGATCGAAAATGAGTAAGACGTCATTCAAATTAAAAATAAAACATAGTAACAAAAAAGTTTTCACTTCTACCGGCACTCCTGGAGTGCAACCTTTTTTTTCACTTAAAAATATAGAAATGTATGTTCTTATTAATATAGAAATATAATATGTATGTAGAAAATTATAATTGGTGAAACAAGTTTTTTTTTAATACAGCGTACAGCTAGTCTGACATAATTTGCATTAACAAACATCCATTCATATATCCAAGCTTTCGATTATATGACATTAGTCTGATAAGAAGTTAGATAATAGGTAAATGCTAGATTTATTAGGTTAGATAGGTAGGTATATGCAAATAAATTATTCTTATACAAGTCTAATAAGACTTCCTTCATTTTGTCCAAAATCAGGACAATATTTATTCAATTACCGTACTTATCCTTTACCTTATCAATCTCCACAAAAATAAATCTAACCAGACTACCACAGTTTTACGCAAGTACAAATTCCAATCAAAGACAGATTTGCAGGGCTCATTTCAGGACAAAAAGTCCCCAATCTTCCACGGATTCAATTGGGGTCCTTCGGAAACGAATTCAGGGTCATCCTAAAGTCTTTTGTTTTACTGAATTAGGACCCAAATGTATGGAGATTGTTTTTAAGGACTTAGTGGTTTTCTTTCTGTTGACTGGTCGTTGGTAAAGATTATGTACGATTGATGATAGATTAATAGAAATTAAAAGGTTTCTTCTAATATTTTTCTCGTGTTACGTGTATCTAGATTAGTATTCGATATAGGTATTACTTGCTATGATTGATATTACATTCGTATCGTAAATAGGTTCTAGATCTCATAATTATATAATTGCAATATTATGTTATTTATTCATTACTTATCCGTTTTCTTTAGCAGTCTTAGCAGTTATGTACAGCCTCAAACATACTATTGGAGTTTTAATTTTATTAGGCATAAAATACTCAAATAAATTAATCCTGTAATCTCCGAAGTGTAACATGAAAATTGTACTTAGAGGTGCCCTAAGAATCTTTGCCCTAAAAGAAGTATCTATTTGAGACTTCTAAGTACATACTTGTGTCCGCGTTTTAGCAGTTATCTTAAAATTCCATGTTCTAGGTGGCAATCCCTCACCTATAAACCGGGTTCAAAACTAGGCCATTTCTTTATACCCAATTACCCAGTCCCTTCAGTTGTATATGTGTTCTGTACCCTTAACACGAGTTTTCAGTATTTGAGACGTAAACTGGAACTTTGAAAATTTCAAATTGTCAATTTTCAATGAAAAATTTAGTTCCTTCTTCGCAAACCAGAGGCGCTGTTCCATTTTTTCATAAAGAAACGCCGTAAATACTGGGAATACGCTGTAAAGTAATAAAGTGAAAATTTGTGCTAAGGGTACTGGTACCCTGGCGCCCTTTACAGAAAGTGAACTTTGAAGTCTGACAACTCGCTCGCCAAATAATGCCTACCAGGGGATTGAATTTGAAACCTTATCGCTAACCGCTCCGGAACACTATACCAACGAGGTACCGAAATCAGCACAGAAAATGCAACCTACATTAATAATAGCCCCTGAATAATACCTTCTGCTCCTCAAAAACAGTCCACCACACAATTTAATCTCCCTTTTTTAAAAACAAAAGCAGTAAAGTGCTGCGCGGGCAGAGAGTAATGTTGGCCTGTAACTAACTATCCGCGCGACAGCAGACTTATTATGGAATAGCTTTAGTAAATTAAACAAGCCTGTACTGCATTTATCGTGGAATGTTGTGGTTTCAAGGACTTTTATTGTTGAAGTGTTATTTGCTGGTTGATTCATTAAAGTAGTGAGAGGGCGAGTACACACTGACACAAAACGCTGCTGTGCGCACATTTCAATAGGAGAACTCTAAGTCCCTTGGTTCACAACGCAAGTCAAGTCAGCAATGCAAAGTCTCCTGGTCCTGTCATCATCATCATCAGCCTATTAATAATGTTCCCACCGCTGGGACACACTCAGGCCTCCTCTCTGGGAGAGGGACTGGGCCATAATCCACCACACGGGCCCAGTGCGGGTTTGTAGATGTCGCAGATCTTTGAATTTTTGGTTCCAGGACATGCCGGTTTCCTCACGATGTTTTCCGTCACCGTTTTGAGAGCAGTGGTGAAGGTAACTTAGGTGTACAAAGTACCTGACTGGTTTCGGATCTACGACTAACAAGTCGTAAGTCAGGGCCGATACTTACCACTAGGTCATGACTGTTGTACGGAACTGTGAACTCATGGGACTCCTGAGATACTCAGTATCAATGCCAACTACGATATAATACTAGACTCCTAATAACAGGGGACCGATGTCTGTCAACACATTAGGCAAAAAAGTCTTATATCCGTCTCATTTTGACCAATCCTGTGAGCCGTAAACATACGTTGAGACAGAACAGACCTTGAGTTAGCCAATCACAACGCAATACCCCGTCCCCCTCGCATACGTAGTACCTCAGCGAGTTGACAGAATAGTTTTTGTTCAGTCTAGTATTATATCGTCGTTGATCAATGCATTTCATACAAATAGTCAGAATGACTTTACCATACGACTTCCCTGGCGATATCGTGTTTAAATTGTCCTAAGTAATATTTTCTTTATTAAAGTCCTGGGGGGGTATTACAACGTCTTAAAACCAGGCTTATTTCGGCGAGTGAAAGTGACAGAGCTATACAAGTCATCTAGCGCCATCACTTTCACTCGCCGGATTAGGCCTGGTTTTAAGACGTTGTAATACCCCCCCTGACCCTGTTTCTTCAGCTACGTTTGGCTTATTTCAAAAGCCCATAATAAAATAAAACAGATTGGCTTCCTCAACAAAATGTATTCTATGAAATAAATTTCAAATATACACCATTAAAATCAGCGAGGCTCATCTTGTCGCTCCAATTTGTTCCATCTTCCTTGCAAACAAAAATTAATGCTTGAGGAAATTTTCTTTTTATTTGGTTCAAAATAGAAAGTATACCTAATCGGCTTTGATATTACTTTCTTTGGAGAAAAACAAGTAATTTATGTTTCGATGATTAGGTATATTTATTTTATATGTACATAAAAAAAAAGATAAGAAAAACATTCAAAGGTCGTCAAAGAATTCTTTCACATCGCTGTCAACGGGAACAGTGCCCAGAACGCTGGCAGCATTACCACGTTGTATGGCAATGCTGAATCGTTGGCCTAGAAATAGGCCAGCCTTTTGGTCACCTGAAGAGTCGAATAATCGCTATTGGCGATTATCTTTAAAACCTTTGTGAGCACTCGGACCCCATGGCCCCAGAGTTTCAACCCCAAACGGCTCAAACACATTTTTTTCTAGCTAAGCCAATGTTTCGATGATTATTTCAAAAATATAATATCCTGTCATGTCGTTACGCTCCACTCACTTGATGATTTGAATAACAAAAAATTTCAAAGCAAAAAACTTAAATACATGCGACTTAAAAACATAATTGGTGAAATGTGAGTATACTCCTAGTAGTACACCCCCAGGGTACAATGGTATATTACAATAAACCTAGGTCATTACTCGGTATACTAGAAAAATGCTCATGTATTGAAAATGAATTGTATGTTACCTGTACGTGACTGGTTACCTTACACTTTGATTGTTAATATGTTATGAGTACGCGTCACGATCACGACCCAGGTCAAGGAAGTTGAGCGCGGGTTTCGCTCAGGTATTTAGTATCAAGTACCGTGGCTAGAGCGACCTGAGCGATATTCGCTGCCGCTGTGGGTAGAGGTACATACATACCGCGCGTTATTCTACCCACAAGAATAGCGAAATCCGTTTTGGTGTGAACAGTCATATTACCGCATACCCACTGGGTTTTCTCTGCCGCAGACGGTAGCGAATACCGCTTAGGTCTGAATAGGCCTTACACGGATTTATTGTGTGTATATAATATATTTTTTTTTTTGCAGTACTAATTCTCGTAAGGACTTCTTTTTCTCTTGTTACTATGCCTACGTTTTTCTCACATATCTAAGTACCTATTCAAAATTGTAACAGCAAGTTTGTAAATCCATACCACATTTTTTAAGAGTAACCATGGAGTTTCTTGCCGGTTCTTCTCCATGGAATCGACCAACCCGAACCGAACACCTGTTGTCGACGTTTTATAAGTGCCTTCATGGGTCTTAGGTGAAATAAAATATTTGATTTTGATTTTGATTGGTACTAAAGTAATTACTTGACAAATAGGACGCGCTGCACCCCATCGCGTCGTGAGTGCAAGCGTCAGCATTATAACTAAACATTACAAAATGTAAACACAAATCTGATAATATTCTTCGACCAAATTTTAAAGACATTTTGAAGAAGCAACAAAAAGGAAAAACAAAAAAAAATGAGTTCGCTCGCATTTTTATGATAAACGGATGTTCCATATTTTAATGGCTGCCTAATAAAATGAGGAATGCCATCAAATCAGCTATAATAAATAAGAATTTGCCAAATTATATTAATAATACTGTGACCTTGCGTGTATCTGAACTATCAGAACCCACAATTCTATAAAGCTAATACTAAAATACCAGATAATCTAAATACCAGAGGGACTGGAAAATTATGGCTTCTACCTATTAGTATGATTTCATAACTTTAATGTATATTCATTGATTGAAATCAATAGGGTTTAGTTAGCGTCATCAGGTCAATGTAATTTGACGGCACAGTGGCTTAGAGATCAACTCCTGTGCAGCGTGTCGCGGGTTCAATCCCCGTACGGAACAAATATTTGAATGATAGTAGTTGTTCCGGGTTTCTGTGTATTTGAGTTTCTATGTTTGTTAACACACCCACGATAAAAAAGACATTTCAGACAGCTTCTGACTGATCTACAAATGACAGCCAGGACCAACGGCTTTATTTGCTCTACGAGACACGGTGGAAACTCGCTATCACAGATTGTCACCTATCTACAGATCAACATCGGCAAACGCAGCTTAACCCGAATGATCAGCCTATGTGGCTGTAATTATTTAGCCATAATAATATTCCATAACTATCACACAACGTCATCTAGTCCCAAGCTAAGCAGAGCTTGTGTTATGGGTACTAGACAACTGATAAACATATTTATATATTTCACCAACTACTGGACCAACAGGCCTGTAAAAATCATGGTTGAGCCATGAACTCAACCTCTTAATATATCCACATAAGTTAACCTTTTTACCATTCTTGATGCAAAAATTAAAGCTAGATTATTTAAAAGTAGAGTTAAATCCGAAAAGTCACAAACGCCCACGTTTCGTACCGAGCTCGCTAATGCAATCGTGTCGTTTATAGAAGTCGTATAAGCACTCCTGCTACGCAGTTGAGGCAGGTAATTAGGTTCAAAGCTATTTAATTTACAGGGTAAGGAGATGACAGCTTATTTTACTTAGTGTTTTTTTTGCTTGTTGGATTTTAAATTAGTATTTTGACTCGAGATTCGACTCTTAGGGCCTTATCATACTAGCGGATTGCGAACGTCCTCAAAGCGGAGCGGGTCCGCAACGATTCGTTACGGACACATAACGGACACGCCGCGCATGCACAGCGAATTCGTTGCGGATGCACAATGGGATCGCCGCGAACAGCTAAGTAGACGACACTGATAATTTGCTACAAACACGCGACGAAAACGTTACGTATTTGCCGGCGTCGCGCTAGCAGTTCAACCAACCCCAATAAAAATGTAAAATTTTACCAATAGAATATTAACCTTATTTAACTGTGATAAGATTGAAAATGACAGATTAAGGTAGGTTGTTGTACAGGCGTCCGTGCATCTGTACTTAAATGTATTAGAAAAGAAAAAATCGTTTATTTAACCACAAAACATCAAAGTATACTTGCCCTAATACTTCGCCCACTTACGCCATAACTTAACACCGAACAACAAAGACAATCCTCTAAAGGAGTGCGCCTAATCTCGACACAATACCAACTCATCATCAGCCACTCAAGTACCGCTTGTTCCCACTTAACTTGAGTCACTCACACACTCAGACGCAATATGATATGGTCAGAAAGGTTATTGTATGGAAACTAGTCGACACCTCCTACGTATAATATCGTAACTGTATTTAATCAACTTTACAGTATCGCAATTCAAAGGTATGCAAACAGTTTATTGATGGTAGTGAAGTCAAATAAGCTCATTTAGAAACCAAATTTGGCATACAGATATATTTTTAGGAAAGGAATGTTACCTTCAAAAACGATTATTCAAATTGTTATTAGAATTTCTTAAAAGTCACTTACGGATTTCTACTATGGAAAACATCAGTGGTATTTGATTGTATGTAGTACTTACTATAGTTTACGTCGATATTTGCGTAGGATTAAGTAGCGCATGTAACACTTACGATAACTTACTTTGGAACTAATAAAGTGATAATGTGGCGTAGGTTACAGTTACTATTATATACAAGAGAACAAAAATGAGAATTCGTATCGTAAGTGCTATTAACGGGTAGAATTGAAATAAAATATATTCTGAAACATACTGTTGTATTTCGTAATAAACAATCTCTGTTAGAAAAACAACAATTTAAAATATTTATCAATGGTATTTTCACTTAATTAGTATTTTCTTATAGTACCATTCTGATGATTCTGACGATTATCAAGCCACTTATGTTATCTTTTTTCTAAAGATTTATAGACAAACTATTCACTTAATGAAAATGTGTTTAGAAACACCTTTCTGCACACATTTAAATAGTTTTCCTGTTCTTCTACAAAAGCACTAAGGTCAAGAGCAAACCCATTAGGCCTTGGCAGTCTATAAATTAAACTTACGCCTAGATTCCATGTCAGATAAAACCTTTCATTTGTTTTGTTTGACAACCAAGTTTGCAATAAAAGCCCATTGCTTTTCACGGTTCCCTAAATCCCAAAAACCTATTGAAAAGCAATATTCTTTCATCATCACTTATTTTTGTAGTACATTTTAGCCTACAGTTCATAGGACACATAGGACCCAAAGTTTTACTATGTCTTACGGTACCATCGGGCACGCCGCAATTGCGGCGGTAAGACCCCTCTTTGAGGAGTGGTTGGAGAGAAGTCATGGCGTCCTTACCTTCCGCCTGACGCAGGTCCTCACCGGGCACGGGTGCTTCGGGAGGTACCTGTGTCTAATGCGGAAGGAGGAAACGTCTGGGTGTCATCACTGCGAAGATCGCCCGGAGGACACGGTGGAGCATACGGTGCAGGACTGCCCAGCTTGGGCGGCGCACCGACGTGTCCTCACGGCTGCGATAGGCGGAGACCTCTCGCGCCCGGCATTGGTTTCGGCCATGCTGCGGGGCGAGACGGAGTGGGAAGCGGTCGCCTCCTTCTGCGAAGCAGTAATGCTCGCGAAGGAGGAGGCGCGCCGCGAGCGAGAGAGGACAGAGTTCTCCCTCCGCCCCAACCGCGGTGTAGGACGCCCACGGCGACGGACGTCGCGCGACGATCTCCGGCCACCGTAGGCGCGGGCATGCGGGCAGCGAGTAAAGGGCAACTCGCTGCCCGACCAAGGACCATGCCCGGGTCGACGGCGCGTTGTGTCCCACGCGCGCCTCAAAGAGCGTCAGCATAATGACGGGGCCCCCCTCTCAGAGAGGGCCAAAGCCTGCCGGGGTCGCGGGATTATTCCCTAACCGTAACCCCGGAACGTAACAGGCTATGAAGGACACCGTGGATTTTAGTCAGTAGAAGTCTGACAGTCCCTCCCGCCCTGCCCGGGGTTGGAGGACTCATTTGATGATTTTACCACGCTAAAAAAAAAAAAAAAAAAAAAAAATGTCTTACGGTACCATCACGACTTATATACTCCTTGCCCAAGTTTCTTAACATTTTCCTTTTGTTCTCTTTCCATTCGGCAACATGGCGACTTCTGATATTTCCCTTGTCCTTTCTCGGTTTGGTCTTCCGTTTTCTGGAAGCTTGTGGTGTCGCTTCTGATATCGAAGACTCTATCTTCGATGTCAGAAGCGACACCACAAGCGTCTTCGCTTGCGGAGTATAAACTAAATCTGTGAAAGTTGAATCAACAGAATGTAATGGCGAAATATCTTTTTCAACAAACCAGGGTCAAAAGTGATTTTCACAATCAAGATGATTTATTGTCCGGAGATGGATGTCGTGTTATATTCTCAACAGCTGATGGAGATTCTTCATCGGGGTCTTAAAATTAAATAAAGAATAAAAAGTTTTACAATAATACTAACTTCTGCTAGCAGCTTTGACCGTCAGGGTTCAAGATACCTCAATATAAAATATCAAAATTATTTTAAGCATTGAGCCATGAAAGCGTAAAAGACAGACACAATTAGTTTTCGCATTACCTTATTTATAATATTAGTATCGATTGAATCAAACTCAAACAAAAATGTAGTAAAACTAACATAAAAATACTACTCGTAAGTTAATTAGGACTTTTAAACTTTAGGTATAAATGTAAGACAAGCTATTATTGTATCAATACACTGTCACTTTGTTCCGTGAGTGAAATACTATGACGTATTTCATCTGACTCGGTTAACAAATCAATTTTAGCCCAGTCAACGTACAATTACAGAGGGAAAGTCTTGGAACACAATTTTTGACTACGCAACTTTGGAGTAATTAGGAGGTGAACATATCAACAGTCCCCGCTCCTAGTCCTTTGAGTTTTGGGGGTGGGGGTCTGAAAATACTGCTGCTGCTTTCTGGATCTTTGGCGATATCAAATACAACAACTTTCCAAATGTGAAAAGGTAAAAATGATTTTATTTCCTAATTTTTACAGACATTTAACAGCAGATACCTCGAAAACTTTACAAGATATCGAAATGCTGACAGAATAAACCTTACGGAAAATTTATTCTGCTTTTATTTCGTTCATACATGCTACGCCACTAGTACGCATGGTCCAAACAAAGTTACGTTGTCTAAATTGTGTTCCAAGACTTTCCCTCTATACCTACCTTTTTTTGAGCTTTCGTTGACTGGGCTATTAACTGGTTTATCCCATCACTATCTGCGTCAAAAGGCAGCGGCGATTATGTAAAATAAAAACAAGAATATCTTTTAATTGAGTTTTTTTCAAAAGAATACTATGGTAAATTACGTTTCATATCGAAGTAAAACATCTCAAGTGCAACATAGGATATAAAAAGAGAAAGAAATTCCAACGAAAACTATCGTAAGTATAAATACAGAACACAATTATATATTTTTTCAATAGTAAAGTATCGTAACTATATACTTACGATATTTGTGATGTATCTGGATTCGATGTATAGTGTCGTAAGTTATACTTACGACATTTCATTAGATGACATGGTTAACAGCTGTAGAATCGTACTAAGTGTATCAATCACAACAAATGAAAAAAAACTGCGACGAGCACAGCGGTCGACAACGAATATGCACAACTCCCGCGTATTCAATCGGTACTAATACTTACTATTGGGTCGCGCGGCGCAGCGGGCCCCCGCGCCCCGCGTACGATGCACTAACTGCACTATACAATATTTTACTTCGCTAAAGATGAACATACGATAATATGCAGTCTCAGTATCTTTGGTGCTATTGTAAATATATTTTTTTTAATTAGACCAAACGATAGTCTATGTTATAAAGTTGTTGTAAATCTAAAAATGTCATTTTCGTTAATTTGTTGGTTACGATATTATACGTAGGAGGTGTCGTAGTGTATGAGGTGTTGATATACGAATAGTATTTGAACGTTATATACTAAACCATCTTAATTACCTATCCTAAAAAGAGTGGGAATCCTAAATAGAGTGAAGTGGTACTTCACGCCTGGACAGCTTGTAACTCTTTATAAAGCATAAGTCCGATCCTGCATGGAGTATTGTAGCCACCTTTGGGATCATCATCATCATCTCAGCCATAGGACGTCTACTGCTGAACATAGGCTTCCCCCTTGGACCTCCACAGATACCGGTTGGAAGCGACCTGCATCCAGCGTCTTCCGGCGACCTTTATAAGGTCGTCTGTCCACCTTGCTGGTGGACGTCCTACGCTGCGCTTGCTAGTCCGTGGTCTCCACTCTAGCACTTTTCGACCCCATCGGCCATCTGCTCTGCGAGCAATATGGCCTGCCCATTGCCACTTCAGCTTGCTAATCCGGTGGGCTATATCGGTGACTTTAGTTCGTCTACGGATCTCCTCATTTCGGATTCGATCACGTAGAGAAACACCTAGCATAGCCCTCTCCATAGCTCGTTGAGCGACTTTGAGCTTTGAGATGAGGCCGATAGTGAAAGACCACGTTTCAGTGCCGTAACTCATCACTGGTAACACACATTGGTTGAAGACTTTCGTCTTGAGGCACTGAGGTATGTCGGTCGAAAAGACATTGCGTAGTTTCCCGAACGCTGACTACCTTTGGGATGGCTCAGCTCAATACCAACTTGCCGCTCTTGACTCAGTGGAACGCAGAGCTAGGAGGCTCGTTGGCGACGTTTTGGTGAATGCTAAGCTCCATAGCTTGACTCATCGCCGCAAGGTTTCCTGCCTGTCGGTCTTCTACAGATTGTACTTCGGTGAGGGTGCTCAAGAACTCTACGACCTTATCCCACCAGCCCCCTTCTATCATCGCACATCTAGACGCACGGCTAATTACCATCCTTACCTCATTGCTATACCACCAATTCGTACTAAGCGATTTCAAACGTCTTTTATAATGCGGACAGCGAAGGAGTGGAACCGAACACGTACAACGCTTATCTCTTCAAAGTTAGAGTGAACAGGCTTCTTCTGGGTAAGCTCACTCCACCGTCGACCTTGTCTTAGTCACTCCTGACCTAGACTAAGGTCAAGAGCAAACCCATTAGGCATAATTTTTTTTTGAAGTTGCTATATTGTTGTTGCATTGTTGATGAAATATAGGTATTACACAAATTAATGCGCCTGACTGGCTGTAGGTTATAAGTCGGGACATGGTCGGGACGTACTACTTAGCCACCACTGCTCAAATAATATTGAGAAAAATATAAAATATTAATTTCAAAACCTGCGTCATAAATCAAAAGTAATTTAATCAAAATAGGCTGATTTATTAAGCATTTTTTTTAAGGTCAAAGGAGAACACTAGATTATAGCCCAAAAACCGGCCAAGTGCGTGTCGGGCCACGCACAGTGTAGGGTTCCGTAGTTGCCCATCAAAATACTTATGCGAACTAACTAAACTGATTCGCTGAATTTAATTTTAAAAAGAAGAATTTTCAAAATCGGTCCAGGAGTCTTTGAGAAATCGGGGAAAATACATAAGAAAAAAGATTAAAAGGAATTTAGAACCTCCTCCTTTTTGTGAATTTAGTTAAAAATAGTTGACGATAAAAACCTACCTATTCCCAAAAAACATACCTATAAAAGCTGTAAAAACAAAGTTGACAAACTTATATTTGCAGTTGTCTCCGATACATTTTGTTTAAGAAAATATGATATCAAGTACATTTTATAAGTTGGTCGACTATTACTCGTAAAGTTGTAAAGCCTACTTAGTCATGATAATTTTCTTTTAAACTTCGTTATATGTGCTACTATTGTGAATTTTTTCACACCCCCAAACATAACCGTTTAGCTGGTAGAGGGGGGGGACACTCGAATCGAGCAAAATTTAGCACTTTAAAGCTTAATATTTCACTAACGATTTTTTTTATCAAAAAACTGTGAATGGAAACTATCATTATTTTTTAAAGGCCTATTTAATGATACCCCACACTAAGGGGTACGCGAGGAAAAAAAAAAATCATGACTTTACGTGTAAGTACTGGAGGTACCCTAAAAAAAAATATTTTACGAGATTTTATTTTACCACTTTTTCGGCACAACGAATCCGTATATTTACACCAAATTACAGCTCTCTAGTACTGTGCGTCTCTGAGCTAAACTGCGGACGGACGGACGGACGGACATGGCGAAACTATAAGGGTTCCTTGTTGACTACGGAACCCTAAAAATGTATGGAGCTTGGGTGATGTCCTTTACATTAGACAGTCCATCAAAATGCCTCCCTGCTTACGACACTTCCTATAGTGTTTTCAACGTAACATAACAAAGACAGGTCGCGGGACTAATAGTTACAGTGGCTCTGGAACATAAAGGGTTATCGAAGGACACCGTGGATTTTAGTCAGTACAAGTCTGACAGTAAAAACTGTGCTTCACTTTCTAGGGATCCGTGGCCAAAAAGGTTGGGAAACGCTGACTTAGAGAATACTGCAAGTTTTATCAAAATCGGTTCGGTAATTTTTGAGATATGGTTATCTTATTGTGTACATGAGTGATGTAAGTACCGGTGCGAAGGATAACAAAATTCTAGTGCACATATAGGAGAATAATGTTCTTAACAAGAGGTTCTTCGGGTTGAATATTTAAACTAAAAAGAATAAAATAAAATTTTTTTCAAAAAAAATTAAACCGTCTTCAAAAACAACCACAAAAAAGTGTTAAATAATCTACAAAATAACTTTTCTTTCGGAAGTCGGTGGCTAAAAAGACAATGTAAAGAAAAAAAACAAAGGCACCGACTTCCGAAAGAAAAGTTATTTTGTAGATTATTTAACACTTTTTTGTGGTTGTTTTTGAAGGCGGTTTAATTTTTTATTACAAAAGGTCCTTTTGCTATAAAATTTCAAGTGAATTTGTACAAAGAGTATTGGTACTTGAAAGGGTACCGTAAGGAAAAAAACGTACCTACCGATAAAAAATCATCAAAAAAAAATCTTTTTTTAACAAAGTTCTCGTCTAAGGACCAAATACAAAAGCCATACAAATTCCAGACGGTTTGACGAAAAGCCAGACATGTGTCTTGAATTTATTTACTAGAAGCACAAATTCATTAAATATCTTATCTAATTTTAAGTATTTTATGATTGCCAGCGGTTTATTGTTCAATTTAGAGGTAACTTTGGGATTTTTTTCTATAGAGAAAATTGTATGGAATCATATTTTCGCCAAACATAAGACCTAACATTAATCCTCAACTTTACCATTATTATTTATTTCAAAATTAATGCTGCAGTATTTTCGACGTATCACAGGATTCTGCTAAGCCATTTGAGGTAGTATGGGCTCTTATGTACATATTGACTGGCCTGTTGGTCTAGTGGTTAGTGACCCTGACTGCTGTGCCGGAGGTCGTGGGTTCGATTCCCACCCAGTACAAATGTTTGTGTGATGAGCACGATCATTTGTTCTGTGTCTGGGTGTAATTTATCTATAATATGTATGTATTTAGAAATATAAAGTATATTTATCAGTTGTATAGTACCCATAACACAAGCTCTGCTTAGCTTGGGACTAGATGGCGTTGTGTGATAGTTGTGGAATATTATATTATTTATTTAAGAATTTTTGAACTTACTTGTCGTATTTAGCAATAAAGTTACTTTAACCTTGTTTATAGTAAACCAACCGTCTCTAGCTCCGGCACATCGCCAGCCACTTGTTGCTACGCAACGCGCCGAGTGCACCACGCATGCGCGCCTCTCAACCTCGCTCAATCGTAATGAGAGCGGCTTGTTTTCCTTTCCTGCATAAGTGTTTTCTTTCCTTTTGTCTTCTTTTCTTTACTGGCTGAAAAGAAAACTGGAGAAACACGTACTTAGTGTCAACATTCCGTTTCTAACTTAACCTACTTACCTAGTACGAAGGTTATTTAGAATTTTTAACAAATCGTTCGTCATGATGCTGAGTTGATAACCCATTTGGCTTCTGCTCAACGAAATTCTTATTGTATTTTTTATAATCGATGTTGTGTTGTGTTCAAAATCAAATATTTTTTCATTCTATTTCATTCAATTCTAAAGAGTACCTACTTTAGGGAAATTTAATTGACTAACTTTTCGCCACAAGAGATGTACCTAGTCAATAATTCACCGACGAGAACTTTAATGTAGGGATAAAAGGAATTGTATGTGGCGTTCTAGGCGAGAGCTTTGTAAAAAAAAAGTGTGAGAAAAAAAGGGTTTAAAAAACGGATTTGTTAACGGTACGTTTGCTTCCCTTTCAAGTACCAATACTCTCTTTGAAAGTTGAAACTTTAAAGCCATAGGATGGTACCTGACCTTTCGTAATAAAAAATTACTTACTTACCTTAACTTTATGGTGTACTTACGGTGCCCTGTGACGATCGTAGTAATGGCAGATATCTTGAAGCTTGGGTATCGTTGTCAATTGAGTGGGTAGGGAAACATTTTAGGATTCAATAAAGCCGTTTACCTACTTTGGGAACATTTGTATCCCAAGGGCTTAAAACCCGGGGGGGAAAAGAAAGCGGATTCTTGAATTTCTTTTTTTAGAATTTGATTCTTGATCGAGACGGTGGGATACCCATTGCTCGGCAAGCCGACTCGGCAGGCCGACTCGGCAATATAATCAAAATTTTGTTAACACGGTTGGCGTAGTGATTGAGCGATTGGACTGCTGCAATCAAGCGTGTGTCGTTGGTACGATTCTCGAACGGAAAAAATATAGGGTGACTGGCATTTAGTGTCCGATAGTTAAACACGTGATTGTGCTCATGATAACAAACAATTTTTATTATGGGAGCAAAGCTGAAATCGTAAAAAAACATCAGCTGTTTAGTAGGTACATTAAACAAACATAAATGTACTGAACAGCTGTTTTTTTTGCGTTTTTAGGTTTCTTCCCATGGTAAAAGTTCTTGATTATCATGAGCACAATCACGTGTTTAAGTATCGTACACTAATTACCAGTCATCCTATATGTATTATAATCTACAAGTAGCTGTTCCAGGTCGGGGCGTTTGAGTGTTTTTAAACGCACCCACGATAAAGGAGAAAATCCTAGTGTGGGGGATCTTTACAAAAATCCTGCACTCCCGTTTTAGCTACAATGACAATCAAAATAGTCTTTCTCTTCAAAACAGTCATTCAATTAATACTACATTCTCTATCATTCAAGTTATTAATTACAACACATTTGAAGCTATGATTAATTACCAATGACGTCACCATGTTGTAATGTAAACTTCGTGACAAATTACTTGAATTGTAAACAACATGTTTTGTGTGTTTAGGCTCGTTAGGTAAACTAATAGTTTGATTTTGATTATGGTTTTGCTGTTGTTAAATTTTTAGACTTTAAAATAGTACAATAATTTTGAATAAAAATTGTAACACTTTTGAATCATCATCATCAACATCATCATCAGCCTATAATGTTCCCACTGCTGGGACACAGGCCTCCTCTCTGAGAAAATTACACTTTTGAATAAAACGGAATTTTAAGAAATTATTTCAAGAGATGGACGCCACGTTAGGGTGCTCCCACATCCATCGACGCGGAACCGGCTTTTTCCGTCGCCCTTTCTCTTTCTGTCGCTTAGAACTGCCATTTGCTAGACCGAGACAATGCGATAGCACGCGGCCGCCTCGAGGATTCCGCTGCGTGCTATCGCATTATGCTTTCTGTGTCGGTCTAGCAAATGGGAGTTCTAAGCGACGGAAAAAGCCGATTCCGCGTCGATAGATGTGGGAGCACCCTTACTTGACGTTACCGTAAAACGTTTCAAACGAAGCAATAGAAGATTCAGCTGCTGAGTGTCAGTTGTGGTAGCCCAAGGTAGCCCTTTTTAAGGCGTCTCGAGTACTTATCCAGAAGATGCAGGTTCAAATCCCACTCGAAGCTTTATTTTTCTTTTCTTTAAAATCATCTTTTTATCGCATGCGTTTAATTATTAACGGCAACATTGGTTTGCACAAACAAACTCGCACCCCACACACATACAGTCTCCGTACCGTACAAAACAAGCATAATTTATACCAATAATTATCCGGAGTTTCGTTTTCTATGATGAAAAATCATGAAATTAATCGTTCCTCTCAGGGTGGAGCGGAACGGAATGTCAAAGACTCACACTTCCTGCAGGGTAACTTTTTAAGGCAGTCTCACAACCATTGCAGGCGTTTGGTTCTATAAGGCCCCATCAGTTTGCGGGCTACAACAGATCTTTGAGGCTTCTGCCTGCGATAAGACCGAGACTCCACCAAAGCCGTGCGAGTCGAGACGTGTTTTGAACAACCAATAGAATTGCGTTGCCGGAGTGGAGCTGTGTCAATAACGCAATAGGGTAGTTTCCAGGGTCAAAATAATTACATTCTATTTAGTCCGTATTTTAGATAATAAAAAAATATTTGACACTATTTTGGGCTTTTTTCGATTAATCAAAAAAGAACACTCAGATAATAGCCTATTTAAGTTACCTGTACGTCACTCTGCGCGAAAAATGCCACGCATCATGACGTCACACGTAACTTTAATAGGCTATATCTTTGTCATTTTTGGTCTAATTTACAAATAAAAAAATACGTGTCCCTTATTTTTGAATAATCTAAAAGACGGACTAATTACATTTTTTTAGGCAACTAGCCTATTCTATTGGTTGTTCAAAACTACGTCTCGACTCGATAGCTTTGTAATGGATATCTCAAGTAAGCGACGTTGACTCTAAATCTGGTTAATGTTGATCAGACAACGTACTACTCATTCCTAGCCATCCTCAAGCCCGCGCCTACTACGGTAACCGGAAATTGCTTCGCGATTCTCAACACTCTAGGCGTGTACTGCGGTGGCTTGGGCGCGCTTCGGCCAAAAGCATGATTCCCACAAAGGGGTTTGCAATTTTTAGTTCGGACCTTGGCATCATTTTTTTTTTCTTTCACCAGTGATGTTTCCGTTGTACTACTGCTTAATATTTCTAGGTCTAATTATATTATTCCAGTTGTAATGATAATATTCCTATGTGTAATGATAATATTACTACACACGTCAAAAGTGTCTAGGGATCAACATATATTTTTGCAATAACTTTTCTCCTGATTGATATTAATTAAAATGTTCTTTAAGGATTCATCAAATAAAGTGTTATCGTTTGTCACAGTAACGATAAACCAAGTCACCTTTGCATTCATAAAGAAATTTGGCATTTTCCTAATAAAGGGATTTTTGACATTTGAACCACTAACATTAAAGTTCGAAAAAAAGACTAAAATAACAGTTTTCTTTAAAATTTTATTGGGTAACTTAAACAATTAATAATCCGTGTTTCTACCGCGAACACTAACAACACAAGAACATCGGTTTGGCATACTCAAAATGAGTTCATCCAAATCACGCTGTGGAATGGCCGCCCATGTTCGTTGCAACAACAAAAAAAGGTCTTCTTGCGACTGGATACCCTCCATATTCGGCAGAGCTCTTCTCTGTAGCATGCTCAATCGGGTTCAAGTCTGGCGACTGAGCAGGCCAGGGCAGGACATTGATGTTAGCTGCGGCGAGAGTCTGTCTTACAACTCTTGCGGTGTGCGGTCGTGCATTATCATGCATTAACTGAAATAAGGGACCGATTTGCACTTGTAGAGGAACGATGACGTCTGATACAATCGTCTCAGCATAAATTTGAGCGTTGAGGTTGCCTCTGATCCAAATCAACTCAGTTCTTCCGCCGATCCAAATACCCGCCCATACCATGATGGTTCCACCACTATAAGGATGGACTTCCTGGCAGGATTTTAATCGCTGTTGGCGTCCAGGGGTTCTCCAGTGTCGTATACGTCTTGTATCCGGTCTCATACCAAAACGAGACTCATCAGAAAAGCACACGAAACGCCATTGTTCTTCTGCCCAATTTCTGTGTTCAAGAGCCCATTGATATCGAATCCTACGATTGTGCATTGCTATAGGTGGTACCCGTAGCGGTCTTCGGGAATGAAGGTTCACTTCATGCAAGCGGTTTCTGACTGTTTGGTCGCTAATTAAGTTCCCTGAAGAGTGATGAAGCCTCACGGCTAACATCATGGCGGTTATTGTTGGAGCTCTTCGAGTTAAGATTTGAATGTATCGGTCTTGTCTCCGTGTGGTGCAGCGATACCGTCCTCCATGGCGCTCAGCCACGGTACCAGTGCTTCGGTAACGTGTCCAAAGTCGACTGATAACACTCTGACTTGTATTCAGAGCTAAAGCCACAGTACGTTGCCGGGAACCAGCTTCTATCATTCCCACGGCTCTGAGCATTTCTTCCCTGCTTAAATGACGTCGCCGCTCCATAATAACGTTGGTTTTAATCAGTAGTAGGGAAACAGTAGCACTAATAATGTCTTCAATGCGTTGTATGTTTTTATAGGGAAAATATTGACAGCTGATTTTCATCTTTTACTCGAATTTGATTTACAGTTCCTGATTCAAATTATGAAATGCACCAAAAAGGATCCATATAAATTTATAAAATCATAAATTTATTACAAAGCCACATCTCAATCTCAAGAAATCCGCATAAAAATGCTTGATCTCTAGACACTTTTGATGTGTGTATGTGCAATGACGATATTCTTGGGTGTAATGGTAATATTTCAAGTGTAATGATAATAAATCAGGTGTAATGTTGTAATACATGACTAATTTAGACCACTGTTCGTTGGTTCTGTGGAGTTTTCCCATCATAGCTAAACGTTCCAATCGTCTTTTCAGACGATAAGTGTTTGTACAAAAGCTTGTCACTAGAAATACGAGTATCATCGGACACAAGTCATGTTTCTCTACCAATTCAAAAGTGCTTTCATATTCTATACCAGCGTTTCCCAACCTTTTTCGGCCACGGACCCCTAGTAGTACGAGATCCGGTAGAAGAAATATATACCCTCATCTGTTATTTGAAAATGGCATATGATACACGCTAGATACTCTAAACGACAATATTTTGGTGATAGGTTGTCGGCCTGAATCGCGTACCGTCAATGTTAATTCATAAAAATTGTCTTTAAAAATTTTTGTTCCACTTCCCCTCATCTGTTATTTAGAAAAATCAAGCATTAGCTGATAGAATATACCGCAAGGAATCTAAAAAATATAGGTTGTCGGTATCTAACCCTGTCCTTCTAATTAGTTGTCGGGTTTAAACAGGTGAGTTACCTAGATAATATTCATCTGTTATTTAATCGAATCAGATATCAAATGATAGATTATTTTATTCTGAGTCCAACAGTATTTAGTTGTCGAAGCAAAACTGTGGCTGAATTTCGGTTGTCTAAATTTTAATCGTAAAAACTGGCCTAAGCGTTGAACAACAAAAGACAAGATAATGATGCAGGTGTGCAGTTCTGCACCCAGACAGGTCGAAAAGTGTTTGTAAGACTAGTTTCACTTCCTACTAAGGACGCGGCAATAGTGTAATATAAAACTCTGATGATTGGAAACCCGAAAATGTTCTTCCTAACATTTTTCATCCTAACAATCACGTTTCCTAACTACTCTGTCACTAATTTTCATAATTCCGAAGCATTCAACTTGGAACGAAAATTTTTGAAGACAATTTTTATGAATTAACATTGACGGTACGCGATTCAGGCCGACAACCTATCACCAAAATATTGTCGTTTAGAGTATCTAGCGTGTATTAGATGCCATTTTCAAATAACAGATGAGGGTATATATTTCTTCAATGTATCCTAGACTATAGGAAATCAAGCACAGTTTTCACGGTCTGTGAAAACTGTGCTTGATTTTTTTTAAGTTTCTTGATTAAGAACCCTAATAAAATAATAATTTAATTGAAATCTCAACGACGTGCTAAGCGTAGCGATTACTAGACATTAGCATTTATGTATGGTCCAGAGATGACACAGCGGACCCCCATACATATACTCGCGGACCCCCAGGGGTCCGCGGACCACAGGTTGGGAAACACTGTTCTATACCATTCATAAATGCATTAGCACTCATATATTATACATTATACAAACGTTTAGCATCCTAAATGAAACTCAAATGTTATCCAAATAGCCAAAATTCTACGAATATTTGTTCACAACTAAAGATATATGAATTTCACCCTCTGCCTTTGAACGTTCCTAAGTCAATGAGAAAACTCGCTAAAGACCGATTAGTTTGAAAAGCGGGATTGCCACAGTTAAGCCTCTTGCTTTGCACCTCGCAAAGCTATCTACAAATGCACTGGAATTTGTACTCTATTTCTCTCCAACTAAGATTTTATTTTCGGTATGACTTATAAACTAGTCTGCTCATATAAATATAAGTATTTTGCGGGCAGCTAATGGCTTTATCAATTTATCTTGCACTTTAATAGATGATAAATAATTTCAGTTATAACGAAGATTAAACTTAAGCCAGTGAATTGGAAAGCTTTCATCATGATTGCATACAATTTAGAGGCGGAAATTTTTATTTGTTTGTAAACGGTTATTATTAGTACCTAAGTTCTGATAAGATTTCTAGGAAATTCTTTCACTGACAAAAACCTACGCTATTGCCCATTTGATTGAATTTTGTATTTAATCATTGGACGAAGCAGGCAAGCAGAATAGAGTGTTTCACAGTATGGTAATACATAGCGTCAAAATTATCCTTCCCATTGAATTGCAAAACAATTATTTTCATAATCAGTCTAATAACCCACTGGAAGAATACGGGCCACTTTGTAAAAGGGAATGGGCCATCGTCTACCAACCGTGCCACATTTGTATAGAATTTTTGTCACGAGATTTTCCACAGCATATTACTTGAGTAAATATGCTATAACGTACCACAGAGACCTTCATTCACGCCAGTATTACGTACAAACTCCACCATATTGCTAGTGCCCTAGTACCTACTAATCAAGTGTGGTGACGTCAGGAACATAATATGGCGGCGCCGGCCATGTTGACGCGATCATAATGCTGCGGAGATGGCCATTATGTGGATCATGGAATTCATTATATTAACTACATGAGATCATGGAATTGCTGGCTGATATAAGAATAGTTATATGTGTCGTATAGAATATTAAAGAAGAAAATAGTAGAAGAAATGTTGGTTGACATACGCCAGATGGTGAGAGCCTTCTTTCGGGATTTTTTTAGGTTTAAAGTTACGTAACACGAAGGGGACGACGGGATCTGAAGTCCTGGGTGGACAGACAGACATGCAAGAGATTGCGGATAAAACCTGGCCAAAACTTGCATCTGGGCCACTGAACCAGGGCGGCAAACACATTTGAGAATATTACAAATTAAGTTCAAATATATATAAAAATGCAAAAATAATTTTTTTTCCGAGTATACCGTAAGACAGAGTGGAGTGCAGTGGTGGCCCAGTGGTATCGGCCCCGACTTACGGTCGTCGGTTCGAATCCCGGCAAGCGCATTACTTTGTGTAATTTATTTCATCACCACTGCTCTCAAACCGGTGAAAGAAAACATCGTGAGGAAACCGGCATGTCCTAGAACCAAAAATTCGAAGACATGTGACATCCACCAATCCGCACTGGGCCCGCGTGGCGGATTATGGCCCACCCCCTCTCACAGAGAGGAGGCCTGTGTCCCAGCAGTGGGAACATTAATAGGCTGATGATGATGATGATACCGTAAGACAACAGAAGAATAGAATATAGTGTCCTTTTCTACGTTGTCATGCTACGCTTGCTGTACACTCAAATGTTTTTATAAAAGAGAAAGAGAGAAATAATTATCGTATTTGTAATACGAGTATATTCAAAGTCTACACACTCACTGCCTCGCTCATACAAAAAAACAAAAGTAGTTACGAACTGAACTCTAATTTGATTATAATTAAATGAAATTAACATTTGTTTGGCTTCCTTCAACGCGGCACATTAGTTAATTAATTTTCTTTGTTCTTCATCAAACAATATTGTTTAATGTTTTTGTTTGACAGGTTTATAATTTTATGCAAATTGCTTTTGCGTGTTTGAAGAACAGTCATTATTTTCAATTGAAAAGTAATGAGTTTTATTTGTTATACAGTTATTTATTGGTTTTCATAATAAAATACACAATAAAAGATTTATAATTATGTTCAAGTGTACATTTAATTTCGGGCACGCCGCAATTGTGGCGGTAAGACCCCTCTTTGAGGAGTGGCTGGAGAGAAGTCATGGCGTCCTGACCTACCGCTTGACGCAGGTCCTCACCGGACACGGAAGTTTCGGGAGGTACCTGTGTCTGATGCGAAAGGAGGAGACGCCTGGGTGTCACCACTGCGAAGATCGCCCGGAGGACACGGTGGAGCATACGGTGCAAGACTGCCCAGCTTGGCCGAGTAAAGGGCAACTCGCTGCCCGACCAAGGACCATGCCCGGGTCGACGGCGCGTTGTGTCCCACGCGCGCCTCAAAGAGCATCAGCATAATGACGAGGCCCCCCTCTCAGAGGGCCAAAGCCTGCCGGGGTCGCGGGATTATTTCCTTACCGTGACCCCGGAACATAACAGGCTATTGAAGGACACCGTGGATTTTAGTCAGTAAAAAAAAAGGGTACATTTAATTTAATTCGCTTCAAGCTGAATCTTAGTTTGTTTATTTAATTCATCAGTATGAAAATCACGTGTAAAATAGAAATTCAAGGTCAAAATTCGCAAAAAATGACTTAATTGCAATGCGATTATGTGATTTTGTGTGAGAATCAACTACGTTACTGTGTATTAATTTTTTTTGGCTCAGTACCCTTAGCACGAATTTTCAGTATTTGAAACGAAAAGTAAACTGGAACTTTGACAATTTCAAATTGACAATTTTCAAGGAAAAAAATAGTACCTTCTTCGCACACCAGAGGCGCTGTTCCATTTTTTCATACAAGAAACCAGGGACCGAAACCGGTATGATCAATACGGGTATTTTTTCGGTAACAACCTTTTTTTCTTTTACAGGTAACTTTAAAGATTACCTTTATTATTAAAGTGAATTTACGTTTTATTGGTCTCAAACTAGCATAGAAATGAAGCTTGGTTCTTTTTATTACTGGAATATTGAAATAACTTACCTGAGAGATGTAGTACGCTGTCAGTGTGTAAAAACGTAAAACAAGATTTTGGCACCACCTCAGACTAGTCCTACTTTAAACATGTCTCGCCGACAAATGAGTGAACTTCGCGAAGTAACTAATCATTAGTTTTGTCAGGAAAATAGTCTAGTTTACCCTAAAGATAAAATAATGTTGTCAGCTATTTAAGTTTATTTACAATTCAAGATTTTAGTTATTTTTCGTGTTTGGGCAAAGATATCCGCCAAGGGCAATGTTGGCCGGTTTTACGGTACATAACCAGTATTAATACCGGTTACCGAAATAAAAATTACCCCTATCTTGCACACTTTACACGTGCCGTCGGCAATAGTCACAGGGCGCGCATCGCTTGTGTGTGTGACAAAGAGTCGTCATCTTTAGGAAACCGGTATTAAAACGGTAACCTGAATAGAGGTTACTTTTTTCTTCGGTCTGGTTACCCAGATAGCGGTAACATAAGTCTGAAAAATAACCGAAATTCTTCAATACCTATACCGTAATTTATAAAGGTTTTCGGTCCCTGCAAGAAACGCTGTAAAGTAAAAGAGTGAAAATTCGTGATAAGGGACGGGTCATAAGATAAAATTAAATATAACTATAACCAAGAAAAAAAAACTTGAGAGGTGTCAGGGGAAACCCGAATGGAACGAAGTTACTGTATACACTCAACAAAAATAATCGTCGCGACTCCACTCCACTCCGCTCCGCTCAGCTAAGCTCCACTCCGCTCCGCTCAGCTAAGCTCCGCTCCGCTCCACTCCACTCCACTCCACTCTTTGAGCTCTAGCACCCTTTCGCAACGCGCGATAAGGAACTTCGTTCCAAAAAGTTTCGTGACAACTTTTCGTAAGAATTTTATCCGTCTAGCCCCCTTTCACAACGCGCGATAAGGAACTTCGTTCCAAAACCTTTTTACTTTGTATTACTGCAAGAAAATGACAAAACGTGATGACTTGTGTCCCATTTTCAACATCAAAAAGGAGAATGCCCAAAAATATTCGGAGCACGAGCGTATTTCAGCAGTGTCCTTTATTTTAACTTGAGTTATATAAGTATGTCCCAGTGCGATCATTTGTAAAAACGTGCGAAGGACGCAGGACTCATATTTAATTATACCCGGGTTTTAATTCACTTATTCACCCGTACCTTTGTGACCCGGGTCCGTCTCTACGTGTTTCAGTAATTAGCAGTTTTAATATTCTATTAAAGTAATTAGTGAATGTTTTAGTTTTCCTGTGGGGTTATCCTGGTCTTTTTGGTAGATAGTTGCCCTAAAGGTAACTTAGATATTGATAATTAATAATTGTGCTTATGTCAAGACTTGCATAGTTTGATTCAGTTTCATCATCTTCCTGACCTGACACCATTTTAGTTGGGGAGACATATGAGTCTCATCCCTCTTCATCACTCATATCCAAACCAAGACAGACGATTGCCTTTAATTCAGTTTATGACGACTACGAGTATGTAACAAAACCAAAATACGGTTTTCAAAAATGATATTACGATAAAATATTTTTAATTTTATGTAAAGTTATTTAAATTTTAATGAGTATTTCCGTCCTGCGTGGAGCGGAATCGACTATCAGACTCCAACTTACTAAATACTATCCTTTTTAGCCGGTTCGATTCCCGGGTGTGGGAGAAGAGAATTTTCGAAAATCAGGTGGCATTACAAAATTCCACCCTGTATACAGAAGATAGCCCGGTTATAGGCTTTCCCACAAAAAATACTGATTTACATAATAAATTACAACTCAAACATTTTAAACAATAAATAATCTTTTCACTTAGTTTCCCATCAGCCATCTGTCGTAACCGTCCATAAAATCCAGAATTATTAAACAAGGACCACCAAAATATGTATATTCAAAGCGCAAAATAAATATAAAGTAAATGATTTCACAAATCCCTGTTCGCTGAAGCATCTGTCCGGACATTCCTCTGTGTAAACATGGCACCATTTGTCTGTAACTCAGTATTCTGTCCGCATAAATAATAAATGGAGTGATAACAATGGCCATATCTGACAAAAATACTGAGATCACAAATACCAGTGTGAAATTTTAAATTCCTGACGAAAGAGAGACAATTTACTTTTTAATTGGTACGTTGGCAAGTTTGGACAGATGTCAAAAGGAGAAGGTTCTTACAGTTGAATCCGTTTATTATGACATCGAAGGGAAAAAATAAACACGTCATTCTAAGCGGACGTCATATAAAGAATTTTTTACAAAATAAACCTAACCTAACAACTAATACCCAGACAATAAACGTGATATTTTTGCTATTTTTATAATCGTACGGAACTCTTCGTGTGCCAGTCCGACTTGTTTTCGGCCGGTTTTTCATCTGTTTTTTTCATTTCTCAAAGACGTCCTGTAATCAAACTCCAAAATGCCAAAGAAAGCATCATCATCTGCCTAGCCTTTACCCAACTATATTGGGTTCGGCTTCCAGTCAAACCCGATACAGCTGTATTTTACATGTAGTGACTGCCTATCGGACCTCCACAACCCAGTAACTGCTTATACGAAACCCTATGGTAAAACTGGTTGTCAGTCTTTAGAGCTTCTGACTAACAGTAACGGCTGTCAAAGATCTACAAATGACAGCCGGGACCAACGGCTTTACGTGCTTTCCGAGGCACGGAGGAAACTCTATATGACAGATGGTCACCCATCCACAGACCAACCTCGGCAAGCGCGGCTTAATCCGGAATATCGGCCTGTGCGGCTGTTATTATTTAGCCACGAGCTCCTCTAAAATGCCAAAAAAAGCGAGCCTGTAAAATCAGGACCAATAGTAGCTCCAGTCGCAACAACTCAATGCTTGTCACTCGGAGAGGCTGGCCTTGTTGACATTTTTCCACCTCCTTAAGCAGCCTTGAGCTAGTTGCTCTAGTTGAAGAACCTCTGCTCACGTGCTTGCACAGAGCAATCAGCTGCCAGAGGCATCTTAACCGTGCTTGTGGCATTTTTAAAATCAGCATTGTGGTTCGTAGTGGCTTAGCGATTGGACTGCTGCGGTGTGTCAGGGATTCGATTCCCGCACGTAACAAAATATATTGGTATAATTTACAAGTACCGGGTTAGGTGTTTGTGTATGGGAGTTTAGATTTGTCATCAATATTTTTGTATCATTTAATATTAGAATTAAAAAATACTTGAGAGGTGTCAAGGGACACCCGGATCGAACGAAGTTACTGTATACACTCAACAAAAATAATCGTCGCGACTCCCCAAAAAGTGTCGTGACAACTTTTCGTAAGATTTTTTTCCGTCTAGCCCCCTTTCACAACGCGCGTTATGGAACTTCGTTCCAATAATAATCCGTTGCGTTCCAAGGCCACAGTACCCTGTTTAAACACTCAGGTTTTAACATATAAATATACTTACTGTTTTAAATACCTAATATCTACTTCTTATACAACATGTAACATAATTAACGCACATCCTGAAATTAGTTTGTTCAGAATCGTTTACTGAATCGATTTCTATCATTTTTAATATAGGTAATTTTTTTTTTTCAAAAATAATTAAAACTGCGGAAATTCCCCCTAGACCTCTGTACAGTCAAAACAAACTAAGATAGACCGTAAATCGAGGCAACAAGACTTAAAAGTGCAATTTTATTTGTTTTAATACAAATTCCGTCATTCAATACAAAAAAAAGTAAAATAAACCTTACTGCAAAATAACTAATTTAGATAAATAACAATGCATTTACATGTTAAATTAAAAATTCAATGTATGTATTGTTATTATAACATAACATTCTAATTGGGGTGTCTGAGGGTGTGCGTTAATTATGTTACATGTTGTATAGTCATAATATTTCAAAAATATAAAGGTAGGGTAAAGGGAGATTATTTGGTGAGACGGGCAACTCAGTGATAGAGTCTTAAAAGTCTCTCAAAACGTTACCTACGCATGCAGTAATGCGAAATGATGCAACTAGTTCACCACTAAAGTGAACAAGATGTAGTGACACATCATTTCACATTACAGCATGCATAGGTAACATTTTGAGAAACTCTATCACTGAGTTGCCTGTCTCAGCAAAATAATCTCTACTACTTTACAATACGTTCTCATACAAAGTCTATACTTTAAAAATCTTAAATTTGATCGACGTCACGCGTCTGTTGACGTGATAAATTGTAAGATATTTAGCATGTGTCGCGGTAACCTCAGTCAGTACATAAAGGTAGGTGAAGTCGCTATTTACATGGTAACAGGGTGTTTATTCGGGGAGGCACGAGCGAGACTCGCTCGGAGAGTACTTCTCGTTGTGGTACAAAGATAAGCGTTCGGCGGTTTTAAGAAAATACATTTAAAAATTGTAGATACGTTGGTGATTTTATGTAATAAACTATTGTTTAAATTTGCTTATATTTAAATTCCAGAAATAACTTGGATTTATTTTAAAACTAGTGGTTGCTACCTCAACAACTACTTTTAAAATAAAGAGTTATTTCGCTCGTCTAGACCGTCCACCTCACCATCTCTATACCAAAATTGGTTCTTCAATTTTGACGGAAAAACACAATAAACAAACATACATACATTCTATATAATTAATTCTATTCTACGCTTTCGCATAAAAACTTATGTTCTGTTCTAAAGATTAAAGGGAATAGTCAGATTACTAAAGTTTTTTAATTGGCATAATAACTGAAACTATCGTTGAAAAAAGATACAACATATTATTATTCATTCTGTAAAACATGAAGGTAGAGAAAAAAAAATTATAGGAGGCAGCTAAATAGAAACAAAATGTAAAGGAAAGAAGATGACGATTTCATTTCTTTACTACTTACTTTCTAAAATTAAAACTTATTCATTCTTGGGAAAAAAGTTTTGTAAGTAATAAAAAAATTCTTCAACAAATACAGCCAATCCGCACTGGGCCCGCTTGGCGGATTATGCCTGACAGAGAGAGGTAGCTTCTGTCCCAGCAGTGGGGACATTATTTTATAGGCCATAAAATATTATAACGAAGGAAATCACCAAACCAAGAAAAGACTACCCACAGCCTCCACAGAAAGAAAATTAATAAATTAATTTGAAATTGAAAAAAAAGAGAGAAAAAGACATTCGCGTTCAGTTCATCCCTTACACCACACCCCAAGGGTAGATACAAGGGGGTCGCGACCGGCGCCACATCGGCGCGTCGCCACAAAAAACACGCCCATCTAACTGAACAAGATCTGAAACGCAATGAAAATAACTGTAACGTTAGCATAGGCCATGTTTCGATTAGGTATGTCCTCGAAACATCACTTCCGTTTGCGTTCAATTTCCACTTTGTTTCCGGTTCTTGTTTTAAAGTTGGTGGATTGGGTTTTTTGTTTTGTGTGTTTAATGTTCTGTTTGTGATTGATTTTTATTGACTTTGTTCCCGGATTGGTTTTCTTATGGCAAAATTTTCGAAATAATTAATTGGAGATTTCGAAAATAAAATGGTATTTGAAAATTGGCTATTAGTTCTGACATGTATCCATTTTTGGTTTAAAATGTGGAACACAAATCATAATAATAAATAAATAATTGTTAAAGTACTGTGTAAGAAATTGCACTAATGATATACCAAAATGGATGCAAATGTTCAGCAGTGGGTATGAATTATTGTACTTGTATAACTAGCTGACCCGGCAAACTTCGTACCGCCTCAAAATTATTTTTTGAACCTTCCCTGGACTTCCAAAAATAATTCAAAACCAGAATATAAGTTTCCATTTATTGCTATGGTGGTCGTCATGCTATGAATTCATTTAATTTATATCAGTATAAATTATTTATCAAATATTTATTTAAGTACAGATTTATATATTTATATGTAAAAATTGATCTTGAGTATAATAATTTATATAGGTAATAAGTATAAGTTGCTATATATTTTCGTATGTATTAGTATTTTATTTGCATCCATCGCTTGCCTGCGACCCTCATGATATCGTCGGTCCACCTAGTGGGAGGTCTGCCTACGCTACATGTTCCGGTCCGTGGTCGCCACTCGAGAACTTTACTTCCCCATCGGTTGTCAGTTCTACGAGCGATGTGGCCTGCCCATTGCCACTTCAACTTGCAAATGAGCTATGTCGGTGACTCTGGTTCTTCGCCGAATATCCATGTTCCGGATTTTATCCCGCAAAGATACTCCGAGCATAGCTCTTTTCATTGCTCGTTGAGTAATGATGATAGATAGATAGATAGATGTAAGACCTTTATTTTTCTATCAACATAAACTAATAAATACATTTTTTTTTTGTTTCATATACGCTCCTGTATAAACAGGTAAGTGAAAACTACAACACATTAACAAGTTAGAGGAGAAACTCGAGAAATTCAACTTCGTGTCACTCCATTGGGTTCTTTTAGTGGGAAACTAGGAAAGTGCACATGCTTTCAACGTATTTGAAACACGACATGTGTCTATGGTCTTCAAGATAGCTTTAAGTAACTCTTAACATTTTATTGAAGAGTTTAAAATTGTCGTAAGTGTAGTTACTACAGTTTTAAAGTGACAACGCTGTTGGAACATTTTTGATTTTAATTTAAACAGAGGAAAGCTGATGTTACTTTATTGATCATTTATGACATTTTTCGGTTCGAAACTAGAATGATGGAATTATTGTCATACATTACTTCTTTTGTAGACAAAATTTGAGATCAATTAGTTTAGTTAAGAAGCAATGTATGAGATTTTATTAGTGCTTTAGGTCAAGGCATATATACAGGTTTTTTTATATTTTCTGTCTATCTTCGAGGCCATAGATTTTATATACATTTTATCTACTACTACTCATTTTGTACACTAGAATTTTTATGCAATAACACTCAACCTTAGGGAGAGCAATTTTATATTATTTTAACATTTTATAAATAATTAAAAGCATAATCTTTAAATTCAAAATGTTTTCAAGCGAATTTAGAATTACTTAGAATAATAACTTAATGGGCGATAAATCACTAAAACAAAAAGATTAATAGAATATTTTGTTATTTCAGAACGCGTCACGTTTAGACCAGAGAGTAAGTTAAAGGTTTTCAACAAAATTATTTGTGTTTAGAAAGCCTTCGGTTAGTCTGGATAAAAGAAAGTTCATCAATCCTTGCCTTTTCAAACCTCTTTTGTTTCAAACTCTTTGGTCACAACTTTTTTTTTTCTTTTGCGTTCTTCGATTTTCGAATCGAAGTTTTTGTTCTTCCACGAAATGCAAGATGGCGAATTTTCTAGATAAATCCAGATAAAGCCAAAGCTTACAATCGCTAGAATAGCAGCACTAATGCTTCCATTTATTGCCTTCGTAGATAAAAATAGTAATGCGGTAATTAACAGCAGAATTTCATTAGATATTGTATTGTAATTTAACATTATTATAGTATTTAGTAAGTCTAATATAGTATGAAATAACAGTACCTATTTAGATTTGAATTACGTTTTACCATTACGAAAAACAAAACTTCAATTCGATGAAAAAATTATGTTATACTTACTCGGAAAAGTTTGCAAAATATATTGCAATTATATTTTAACAGTGTCATAAAAATAAATATTGCGAAAAAAGTTTTTTAAATTTGCCGTATTATACACAGGGGCGTAGCTATTGCCTTATCTGGCGTATCAAATATACGGGCCGCCCGGGCCACAGGGGCAACAACGTGCGCGAAAAAAAAAACTTAATGACTTATTAAATTAAATAGTTATTTAGAAAATTTATTTGTCTATTCTATCTCTGGTGTTTTTTTATTATAATAATATAAGTAATACTGTTTAAGCACGTGCTTGTCTATAAGAAATCCCGGGAAGATCCTAATATCAACACTTCGATGCAAGTTTTAAAATAACTCTGCGGACTGATCAGTCGCACCTTGAATTTTTTTGATGACCTTTGTCCAATTTTTTGTTTATATTTCGGCGTATCTACGCCGAAATATAAAGAGAAATGCAGTTTTTTTCTTGGGTGATAAATCTTTACCCTACCTATTAAATTTGTTCGGGCCCAAACAAATTTTTATACGGGGCCCCGCCAAGGCTCGCCACTGGTACCATACAATATGATCTCTATCAAGTTTTCTCGGTAAAATTCACTAAGCAATCAACGCTGGACGAATGGTAAAATAAATGCTTCAAACAGTCCAGTGATTCTTGGAAAAATGAGCGAAAATATGAATGAAAGGGAAAAAATACGTAAAAGTTCATGTATTCTTTTGGCGTTTTCGTATGTTTGTACTGGAAGGAAATATCAAATCAAAATTAATTTCTGTGAATTCAATGAATCTACAACATTACAAACAGAAACAGTTTCACTTTTCATTTTAAAACGGAAAGACGGAATGGAAGATGTTTTCCAAAAGGATTAAATTTTAAAATTTTCTTTTTGTAAATATCAAAATATATCAAAATTATGAAACTGTCAAAACATTAGGTAATTAAAATTAATGTATTATGCTTTTATCAAAAATATACATTATATTGTAAAGTAGCTGACACGGCCGCCTCAGATTTTTTTTTCATATTTGCTCACCTTTGAAACCAAAAATAATTCAAAACCATAATTTTCCAAAACCGTCCAGCCTTTCTCTAGTTTTAGCGAGACTAACGAACAGTCATTGATTTTTATACTATAGAATTCATCATTAGTAGAGTTCTGCCCCTGAGTGTATTATTTTTTGCAAAAGAAAAAAAAATATTTAAATAAAAACAGAAAGTGTCAAATGGTTAACGGATGCAACATGAATGTCTATTCGCTTTCCACAGACCAACAAAGTTATAAAGCCATTTTGTTTTTTGTAACCGTCGTCGTCGCCATATTGGTTCAAAACAGTTCCACAGAGCCAATAGTTACCGTCACATATTGCAACTTGTTTCCGCTTGTTCAGAATTTCATTTCCTGCTTGTAATGGATGTTCTACAAAACAAAAGTAGGTAGTATTACGTCACATTGTTTTTAAAAGGTGCAACGTGCAACATAGAGAAAAAAATAAAAAGCCGGCATTTTGTGGCCCAAGGGATCAAAGTGAACATTCTATACTTTATGAAACGAAAAATTATAAAAAAAAACAATTACTCTGACATGATAGATAATATTTAAATTACAACTAAAGGTATAATTAACACTAATAATATTGTTCGTTTAAATGTAAATAATTTACTTTATCTTATCACTAAAATATAAAACACTTAAACAAATGCCGAAATAAAAGCCCTAACAATATTTGAAATCCGGATTGTGCAATAAGCATTCACCTAGCGTAAAGGTGCTTGTATCCGGCGCATGTAATCCGCGCAAGTGCCTCAACATGCTCAAGCTACGTGCGTCGTGTACACGCACCCCGCGGGTAGCTTGATCAAGTAGCTTGCGCATGTTACTCGCGCGGGTACCCGCACGTTTACTTGCGCGGGTTACATGCGCCGTGTACAAGTACCCTTAGTGAAACGGGTATCACAATAAAAATATAACTAAAACAAAATATAGGTCAAAGCGACATAGTTTACCCTACGATATTATGTCAAAATGTACGAAATATATTATGTTAGAGAAACTTCTGACTCCTATTTAGGTCAAATTGTTTGAAAGCTATTTTATTATGTTTGGTTTGCGGGTACTTTGATAGAAGTTTTGTGGATAAAGTGGGGAGATAGAAATAAATTCATTTAGCGATGTTCCGGCTCAACAAGAGTTGCCTGGTTATAAATGCAGTGAAAGTAAAATTAAATAAAATAGTAAACAAAATAAAAATAAAATAGCTTAACTTGTAAGCTAACTCCGTCAATACAATAGATATAAATTCTAAATACAATAAATTCTAAACACAAGGTTTCCCTTTTTCCTTTAAAAAAATGTTTTAATTATTTTATACCTATACATATAATCCTGTTTATGCGAAGGTATGAAATGAAGTTGCATTTGCCGTTTTTATTCGTTTTGAAAAATAAGCGCTCGTTGTATGAATCTTTGGCGTACACGCTCTTTGGTTAAATACCGATTTGAAGAATGAACTGGTTTCATTGTTTGAACATATTATACGATGAAACCAAAAACTTGTTACATCTATAAATAAAAGTACCACCACTAGTTAATTCAGGTTGTTGTAAATTCGCCACAAAATTAATACCCCACGAAAAAAGTATTCATCCTGTTCTCTTAGTACTTTCTGTTCTGATTCTACATCGTGTCCTCGATTTCGGTAGTTTTGTGCTGGATTTTATTAATTAATTGTTCTGCTATCCGTGCGGAAAAAAGAAAGAGGGCGAATTTACAATAATCAAAATTAAAAAAAAAAACAAAAACCTCTGCCTAATTTAATGCATACTATTTTTCGTGAGGAATTGTTTTTGTGGCAAACTTGTTAATTCTATGTGACCTTTTGCCTCATATATCGTTCTTAACATACTCCTGAACTGAATGCAGCCAAAAAAAAAGTTATCTAACGTAATAACACGAGATTCATGAAACGTAAAAAGATTCACTCGTCTCGACACGAGATAACAAATTAATGAAGGTGTCAACATGCTAACGATGCCAGATGTGACGACGTTTTACGTCTCATATCGAGAAACTTCCATAATAATAATGCTTTATCACATTGTGAAAAGAAAATTATAAGAGTAATGTGTATTTTTCATTCGTCAAGTGTGACTTAGAGCAGTGGTGGCTCAGTGGTATCGGTGGCGACTTACGAGTTGGCAGACTTGGACCCTGTGCGGCTGCTATAAAAACTAAGTCACGAAGTCGTAAAAATTAAATTGATGATAATCTTACTAACAGTAAACATTTATCTAAGAACTTTAAGTTTCAATACCAATCCCACTAAAAGCAAGCTAGAATTACTTTATGCTTGAGTTGTTATTGAAATGGACATTGAAAGGAATATAGAAAAGCTAACGACGTCATTCTGAAATTATAAAGTGTGCACTGATTCAATTTTAGTGAAAACAATAACTATTTAAACTGTAAGAATACTCATAATGAAAGACTTTAATTACGGAAAATTTCGAAACAAACATTCTGTTGAAACATAACCAATCCATGTCTCGTTTTTTCTTTGCGGGATTTATCTCATTACCGTGACCCCGGAACATAAAGAGCTACAAGTCTGACAGTCTCTCCCGCCCTTCCCGGGGTGGGAGGTCATGAATGTCTACTGATTTTCAGTTGCATCCATTCGCCCCCATTGGGAAAAGGCGTGGCAAATTGATCGAGATTATAATCTATGTTTTTTCATGAGCTCACAAACTCATAAATGTACGAGTATTACTAATACTCTGTGATCTCATACCAAAAGTTCATTACTTTAAAAAAAAATCCACACAAACAAAATTGAAACTGCTGATTGGCAAATCGAGAAGACAACTTTTTTTCTACAAAACATTTTATATAAGTATTGGCAACTGTTACAGATATTTTCACAATTTTCCTTCAGAAGCTCTGTTCAGTTATCGCTGTAACACTTTTGCAACATGATTTTTCCCCAGACGCTGAAAGTTTTCCTGCTCGCTGTCGAGATTGGCATCTCTTACAAAAAATAGTTTTTGCAATACCTTTATTTTGTTCGGAATGTTTATTCATCGGAAAATTTATTGTAGTGACGATGTTCGAGAGCGGTGGCCCAGTGGTAATAAGAATTATATGTTGCAGGTTATGTGTGTTATGGGTTCAAACTCAGATAGGCGGATTACTTTTTGTTTTATAATTTACTAGCTAATCCCCGCAGTTTTACCTGCTATTCAACGATTAAACACTGTTTTAAGCTTTCACGGTTTGTCTCTAAATTTAAAATGTCACTTACGGGATATCTTCCGTGATTATTTGATTGTTTGAGTTCCCGATATTTCGACGCTGTTGCAAGCGGCATGATCGCGGGTTGTCAACCCGCGATAATTCCAAAAAATCTATGACCACTATTGGCATGTCTCTATGTTTTCCTTTTTCCCATAAATTAATTATGAAAAGAGATTCAAAATCATAAAAAAATGGCCAGATTTTCCGCCGTGTTCAAAATATCCGTAAACAAATTTGACGAGATTATATAAAAAAAGGAAAACATAGGAACACGGTCAATGCCTTTCTTTATTTTTTAAAGGAAAAAATAGTGAAATCGGTTAAGTTTTGGAGGAGTAATCAGGGGACTACGAATCGTTGATTTTGTGCCATTTTTAAGGTATTTTCGGTCCAAGCTGCAGTTGTCTCCTTCGCGCTAAGTGACATTTTAAATTTATTCAACGATTACTTGACAGAATGTTATCCGTACCAGCAACACTATCGAATTGTTTATTAATAATACAGGTTGTGTTTTTTTTACAACATCAGCGCGTTCGATTATTCGTTTTTCTAAAATCCAATGGTAAAGTTTTAGTTTTCGTCAAAATCGGCCTTGAAACTCCTTTCAACGTTTTTTGATATTCCTCATAATTTCGGAAATAGCTGTCCACGCCCAGTTGAAAAACTCACCCTGTATACAACGCCACCGCAAAAACCACAATCCACAAAAAAAAACTTGATTTAATAATTTACATATTTTTGTTATTTACATATTTGAAACCTTAATAACGAGTAGGGAATGGTCCCAAAACTTGGGAGGTCCCGTCAAGAAACATTTAGGGGTAGGTCTGGCTACGAGCCAAAATCCTCCTGCCATGGCGGGCAACGGCGCTTGATACAAGTCTCAGTGGAACCATTGCTTACGACTTCATTGTTGATTTCCTATTGGCTGGCAAGAGTAATGTCACCCCAATAATTTTATCTAGCGTCTTGTTTTTCTTCGATTTGTGTTCTTGTTATTTGTGTTTTATCATCACTTTATCAGTCGGATTTGTTTGGAGACCTAGGGCTGATTTTTAAACAGTCAGACAACTTTTATCTGAGAAATAAAAACAGCAGCTTGTCAATAGAAAATATGTCAGACCTCTATTTATTCTCCAGATAAAAGTTATATGACTGTTAAAAAATCAGCCCTTAAAGTCAAGAGAAGTTTGTACGACGAAATTTTCTGAGTCGATAAGTAGATATTTATCGTTGCTTAAATAGCAGGAATAATCTAGATAAACAGGGTTATTTGTAAAACATTAACAATATTTTCATGATCTGAAAGTAACACTGTAAGTAAAGTAGCAGTAAGGTGTAGTCGTTTTTCAAAAATAGTCAACGGTAAAATATTCCAATTAGTAGACAAATAGTCACCCATCCACAGACCAACCTCGCCAAGCGTGGCTTAACACGAACGATCGGCCTGTCTGGTTGTAATTATTTAACCATGACCTCCTTAAATTCCTTTTAGCCATTTTTAATTACCTAAGTCACTTTATTTATTTATAATTCGTTGCCTTCACAGACGAGTTAAATTAAAAACTTGATCGTTTTAGTTTCAGGAATGAAGGCCGCAATGAGTTACTAAAATTGAAGTTGAAATATACAATCAAAACTGTTTTAAAATAATATTTAGTTTAATCTGAATATTTTAAACAACCTTTTAAAAGATTCTTCAATGTCTGAGCTACGTAGGTCAGGGCTGCGTTTAAATCCTTTATCCAGTTTAAATTTATACTGACTAAATGTCAAACAGCCCGTTTAAGTACACCGCGAGGAGAAAAATGAAGCTAACTAAAATTTAATCTACCCCGTTTACGGTCGTCCGTTGATACAAGTTTTTACTAAATGGAATAAATTTTTGCGACCTTTTTACCACGCAAAATTTTATCCTGCTGTCAGATTGACATTAAGTTTTGTTGTTTTGCTCGATTCGCGCCGTAAAAACGAATATTATTTTTATTTTAGAGAGTAAATATTATTTGTGGATTATGGATTTATATTAAACCGGCAAATTGATTATTTGTTCAATAAACTGACAGGCGCGGTCGCAACCTGCAATTTTGGGGGGGGTCACTCACTTCACTAATAAAAAATATGTATCTGGAATAAAATTGCACAAGACATTGCACAAGATGTAATTATGTCAGCAAACTATAAATTTATCGCAGTTAAAGGATAATTAGAAATTTCCTTTTATTATTAGGCAAATTTTTGAAATTTTTCAATGTGACCTTAGATTTTGGGGCGGGTCATGTCCCCGGTGACCCCCCCCTTCGGACCGCGCCTGTAAACTGAGCTGTCAATTGAATTTGACAATTAACATTGACAGAAACTTATGACTCCGTTCAGCGAACCCTCGCTAGTTTAATTTTTTTCCGGCGAAATACCGCAGAAGGATTTAAACGCACCCCAGAAAAAAATATTTCAATGACATCATACGTCAAAGTGACATATGCCATACGTCAAGTGCGACAGGTGACAGTTTGTACTAACAGTAATGCCCGGGCTACACTAACTGAAAATGTCTTTAATATCACAATAATAGCCAGTATTTTACAACATATAAATTAATTATCGCCGAAAATTAATTAGAAACGACATGTAGATTTTGATTTCGTTCACTTTTTCCCGTCTATCGAAAGTATATTTGAACTTTGCCAAGAAATAATTCTCTAATCTAAGAAATAGTATACCAAAGTCAAAGGCATCGTTCGAGTCTTGCAGAAATCTAGAAAAGATTGCTATGAATCCGCATTTTGGTTTGTAAATGCTACCAAGCCTATTTCCTGACATCCCAGGAGAGGCATCTGCTTGTTCTGGAACGTTCGCTCTTGCTCCACAACTAGGCCATTCCGTTTTATCGTTGTTTTTATTTACTATTGCCTCGTTGCCACGTCGACAAGAATCATTATTTTTATGTCTATGTGAAATAATAAATGAAAATAATGTTTATTGGGATCACAAACGTATACGTACGGATTTGTATAGAACTTCGAATAAAAATTTAAATAAAAAAATCAAATGGATTTGATTTTGACGAATTGACGAATACTTAATATTTAAACTCTATTATATTATTGTTAACTTATCTCAGTTTTTCGTGGTTTGTTTAAGCCATCATGTTCATTAGAATCAGGTTTTTATAAGTAAATAAAATGTACTACGCCACGGTAAAAATATGATATAGGTATCCAACATGTAGGCTACCCATGTTTGCAGTTGCAATATATCCCCAGTGGCTGTCAAACCGTCGGACGTTTCACGTCGTCGCCATCTTGTCCGCCATTTTCTCCCGACATGCAGCGACATCTCTCCCCGCGGACACAAGCTGGGAGTTCCATTTTCAAAGTTTGAAATCGGTTAAGTGAAATGATACGAATTCAATTTAGATTTTTTTAGGAATTGCATTGCAGTTTTGAGAAGACCCATTTTTATTCTGTGCAGTTTTTTATTCACACGACTTTCAAATTAACTAAACGTCTACTGGATTTAAGGCATTATTTGAAAGTTTCATAATTTCCAAGAAACGAATCTCATCATTGCACCATCAGGGCTGCGTTTAAATCCTTTATCCAGTTTAAATTTATACTGACTAAATGTCAAACACCCCGTTTAAGTCCACCGCGAGGTGAAAAATGATACCAATTAAAATTTAATCTGCCCCGTTTACGGTCGTCCGCTGGTCTATGTTTTTACTAAATGGAATAAATTTTTGCGACCTTTTTACCACGCAAAATTTTATCCTGCTGTCAGATTGACATTAAGTTTTGTTGTTTTGCTCGATTCTTGCCGTAAAAACGAATAATATTTTTTATTTTAGAAAGTGAATATTATTTTTGGATTATGGATTTATAATACATTGGCAAATTGATTATTTGTTCAATAAACTGACCTGTCAATTGAATTTGACAGCTAACATTGACAAAAAGATATGACTCCGTTCAGCGAACCCTCGCCAGTTGAATTTTTTTCCGGCGAAATACCGCAGAAGGATTTAAACGCACCCCTGGGCTGCGTTTAAATCCTTTATCCAGTTTAATTTTATACTGACTAAATGTCAAACAGCCCGTTTAAGTACACCGAGAGGTGAAAAATTATACCAATTAAAATTTAATCTGCCCCGTTTACGGTCGTCCGCTGGTCTATGTTTTTGCTGAAAGGAATAAATTTTTGTGACCTTTTTATTTATTTTTTTACCACGCAAAATTTTATCCTGCTGTCAGATTGACATTAAGTTTTGTTGTTTTGCTAAATTCTCGCCGTAAAAACGAATATTATTTTTATTTTAGAGAGTAAATATTATTTGTGGATTACGGATTTATATTAAACCGGCAAATTGATAATTTGTTCAATAAACTGAGCTGTCAATTGAATTCGACAACTAACATTGACAGAAACTTATGACTCCGTTCAGCGAAACCTCGCTAGTTTAATTTTTTTCCGGCGAAATATCGCCGGAAGATTTAAACGCACCCCAGCTTACGAAAGTTCTTACGTATTTCATAATGGAAATTACTTGGCAACTTATTTTACCGTTGACTTTCCAAAATTCACTCTCAAATTCTCATCAATTCTCGATTACGAAAATCTCTAACTTTTGCCAATCTAAGTATCTAAGACGAAATCAATGGATGTTTACCTACCTTATGATGCTGATAGACTTTGAGCATTCACTTGTGATAAAACATCAAGTATTCGTCGTTTTTATTAGGGTAGTTTATTGCACAGGTAATTACTCGTAAATTGAAGATCTGTTTGGTCCGTAAGAGTATTGAAAAATAATAAACACGTTTTTTAGGGTTCCGTAGTCAACAAGGAACCCTTATAGTTTCGCCATGTCCGTCCGTCCGTCCGTCCGTCTGTCCGCAGTTTAGCTCAGAGACGCACAGTACTAGAGAGCTCTAATTTGGTGTAAATATACGGATTTGTTGTGCCGAAAAAGTGGTAAAATAAAATCTCGAAAAATATTTTTTTTTAGGGTACCTCCAGTACTTACACGTAAAGTGAAGATTTTTTTTTTCACGCGTACCCCTTAGTGTGGGGTATCATTAAATAGGCCTTTAAAAAATAATGATAGTTTCCATTAAAAATTTTTTGATAAAAAAATTCGTTTGTGAAATATTAAGCTTTAAAGTGCTAAATTTTGCTCGATTCGAGTGTCCCCCCCCTCTACCAGCTAAACGGTTATGTTTGGGGCTGTGAAAAAATTCACAATAGTAGTACATATAACTAAATTTAAAAGAAAATTATCATGACTTAGTAGGCTTTACAACTTTACGAGTAATAGCCGACCAACTTATAAATTGTACTTGGATAAAATTTTTCTTAAACAAAATGTATTGGAGAAACAATAAATCAACTGCAAATGTAAGTTTGTCAACTTTATTTTTACAGCTTTAATTGGTATGTTTTTTGGGGATATGTCGGTTTTTATCGTCAACTATTTTTAACTAACTTCAAAACAGGAGGAGGTTCTAAATTCGTCGTAATCTTTTTATTTATATATTTTCCCCGATTTCTCTAAGACTCCTGGACCGATTTTGAAAATTCTTCTTTTTAAAATTAAATTCAGCGAATCAGTTTAGTTAGTTCGCATAAGTATTTTGATGGGCAACTACGGAACCCTACACTGTGCGTGGCCCGACACGCACTTGGCCGGTTTTTTAATCAATTAATATTGACAAAGATAAAACATTTCGTAATTTGGGAGTGGGGCGTGTAACGTCATAACGCCTGTAAAATTATACCGACCGAGTGACGTTTTATGATTTTTAGAAGCGTTGTAAGTATCATCGTCAATTTTAGTTTACGTAAAAAATGAAATGAAAAAATGGTTTTGATAATATAATCTAAGTTTCGGACTAATTTCTATAATCAGTTTCTATACTGTCAAGCTGAGCAACAAACAGAGCTAAACTGTTTCACGGTCTGCCTAGCGAACGCTGTAGTCGATAGATGTGAAAAAAATGTCAGATTTGACATTCGCCTCGGCAAAAAGCTCGTCAACAGAATGCACATAAGCTAAATACTCTCATTTTTTTGTTTTTATGTAATGTAAGACGCAAGAATGTTTGAGCATTCTTGCGTTCTTGCACTTTGAAGAGAATGCTTAAGTTTATCAGCACCTTAAAGGCTTCACACACAGCAGCTATAATCTAAAGATGTACATTATATCTCATTACATCTTTCCATAAAGATTCGAAGATGTAAAAATATACATTATAGCTGCAGTGTGTGGTCTCCTGATGATTTCTATAGAAATATGTAATGAGATGTATCGTGATATAATGTATGTCTTTACATTATAGCTGCTGTGTGTGAAGCTCTTTAAGGAGTATCGAAGTCCAGATGTCATTAGCGATGGAAACACGTTCGGGACTTCCAACAAGTCTTTCGATATCCTATTAATCAGTACCTACTGCAGATAATTGGGATCTGTTGTATCTACAATCTTGCGTCTTCTTTCCCCACAAAAGCTTGTTTGAGGTCTCAAATTCCTTTGTGTTTTTCCAAAGAGGTTTTTCGAGTGTGAGCAATAAGATAAGCTGAAAAAAGAGAGGGCTTATATTGTGGTTTCCAAATCTTTTTTCTGTCTTTTGTTGGAAGTGACGGTTTTGTAATTACTTAGTCGTGTGTGGTTTTTAATAAGGGTTTAGGTAAAACTTTTATTTTGTTTGTTCTTCGTGTCGCTGGCACGTACTTTCAATTTTGTGGACCATCTAATAGATTTTGCTACCTCAAAAGTAATACATACAATTGAAAATGTAGTCAATTTGACTATATTTTCAAGACATGTTATAGAGGGTAGATGGAATATAGGTTAGGTAGGAGGTGCCCGTGGCTAATAATTACAGCTGCACAGGCCGATCTTCCAGGTTAAGCCGTGCTTGTCTAGGTTGGTCTGTGGATGGGCTATCATCTGTCATAGCGAGTTTCCTCCGTGCTTCGATGCACGTAAGCACGTAGAGTTTCTTTCGTGGCTCGGAAAGCACGTAAAGCCGTTGGTTCCAGCTGTCATTTGTAGATCTTTGACAGTCGTTATTGTTAGTCAGAAGCTCTAAAGTTTGACAACCAATCTTATCATGGTTTATCGTATTATCCAGTTACTGGATTGTGGAGGTCCGGTAGGCAGTCGCTCCATGTAAAATACTGATATTCAGCTGCATCTGGTTTGACTGGAAGCCGACTCCAAAGTAGTTGGAAAAAGGCTAGGCAAATGAAATGGTATACAAACGTGTAACGTTAAATGCGCAAAACCTCTCGTGGGGTAACTCAGGCCATGTTACTGAACAATGTGTGTGCTAAGGAAAAGCTAAATATGGAAATTCGCAAAAAAAAAATTGGTTTTTCATACGAAATGAGAAATTGATCGAGCCCATCAGTTCTTCTCTTATCCTTTTTTTTGTGAAATTTCCAAAAGTCTTAGAACAAACATTGTTCAGTAATATGGCCTGAGTTACTGCACGAGAGGTCTTGCCCGTAACGTTACACGTAGTTGTATAGGTTGCAAGTGCAACGTAGCTGCCCTGCAAACGTCACTCAAAACGATGTGCCTTAGAGAAAAGAAAATACCTAGTAATTAGTATATCTGGCAGTTAATTCAACTATTACCTGGTTTTATTTCCATTTCCAGTTCCACATCTATAAAATCAGAGGTTTTTAATCCCCAATACTGTCTACAAAATTCACCCCAAGGTCAAGAACCTCTAAGAATTTTCCAAGAGCATTGTAAGTGTCTACAATTGGATTAGATCAAATAAACTTGAGGTTATGTCGGGTTTATTGTTTCAAGGGTTTACGGACTCTGTCTCGCCGCCGTCTCGATCTCGACGTGAAGGGCTGTTGTATAGAAATTCTTGTTTCCGTGTAAATGAACTTTAAAGTTCATTGGTCAAGGGTAAGTATTTATGGGAACTTTGTGTGCTTGAATCGCTTGTCTGTCGTCGTTGCCAATCGCCTTTTCATCTTGAGCTGCTCCATCTACACGACTACTATAAAGGGGCTAAAAGGGGAAAGATATTGTTGATACGAGTAAATAAGAACTAAAAACTAATCGACCGACTTTCACCAATATAAAGCTTATTATAAGCTATAAATCAAGTTACAAAGCTTTATATTTTTATAAAGCCGGGCGATTAAAGTGGCGGGCGAAAAGCTAGTATGATATGAAGAGAGATATTATATTCTTTAAATTCACAACTACTCGTAGAATTTGTTTCAAAATTTTATCTATATGAAAGCCAGGGCGTTATTATATTTTCAGCATAGCTTATTTTTTTCATAGTCATTCCTTCGTTCCTCACAAAAACTCGTGCTAAGACCTCAGATAGGCATTCGTTCATGTAAAATACTGGATTTCAGATAGATCCGTGTAAACTGTAAGTCAATCCCGATAAAGTACAGAAAAAACTAGGCAAATGATGTGGTTGTTTTCAATATCTGTTGTAATGAGAACCCATTTACAACAGTAATGAAGAATATAAAACGACCGCTTAGAAACACAGCAATGGTCACAATACTAAACCATTTCTGAGGAAATTAGAAGTTAAACCGACCGTGATAAGCAGCAGTAGTTTATGTAATTGCTAGCAACTCGAAAATTATCCCACGGAAACCTAATAGTGGAATAAAAGGTATTCTATGTGTTATTATAGGCTATGTCCTATGTCTTTGGAAGGAGTTCAAATCGGCGTACAGGGGACGATGAAGTACCTGGGACTCGTCCTCGACAGCCGGTGGAACTTCAGGGAGCATTTCCTGAGTTTGGCCCCAAGGCTGAACCGTGCAGCGGCCGCCCTCAGGCGACTGCTGCCCAATCTCAGCGGGCCAAACGCTTCCTGCCGTAGGCTGTACGCTGGTGTCGTGCGGTCCATGGCCCTCTACGGGGCCCCTGTGTGGGCCCTGAGCATCCGGACGCGACCACAGAAGCTGGTCGCATGCCAGAGGGTCATGGCTATCCGAATGATCCGGGGATACCGCACGATTGCCGGCGAATCGGCCAACATCCTTGCCGGATTACTGCCTTGGGATCTGGAGGCGACTGCCCTCCAGCGCGTCTATGAGTGGCGCGTGGAGGCGCAGCGCCGGGGCGTGACCCCGCTGCCTCGAGAAGTCGAGGCGCGGCGCGAAGACCTCCGGCGCGATCTCAGAGCAGTATGGAAGGAACGACTGTCGCGACCGACGGCCGGGCACGCCGCAATTGCGGCGGTAAGACCTCTCTTTGAGGAGTGGTTGGAGAGAAGTCATGGCGTCCTTACCTTCCGCCTGACGCAGGTCCTCACCGGGCACGGGTGCTTCGGGAGGTACCTGTGTCTAATGCGGAAGGAGGAAACGTCTGGGTGTCATCACTGCGAAGATCGCCCGGAGGACACGGTGGAGCATACGGTGCAGGACTGCCCAGCTTGGGCGGTGCACCGACGTGTCCTCACGGCTGCGATAGGCGGAGACCTCTCGCGCCCGGCATTGGTTTCGGCCATGCTGCGGGGCGAGACGGAGTGGGAAGCGGTCGCCTCCTTCTGCGAAGCAGTAATGCTCGCGAAGGAGGAGGTGCGCCGCGAGCGAGAGAGGACAGAGTCCTCCCTCCGCCCCAACCGCGGTGTAGGACGCCCACGGCGACGGACGTCGCGAGACGATCTCCGGCCACCGTAGGCGCGGGCATGCGGGCAGCGAGTAAAGGGCAACTCGCTGCCCGACCAAGGACCATGCCCGGGTCGACGCCGCGTTGTGTCCCACGCGCGCCTCAAAGAGCGTCAGCATAATGACGGGGCCCCCCTCTCAGAGGGCCAAAGCCTGCCGGGGTCGCGGGATTATTCCCTTACCGTAACCCCGGAACTTAACAGGCTATGAAGGACACCGTGGATTTTAGTCAGTAGAAGTCTGACAGTCCCTCCCGCCCTGCCCGGGGTTGGAGGACTCACTTGATGATTTTACCACGCTAAAAAAAAAAAAAAATGTCCTATGTCTTAACCAAATTGCGTCAGTACCCTTAGCACGAATTTTCACTCTTTTACTTTAAAGTATTTACAGCGTTTCTTGAGGTTTCTTGTATGAAAAAATGGAACAGCGCCTCTGGTGTGCGAAGAAGGAACTAATTTTTCCCTTGAAAATTGTCAATTTGAAATTGTCGAAGTTCCAGTTTAATTTCTCAAATACTGAAAATTCATACTAAGGGTACTGAAGTCGTTTAACCGTTCCAATGTGTTCAAACAAACAAAGCAAGGCTGCGTTGGCTTACAGCGCCTTCAGACTAGCGTTTCTTCAGCGAAGGCGTTCGATATACGTAGCCTTTCCTCTGGAGTCAATTGAACGCTGCGCCTAAGTTTATCGAAAGCCTACGCTGGACAAACGTCAGTGTGCAGGCGCGCTTAGTTGGTTTAGGGCCTCGAGTTTTCAAACAAAAGAACGTAGATCATCAAATCCTGCTAGCAGACCGTTTTTTTCCGCAAAAAGTTTTACTATTAATTATACTGTACGGGTTGTGTGACCACGATACAAGAGAATGTACGGGTTGTGTGACCACGATACAAACGAATGTCAATATTGAGATGAAATAGATGTCAGCTAGTTAGAGGTGGGTTTTGTCAAGAGAAACTAGGTACCTTCACTAGCGAGTGTCTTTAATTCACTGATCATACACAATTTACATGAAATGAGGAAATATTAAATGTAGGTCGCGCATGATCGATGCAATGCAATGTCATCAAAGATTAATTATGTATATAAAATAAATGTACGTTTGTCCGTACATACTCGCAACACGAAAGAGAAAAGAATTAATTTTGTACAATAATGTCTTAATGTAAACAAAGATATACGTACAATTGTATAAATGTAAATAAAGAATTAAGTATAAATGTATAAAATGTAAACAAGTGTTGTATAAATGTAAACGAAATTGAAGTATAAATGTATCTGGGTTAGTGAGGTGCAATGATTAATGTTAGTGCTCTTATCACTATTATTAGTTGTCATTAACCGCACTGAAGCTAACTAGTCTGTTCATCATTGGCGATCAGGCTCAGGAACTGATGTGGCATCGCCTGAAGGTTTTCGTGTCTGTTTCCTTATTCGCCATTGGTTCACTTTGTATCCCATGGCAATAAGAACGGTCAGGGATATGGTAAACAGTATGCTGTAAATTATATAATAATGCTGAGTATCATCTAGTGGGCTTTCTTCCAATTGTTGTTTCTTCAAATTGGAAATCTGCTGCTTGATCTCATGGAATTCTGCTGTATGGTTGGCAATCATAATGATGTCTTGTGTAGTTATAGATGTATTCAAGATGTTGTTTAATTGAGATATGTTCGGAAGTCTTTCCATAGTGGGTTGTATGAACATCTGATTCATGTACTTATGATGACTATGTATTGTAAACATATCGCCTTTCAAAACACAACCTTGACCTATAGTAATGACTCCACTACCAATTAATTGTTTCGTCGCTAGGCCGTCTGGGCATAAAATGCGGACTGAGCATTCCTCGCAACACGAGAATAGCCACGAGTCTTGAGTATGTAATTTGATCCAGTTGTTAGTGCATTCTTTAAATTCTGTGTTGCAGTAGTTATTGACACTATTTTGTGCATATTTAATTTTACAAATGGATTCACCCATTTTTAACGTGTAAATGGGATGATTTAATGGGCAGATAAGTTCATTTTCAGCATGCATGACACACGATTGTACGTCTGGTTCTGTCATAGGTACAACTGTATCCTTGTTAACATTGACTGCGATGTACTTTGATTCGGTTTGAGTATACACAGTATTGGTTCCTTTTTGCAATGGAATAGTAATGATGCTGTCAAGTTCAAATTTGTCAGGGTTCAAGAGAGGAATCCTTATTTCCATTATCAACAGTTTGCTTGTCACCCTAGCTTTGATTTCCATTAGTCCATATCCTCTGACGTTATTTCCTGGTATTTTAAGTTCACCGTGTATTTGACTGGAAATTATGTTGAGTTGTTGTTGAATTTGATCCGGAGACAATAAATGTGAGTTTATTCTACCATGGTAGATGTCAGTTACGGTGTCAATTAAATCGTCCTGTAAGCGTTGTATGTGGGAGATTATAATATCAGCCGACATGAGTGCTGTCAATAGGTACATTTTTTGTAACGTGGTTTGAATCTCGTTTTGAAAACGGTTGATGTCAGATGTGATACGTTGCATGTGTTCATTGATAGCAATAAAGTTTTTATTCATTATAGCTTCATTTCTTTTTATGATGTTGTTTTCTGCTTCCATTATGGACGTTTGATTTTTGAATAACGAAAATAAGTGATCTTCTCTTATTTGTATGAGTTTGATGTCTTTTTCATACTTTTTGGCAAATCGTTCGTCCAGGACTCCAAATAAACTATTTGCAACGTATCCAATTCCGTTGATCAGGCCTCTTTTCTTTCTTGATGTTTGTATGTTGGTTAATAAATTGTTACGGTGTGTTATTTCTTCCAGCTGATGGTACAGTTGTGATGCAATAGATGTGAGCATAGGTTCATCTCTGCATGGTTTGCCTATTTTCTGAAGGAAATACTCTATATCAACAATGCTCTGCCAATAGGAGGTCATATTATAGAAAACCACCATTTTCCATTGGTCTTGCACAATACTTATGTCAGCGATTTTGTCAAAGTACAGGGAGTTCGAATTGTTAAATGAGGTTACATGTACAGTTTGTTGAAGAGAAGGAGTCACAAATGTCAACAGTAGTAGGAGTGTAGTCACGAGACAATTCCGCTTGACTTTTCTCGCAGCTCTAGGTTTCCTTTTGTCACATTCTTGAGTACCGTCGGATGTATCCGTCCGTATATTATCCGTCTCTTCTTCATGTACGGGAAGAGGACACACTTTGATAATTGGTCTTTTCATTGTGCCTGATTTTGTTTTAACAGTCACCACTCGCACAAACCCGTCTTTTCCAGCATGCAATTCTATCACTCGTCCGAGCACCCATTTCGAAGGTGGTGTATTGTCCTCTTTTATGAGCACTACGTCGTTGATGCAAGGGGACTTTTTAGGAATATTCCATTTGTGTCTTGACTGCAGTTGTTGTAAGTAATCTGAAGACCATTTTTTCCAGAATTGTTGATGCATATGTTCTGTCAATTGCCATCTTGTCTTTAAGCTGCATGCTGTGTCATAAACTGTCAGAGGTGAAGACAAAATGGGTCCACCAGTTAAAAAGTGTCCTGGTGTAAGATATTCATCTTCTGGATTTTCTGTAAGAGCGTAGAGAGGTCTAGAATTCAGACAAGCTTCTATCTGAGTCAAAAGTGTCGAAAATTCCTCATACGTCAATTTTTGTTCTCCTAGAATCCTTTTAAGGTGATACTTCATACTTTTTACAGCAGCTTCCCACAACCCACCTGCACTCGGCCACGCTGGTGAGTTGAAGTGCCAAGTTATGTTCATGTCAGCTATGTCATTTAGAAAGTCTGCATTGATCATTTGTAAGGCTTCTCGATATTCTTTCTTAATAACCCGGGCGGCTCCAATAAAGTTCGTCCCATTGTCGCTATAAACATGTTTGGGAACGCCTCTTCTAGAACACATCCTCTTAAAGGCGGCTAGGAATGTTGGAGTGCTCAGGTCAGATACGAGCTCCAAGTGTACGGCTTTGGTTGCAAAGCACACAAATACTGCAATGTATCCTTTTGTTATTTTTATGCCTCTGCCTTTATTAGCCTTCACGTCCACATGTCCAGTGAAGTCAACACCGGTGTGAGTAAACGGACGTGAAGGTGTCACTCGAGGTTCCGGTAGATTAGCCATCAGTTGATTTTGTTGTATGTTGCTAAATCGACAACACGTTATGCAACGACGAATATGTTTCTTGACTGTTACATATCCGCTTATAATCCAAAACTTCTGTCGTAAGTACATCAAAGTAAGTCTAGGGCCTCCATGAAGTGTTGATTTATGTGCCTGGTTAATAAGTAATTCTGTCAGTCTTGACGTTTTTGGAAGTATGATGGGATGTTTGGTATCGCTTGCCAAGTTCGAATATTCCAGCCTCCCACCAACTCTCAAAACACCTTGTTTATCCAAGAACGGATTTAGCTTTAGCAGACCACTGCTGATCTTTACCGATCCTGTTCGTTGTATTTGTGCAATGTCATCATGGTATTCTTTAACTTGTGTCATTCGTATAAATATGTTGTATGCATTTTCTATTTCACACGATGTCAGGTAATTAGTATCGTTAATCGTTTGTGACTCACACTTCGTATTTTTATTCACACGGTATCGAGTGTTTGTTATGAAACGCGATACCCAAGACAAGACACGTGCCGCGTGAGTAATTGAGCTGTATTTCTCTAATATGTTTTCAATAAGTTGACAGTTTAATTGGACAGTCATTATTTTATGTTCTTTTCTTTTTTCAATTTCTGGGTCTGCAATGTTAAGATTATTTTCTTTTACGTCATCCTTTAGCCACGTAGGTCCCTTCCACCACAATGAGTGCTCCCTTAGCTGGGACGGGGTGAGGCCTCTGGTTGCGCAGTCTGCTGCATTGTCAGATGATTTTGTATGCCTCCACTGTACTGCAGGAATAACTTCTGTAATTTGTCGTGTACGATTTGCCACGAACACATTCCAACGTGAGGGATTCCCATGCAACCATCCAAGCACCACCATCGAATCCGTCCACGCATACACTTGTGCATGAATTTTATTTATCGCAAAAGTTTGTAAGACCTTTGCGACAAGTTTTGTCAATAATAGGGCTCCACAAAGCTCTAACCGTGGTAATGTCAGTTTTTTCTTGGCAGGCGCTAATTTTGTTTTAGCTGCTATAAGTTGTATGGAAGTCTGTTGAAACTCATTTTGGGTTTTGGCATAGATGACACATGCGTACGCCTTTTCTGAAGCATCACAAAAACCATGTATTTCGATGTCAGTTTCTGATGTACCAATCCATCTAGGTATCTCAAACCGGTTAATATTGTCCAAATCGTCCCTCAGTAATTTCCACTCTTCCTGGATTTCTTGAGGAACTGTGTCATTCCAGTTTATATTGATGGACCACACTCGTTGAAATATGAGCTTTGCTTTTAATGTTATAGGCGATAACCAACCAAGTGGGTCAAAAATCTTGGATATGTCAGACAACATAGTACGTTTTGTATATGTATCGATTGCAAGGTCAATTTTGTTTTGATATGTAAATGTGTCAGTAACCGGACTCCATCTAAGTCCCAGTGTTTTAGTGGAGTCAGTATTCCTGAAGTCTAATACCGATGGATTTAATTGGTTTTCTGTCAAATGCATTAAAAGCTCCGGTGTGTTACTCGACCATTTTCTTAAATTAAATCCTGCCCCATTCAACATGTCAATTACTTCTGCTTGTATTTTTTTTGCTTGCTCTACTGTATGAGCTCCGCTTAATAGGTCATCAACAAATAAATCATTTTCCAAAATTTTTGCTGCAAGTGGGTATCTCTGTGCGTCATCGCTTGCTAACTGTTTTATGGTCCTCATTGCTAAATATGGCGCTGCTTTTGTACCATACGTTACTGTACAGAGTTGATATTCTTCTAGCGGTTTCGTTGGTTGGTCCCGCCAGACTATTTTTTGCAGGTGTTGCTGATCCTCTTGAACCAACACCATACGGTACATCTTTTCGCAGTCTGCAGTGAATGCTACTTTGTATATCCGCCATCTCAGAAGAAGTGACAGAATATCTTGTTGGAGCTTCGGACCACATTCCATCAGATCATTCAGACTGTACCCTGATGTAGTTTTGCTTGAGCCATTAAATACAACTCTAAGTTTGGTTGTAATAGAGTCATTTTTAATTACTCCATGATGTGGGAGTACACAGCTTGATTTTGCCTTAGTAACGCACTTTTTCATGTGTCCCATATTAATGTACTCGTCAATAAACCTTTTATAATTGTCATATAGAGTGTCATCCTTTTGGAACCTCTTTTCCTGCTGTTTAAACTGAGCCACTGCTTGTGGTTTGCTATCTCCCAGCTTACATTCAAACCCTTCCTTCATTGGCAACCTAACTTCATATCTACCACTAGGTAAGCGTCGCGTTGTTGTCATAAATAAATTTTCGCAGAATTGATCTTGCTGTGTAAGGTTTTTCATTCCAGTGTCAGATGGAATGTCTTCTATCTCCCAATAACTGGCAATATCTTCTAGGTTATTAATGACGACATGACAATTAAATGATGGTGTAATGTTTCCCGACAGAATCCATCCCATTTTTGTCTGTTGTGCAATGGGTTCTTGTGGGGAACCCTTTACGAGTCCATTCATTATTATTTCTGAGTATATTTTTGCATCTAACAGAATGTCAATCGGCTTCGATATGTTAAATTCAGGATCTGCAAGTGGAAGGTTGTTGATATGCGTGTAGTGAGCATTATCAAAAGAATTGTTCGGCAGATGTTTGATCAATTTTGGCATAATCAAAACATCAGTATTAAAAGCATAATCGTCATGAATCGATTTGCACTGAAGATTCATTTTCCCTTTACATTTGTTTGATAACGTACCGACTCCAGAAATCGCACCGTCAAAATGCTGTCTGGGTAAACCTAGTCTCTGTGCCGCATTCTCTGTAATCAAGGATATTTGTGAACCCTGATCGAGAAGAGCTGTCAAATTGATATATTGTCCGTCTTTGCATATCACACGCATTTGAACCGTTGTGAGTAATATCTCGTTATTGATGTCCGCCAAGTGATTCACATTTTGCTGACGCGCCTGTTGCTGTCTTCTTGGTGTGGAAAGCTTTGTAGGATTTGAGGTCACATCGGGGCTGACGCACGCTTCGTGCAATAATGTATTGTGTGCTGCGTTGCATTCTTTACAACGTTTTGTGGAATTGCAGATATTTTTTTCATGTACAAATAGACAATTTTTGCACACATTATGTTTTGAAACTGTTTCCAATTTAACTTCTGGTGACATAGATTCAAATTTGCTACATTGGTATAACGCATGATTGGTATTGCACAATACACAATGAAACACATGGGATGTTCTAGTAAAAGCTGTTTTCTTCCCAGGCACATAAGATGATTTTTCCTTGTAAGCTGATGATTTAGAAAAACCTGGATTATTAGCTGTTGATGCATTCTTGTCATGTTTCTTTACAGGTTCCAAAGCTGTAAATTTAGCCTCTAAGAACGAAATAGCTTCCTCAAATACTGGTAATTTACGAGGTTCTTTCCTACTTTCCATGTAATCGCTGTAAGTGTGCGTGTCAAGTTTCTTTACCAGCAGATGAACCAGTATAGGGTCCCAAGTCGTAGTGTCAATTCCTAAATTATGGATGGCGTGAATGCATTCCATAGTAGTGTCATGTAGTCGCCTTAACTCGTAAGAATTTTGTTTCTGTACAATGGGTTGATTGAGAAATATTTCAATTTGTTTGGTGAATAAAACTTGTTGATTATTATATCTGTGGTTGAGGATTTCCCAAGCGGTGTCATAGTTTTCGGCTGATACATGCAGATGTTGCACTAATCGTTCAGCTTCTCCCTTTAGTTTGCCCTTAAGATGTTGCATCTTCTGAGCCTTTGTTAGTAACTTATTGTCATGTATACCACCTTTAAACAAGTCGAGGAAAGTAGGCCATTGGGTGTAATTTCCTGTGAAGACTGGTACCTCCAACTGTGGGGTAGAATGGTGTAGATGTATTGCAGACGACAGCTTGTTACTCAGTTCTCGTTTGCTATTTTTGAATTTCGTTTCGTAATCAGTATATTCTTTTTCATAGAACATATCTGACCCTTCCAATATGTTGTCAATTTTCCAATGCAGAGTGTCAATGTTATTCCATCTCATTTGCAGGTTACGTAATTCATCTTCTATTTCCCATTTGTTACTCATCTGCTCCATGTCAAGGTTTTGGATATATCGCTGGAACGCTCTAAAATTCGTTTTCTGCTCACTGATTAAAGCATTAAGCTTTTCATCTGGTTGCGTACCTTTGTTTTCCTGTCCGCGGTACGAACTCAACAATTGAAGTACTTCTTCATACGTGCGTTTGGTGTCATCGTAGATGTTCTTGACGAAATATTCACTCGTACTCTCATCATAGCCGACAAGCTTCTGATGATTCATTTCAAATTCACCCCAAAGATTATGTAGGGTATTAAGTCTCGACGTTATATATTCCGGAGTCTTCCTGCTCGCACTATCCTTTTTAAAGTTGATTTTTATAGTCTGGATTGTGGAAATAATATCCTTCTGACGAGTGTAAAGAGGTTGCGATTCCATCTCGAGTGTCAGGAAACCTTGTCAAATACCGGAATACAAAAATAAATGGAACGATCTTACTTGAGATTGTCCTGATGAGGTGAAGATACTTATGTTTGAGATGCTGTGGCTATCTTAACCAGCTGGAACCAGGCCTGAAGTTGCTGTCAGGAATCACTGATCACAGAATTGAGCTAATCAATAAGAGTCTGCTGTTGACTCAATATGAATGTCACGGCACTGCACTTTAATGTCACTTCACTAATCTATAATGTCACTTGCTAAAATCTATAATGTCAGTTACTAGAATCTATAATGTCACTTTAATAATCTAAAATGTCACTTGTCACTGTTTGTCAGAACCGGGATTCGCGAATCCTTCACTCCGTAGATCCGTTACCGTTTTCGAAGGACCAAAATGTACGGGTTGTGTGACCACGATACAAGAGAATGTACGGGTTGTGTGACCACGATACAAACGAATGTCAATATTGAGATGAAATAGATGTCAGCTAGTTAGAGGTGGGTTTTGTCAAGAGAAACTAGGTACCTTCACTAGCGAGTGTCTTTAATTCACTGATCATACACAATTTACATGAAATGAGGAAATATTAAATGTAGGTCGCGCATGATCGATGCAATGCAATGTCATCAAAGATTAATTATGTATATAAAATAAATGTACGTTTGTCCGTACATATACATATATCTAAACACACATCTAAAACGCACTTATAATAGCTATTAGTAAGATATTCTGAGCCAAACCCCTGAATTGAAAATCAGTTGAGTCTCGACGCATGTAAAGCATTAAAAAAGCTTAATGTGTTGGCCGTTGTGAATACAGATTGCTGTATTATTCTGGTTCTACATGTACCATTATACATCCAACTGGGCGTGGATGGATATATAATCCGAAACTTCGAGGAATATAAAAAAAAAAAAAGGAGTCTCGAGGCCGATTTTGATGAAGACAAAAACTGCTTCATGGGATTTCATAAAATCAATAATCTGGGTCAAGAATCAAACCAGATAGGTATGTATCCAGTATTATTACACCATTCGATATTGTTGTTATTAAGGATCAAGTTCTGAGAGGTAATCATATACGACAACGACAAACTTAAAGAAATATCAATTTTCCATGAAATTGTTACTTTTAGTTTTACATTTGCAAGTTATTTTTACATAAGTCACATAAAAGAGAGTAAACCTAAATTCAGACGGCCAAGCTGCTACGGAGAAATATCGGAAAATACATACTTTGCCCAACCAATGAATCAAACCTTAGAACATAAATTATGTTTAGCAGTAAGGCCTACAACAACTGCACCAACGAGACAGTCGCTACGTCAGTGCTATTTCAGGTCCCTTTTAAGCCTTTATCAAACTGACAGGCGAAACGAATGCGTGCCGGAGCGTTTTTGTTTGTAATGTATGGATTTTTTTGAAGCCGGTTACACAAAGACATTAACTATATACGAGCAATAGACGGGACATCACGAAGAAAGTTGTGATCCAAAACTTTTTACCAATAGGTAAAAAGTCGGTCGGCTCAGTCTAGTAGTCGCGTTGCTATACAACGCTAGATAGTGCTACTGACGTACGGCATCAACAATTTTCCCAATGTCCGCTTTATAGGTTCTTTTTGCAGTCACATAGACTATCGGACCACAAAGGCCTTATGTTATCAGTCCGTTTCGTGCCCAATTCTTTATAAAACGACTGGACCAGTTTCAAGTAAACAAAATTGCAGAAATTTTAATTGGATACTTACTTTGTGGTTCTCTTTATTCTTCTATTTTTCTCGTCCTTCGCTACTCTGTTTTAGTTTTTGTATAATTGGCATTTCACGAAAAGTTTTTAGGTGTTTCTAGTTTCTGTTTGAAGTTTTGTCTTAGTATATAAAAGGTAAACCTTATAGACTCGCCAATGGAGTAACTTTTAATTAGTTGCCGATTTTTGTAATTGTATAACTTCCTGATACATCAATCAAACAAACGATTGTATCAGGTTAACATCTGAGGCTCTAGCGCGATCGTACACAGTGCGATTTTATTGGAGCGCTTTTTAGTACTCAGTAAATGTTGTATCATACAATTCCCTATGTCTCAGACTTGCACGGAAAAAAAGATGCGACAGTTAAACCGCAGTGTTAATGTCTCGTAACATTGCCGATTTTTGACTCAAATATAAATGTACTAGCACTTCGCCCGCGACTTCGTCCGCGCTTATTTCGAACTTTGCTTCTGTGAATTTCTTCTCCGGCCACCCTATTTATGGAATACTTTTATGAAATCTAAATCAATATGCAACTAAAATTCTATCGATCACAAAATAACCCTATAACTGTCGGTTTTCGCAACATCCCATCTTAATAAGCATGTACGTCATAAAAGACATACTCTAGGGAAAATTTGAGAATCGTAGCACTTGTTGTATCGAAGTTTCATACAAACTGTGAAGCTATAAACGACCACTTTTTTTTATCGATCAATCGTGGCAAAATCATCAGATGAGTCCTCCCGCCCAGGGCGGGACAGGAGGGACTGTCAGACTTGTACTGACAAAATCCGCGGTGTTCCTTCAATAGCCCTTTTTGTACCAGGGTCACGGTTACCCAGTGAACCAGTCCCGCGACCCCGGCAGGCTCTGGCCCTTTAAGGGGGGCCCCGCCATATTGCAGACAGCTCTTTGAGGCGCGCGTGGAACACAATGCGCCGTCGACCCAGGCATGGTCCATGATCGGATGGCGAGTCACCCATTACTCGCCGCCCGCATGCCCGAGCCTACGGTGGCCGGAGATCGTCTTGCGACGTCCACGTCTCACGCGGCGGCTGGGTCGTGAGGTGGACGCTGTAGTAATGAAGATTCATACAAACTTTTAACCCCAGAAACATCCCCTTTGGGGTCTAAAAAAACAAATGCAAAACTTAAAATTCCTAGCACTTATATTAACGAATGTTTCACGCAAACTATCAACACCAAAAACAACCCCTTAGGGTTCGAATTTCGAATCACCCCTTTATAGTGAGCATCTAAGTTCTAAAGATAAACCCCATGCAAAATAGAAGACTTTTAACACTTCCAGTAACGAATGTTTAATACAAACTATCAACATCAAAAACAACCCCTTAGGGTTCGAATTTCGAATCACCCCGTCATAGTAAGCATCTAAGTCCTAAAAATAAACCCCATGCAAAATTTGAGACTTCTAGCACTTGTAGTAACAAAATTACATGCAACCTATCGACCCCATAAACAACCCCTTGGGGGTGAAATTTCGCAACATCCCGTATTAGTGAGCACCTACCTACGTCCTTAAAAGAATCCCTGTGCAAAATTTGAAACCTGTATCTATCAACATCAATAACAACCCCTTAGGGTTCGAATTTCGAATCACCCCGTCATAGTTAGCATCTACGCTCTAAAAATAAACCCCATGCAAAATTTGAGACCCCCAGCACTTGTAGTAACGAAAACTTCATACAAACTTTCAACACCAAAAACAACCCCTTAGGGGTCGAATTTCGAAAAACCGTTTTCTAAAGTAGCACCTACGTCTTAAAAAGAACCCGCATGCAAAATTTGAAACTCCTAGTACTTGTAGCAAAAAAGTTTCATACAAACTGTCAACCCCAAAAACTACCCCTTAGGGGAGTAATATCGCAAAATCCGTTCTTAGCGGGTACCTACGTCCTAAAAAGAACCCCTGTGCAAAATTTTGAACCTATAGCACTGGTAGTTTCCGAGCTTTCGTGTCCTATGAGTGAGTGACCTTTTGCTTTTATATATATAGATGATTAAGCATTTCATTTATACATTTCTTCAAAAAGTACAATTAGTATTCCTCATAAATATGTATAAATAAAAATGTAACATTAACTAAATATTATATTATGACGTTTAACGAGTATTTAATAGTAGATTACGCACCAAGGGAATAAAGCAGTGCCTTACGTCACGGGCGTATTGAATCCCGAAGCGACACTAAGGATTCTGGGGGTGAACCTCCGGAGCGCAGCGAGGAGGTTCAAGTGTTAATTCCCGAGTGAAACGAGGGAATTAAGATAAGAATCCTTAGTGTGGCGAGGATTTAAGTTAGCCCAAGACAAAGGCAGCTTTATTCCTGAGGTGAGTACTCTGCTTTTCACACCACCTGCGAGGAAATAAATTCGAATTTTGAAATTTGATGTCGTACGACAACCTTCGAACGTGAGCATGCTGTGGTGCCCACCACTGCAAGCGATCAGCTGTTGCAGTGGGGACTGCCGGGGGGCAGCCGGCGCTGCTTCAATTTCTTCGTTCAAACTATGTTTTGTTTGAGGTTCCAAATTCAAATCACATTATTCCCACGGGAATAATGAAATTCAGTACTTATATTATTCCCGGCTCGAGCGGGAGGGAACAATGCCTTGCTTTACGGCCGGTTATCAGACATATAATTTGACATTTACGAGCAGGTGGTGTGAAAAAATATTTATTTTACATTTACATCGCGTCAACACGTAATGCAGATTAGTTTTTTTAATAACAATACAAGAAAATAACTCAATTTCGTTACTAACAACTCTCTATTCTATGGATAACAAGACAGTTGAAGATTTGCCTCAGCATCTGTACTCAATGAAGAAAATCTTCAGTTGAAGGGCGGAGCGTTGACCTACAATTACAAGAATTTATTGAACGCTCCTTCGACCGTACTCTAGTACAAATATATTTATTTACTGGCATTTTCATGGAACGTGGAACTTTCTAGAGTCACTTGATTATATTTTTACTTGTTTTTATTTCTCTGTAGTCAACAAGGATTCGTCTGTCCATACCTTCGCTCAGGGCGTCTAGTCTCTAACGGTGCATCCACACCGCGCGCCGGTAACATTTGGTAACTTTTGTGGCTCCTTGTTACTATTTGTTGATTGTTACTTATGGATGCATCCAACCGCAGTAACATCCGACAACAAATTGTTGGCGTAACAAGGAGCCACAAAAGTTACCGAATGTTACCGTGTTGCACTATGTTACTGCGGTGTGGATGCAGGGGGTAACATTGTAACCGATTGTCGAGCAACATTACTCGACTTACAGTAACACGTTAACACTTAGTAACATTAAATAACATTTGGAAACGTTGAGCTACAAAAAAGTAACTGCGGTGTGGATGCATCGTAAGAACAAAACTCTTTGGTTTCGCGATTAAAAACCTCTTCTTTTGAGATAACTAGACATTTCACATTAGACCTAATGATTCAACAATTCATAATTAATGAGTTTTCAAACTAAATTCAGTTCAAAATTCAGTAATTGTCTGATTTAACTTACGTCACATTTTCACAAATTCAGCGAGAAAAAGCTCAACAGAGCTCAGTGTCATTCTTAATACAGAACCCATCTCACATTATGTTTGGCTTTTAGTAAATTTCCAGTTATTAGGCGAATTTCGTTGTATATGGTAGAGTTGGATATTTTAACCAATTCAGTCCCCAAATAGATTTTTAAACTAATTCAGTCCAATCACAGGATAAATCTTGGTTTTTCATTTGTTTTGTCTGTAACCAAGAATTTTATCTGAAAATGTAATATTGTTGCTCTAGTACCTAATCCCTTTTTAAAGAGTGTTTTGAGGAATAATTACTTTATACTTACCTTACTAACATTTTTCCTGTTATAGCTTCGCCAATATAACAGTTTGTTATGTCGTAAAGACACTTTCTAATTTGCATCATTACAAGATAATGTGTCTTCTCTATTCTATCTGTTCAAAATTTGTTTCTCTTTCTTCACATTTTCGTAAGCTTCCGAACAACTGCAACAAATTGAATAATAATTATTTTTGTTGACTTCGTCATTGTCAAATTTTCTTAACTACAACAATTTTAAGGCCCGTTGTTGGGCGGAACGCTATTCTTTATTATAATCTAACCTCACCGAGGCCGCTGCCACTGCTGCCAGGGTCGCGTGACTTATCGACTTCCGTGACTCTGGAACGTAAAGGGCTATTGGAGAACACCGTGGATTTTAGTCCGTACGAGTCTGACTGTAGGTAGGAGGACTCATTTGATGATTTTACGATGATAAAAGAAAAGGTGTACGAACGAGGAGCTATTTTTTTCATCAAATAAACGTCAAAGTTCCAGTTTACTTTAAGTCATAGAAACGTGTAACGTCGTGCTAAGACGTCAGTAACCTTAGCACGAGTTTTCAGTATTTGAGACGTAAAGCAAACTGGAACTTTGACAATTTCAAATTGACAATTTTCAAGGAAAAAATTGGTTCCTTCTTCGCACACCAGAGGCGCTATTCCATTTTTTCATACAAGAAACTCTGTAAATACTGGAAAGACGCTGTAAAGTATAAAAGGGTGAAAACTCGTGCTAAGGTTACTGTTTTGTGTCAATAAAATGATGGATTTTATTCGCTATTTCTCTATACGAATCGCAGCATCATATTGTTTACATTTCAGCGTACGGATATTCAATATCAATAGTCCGATATGTATTTCGTATTAAATGTTTCCCATTTGGAAATGCCTCTATATAAAGGCAAATATTTTGACTATTCTGTTTGTAGTATTAAATACGCTTTCGTAGTGTTTGTGCAGAACTGCAAACGTACCTGTAAATTGATGTTTGGTAAAATATTGCTGAATATTTACTCTTAGCTATGTAGGTACATATATTTACGTTCATACACGCTTACAACGTACCTACATGTATGACCAAATATAATTATGATCGTGGATGTGCTACCAGAAATGGAGAACAGGAGGAACTCGTGGCTAAATAATTACACAGGCCATCTTCCAGATTAAGTCGCGCTTACCGAGGTTGGTCTGTGGATAGGTGACCATCTGACATAGCGAGTTTCCTTCGTGCCACGGAAAGCAAGACTAAGTAAAGCCGTTGGTTTCTGCTGTCATTTGTAGATCTTTGACAGTCGTTACTTTTAGTCAGAAGCTCTGAAGTCTGACAAACAGTCTTACCATGGATTATCGTATTACCCAGTTACTGAGTTGTGGAGGACCGATAGACATTCGCTCCATGTAAAATGCAAAAGCATTCTTAAAAATCATTGAGATAGGATAACATATAGGGGCAGGAAAACGTTTTCACTTTTAGTGTGGACGAGCGCTCGGTAGACGATTGTCTTAACTATTTATAAAACCCGGAATATTATGAAAAACATTCCTTATTTACTCTACACAAAGCTTCAATGGGCATTGTAAAACAAAACACAAACGCTACACGTGGCCTTACATTTTTATACCGGTTACTCATATCTGCTCAATGATATGTTATTGGGCATCGGCCAAATTATGGACAGTGTTATTATTTGCTTCCCATATTGAAAAGGGACGCCGATTAGTGCTTAAGAGGTTGAAGTAAAGTTCAATTGGGGGGTCTGAAAAGGACACTTCAGGATAGTAAATGCCAAAATAATAGGATCATACTTATTAACTTTATTGCTAATACATTATATCAAGAATACAAATATAATATTTCAAGAATAATGCTGAGCCAAACGATGTTTTAAAAAACATTTTATAAATATCAACTCGAACTTAAGAATATTGGAAGAATCGCAATTGCTTCGGCAATATTATAAAAAAAATACGGCATATGAATCGTAAAGCTCCAACTGATTCGAAAACAAGAAGAAAAATCAAAAACACAAAGCTCCCAATTACTAAAACAACTTTATGACGAGAACAAAAAGCTACTAATTATGAAAAGTCGTCACAACGTTGTATAAAGGTGTGCGTCCACAGGTCGGCATCGCACGTATCGGACGTATCGTACGTAACGCATTTTTGTTTGCCTTGCATGAAAACTCATACAACTGCGTCCACTGATCCGCATCGTACGGACGGCTCATCGGCAATGCCTTAATGCGATGCGTACCGATGTCGTCATACGGAATGCCGATCAGTGGAAGCAATGAAGGTGGTATCGGCAATCCGATTGCTGATACTCGCGTCGGCAATCCGATCGCTGCCGACACAGAAATCTGTTTGATGCGATGCGTCTGATACGTACGATGCGGACCTGTGGACGCTTACTATAAATTGCCTACAGTCATACATCCAAAATTCTCACAGCTCCGCAGAATGTAAACAAAATGTATTCAAAGACAATTTGCAAACACAGTACGGACCTTAGAGACACCACATTGCCACATCATTATTATAAAATAACTATATATTTCAAATATATTTAGTGCTTATGTAAGCAGGTCGTAATGGCCTGGAGGTTTAGCACCTCGCTCCTCATGCATGAGGTTGCGAGTTCAAACTCAGACAAGCACCACTTTGTCTTCTTCAATTCATGTAAATTGTATTTTATGAGTTTATCTTGGACAACTCGGTGAGGGAACTTATATGTATAATAAATTAGATAAGTCCAAAGTCATGTCAGAGGCCTATGTTACTAGAGGTGGCTTAATTAACTGTGACTCCAAAGGGACCAGATCCTCTCACAACAAAGAAAGAAGCAGGTTCCCTCAAAACATGCTTGTTTCCCCTCACAAAATAGGTAAAGTTCTTGACCCATACTGTCCCAATGCTGGTCAAAAACCAGATTTATTCATTTTTTGACTATAGATGTATGAAAATCAAGATTAAAATTTATTTATGACGAAACAAAACATTTTGCCAATGCTTTAAATAGTGCACACCACTAAGGAGTGGAATTTCCTCCAGGAGTTTGACATTCCTGACAGCTACAACCTTAGGGTTTTCAAATCAAGAGTGAATAGGTTACTTCTAGGCAGGCTTCACCGTCAACCACATTAACTCACTACCTTGCCTTATGGTAAACGAATACATATTTGCTTACCATCAAGCAAACACCAGCCTATAAAAAATATAAACCAAATAAAGAAACAATAATTATGAAAATATATAGAAATAGCAAAAAGAAACAAATAAGATTCACAGAGCGTCGAAACATACACTCTCTATTTTATCACTTTGTACTTCATTATTTAGAAACCTTGTTGGCAATATTCCATAATTATTCAACGCTAAAATGCCTTTCAAAGTTATGTCTCGTTTACGATGTACTTAGATAGTTTCATAGTCTTCCATTATTACAAAAGATGCCGCACGAGACGAGTAGTTGCGCAATCGAATTATTTTCGAATACAGAATTATGTGCATTGTCATTAGGACGGTACATGCAATTCGATATCGAGGAGATCTGTGAGGCTCCATTAGCAAACACTAGCGATCGGTCATACATTTTCTTCGGCCGGACGATTGTGTGATATAATAATAATAATAAATAAAATCATATTCCGTTTTAAACCATATTATTAGTAATAGTGACCATGTCAGTCTAAAAATCTAGATTCTTATTCGTTAGAAAAAAATTGTGTCCATCCGACAAATTTTTCAAATTCAGATTCTTATTCGTTAGAAAGGAAAAAAAATATGTCGGATGTATTGGCTTGATGGCGTCTGAATACTATTATCTTCACGATTATTTGCCAACAATAAAAATCTTTCCAAATAAAAAAAAAACACCGTTATTTCTACGCAAAAAAGGCATCTGTGCCTTTAAAATAGAGGCCAAGGAACTCATCGTGAAGCCTCAAAGGGTCATAATTTATGTCTTACTTACGCCAAACAAAGTTCTCTATGGCCATTATACTTTGGACCGTCATCAGCATCTTGCCTAAAATACGGGCTTTTTGCCCGAATAGCGTGCTATTTTTTTATAAGATTGGACTTCTAGGCTTTCTACACAATAATGTCTTTTTATTATGATTTTGGCACTATTTTGTTTATCTAACTTTTAGGTACTGTATTTTAAAACGGTCTTCTTTATATTTTGGCAGACTAGTTTTTATATGGCTTTTTATTTAATTAAAATATAAATAAAGAAAAAGTTTGTATTCTTTAAACATTTTTATTAAATTTTATAAACGTACTAGTCTTTGGGTTCTTTTTCTGTGATTTTGTCCTAAACAGATAGTAACTGTAATTGTTAAAGGACCATTTATTGCTGTTCTTTAGGTTTTCAGCTTCAGCAAGCGAAATGCTAACTAAATATCGAATTCTACAAGTTTTGTTTTCGCTGAACTCGTAGCCGTACTTTGTTTTTTTTTTAAACAAACGTTGCATTTACAAACATAGTCCTGGGTGCGTTTAAAACATTTACTGACATACTCAAGCACCCAGACCCGTAATAATTAAGGATACGTAGGCCCGTGTTACAGAAAGAAGCTCAAGCACTGATCTCTATTTAAACCAATCAAATACCTTGAATCTAATTTTTAACCGACTTCAAAAAAAGGAGGAGGTTCTCAATTCGTCGGAATCTTTTTTTTTTTTTATGTATGTTCCCCGATTTCTCGAAGACGCCTGGACCGATTTGGAATTTTTTTCTTTTGTTTGAAAGGGTATACTTTCCAATTGGTCCCATGATCACCAGGTCAGGATCTGATGATGGGATCCTAGGGAAATCGAGGGCAACCTTCAAATTTTATAGGCACATAGTACCATTTTCATATATTTTCTAAAGCTGTTCAAGTATTTGCATCTGATAATCATCATCTCAGGTGGATGACCTGATGATGGAAGGTACAACTCCTTAACAGTAAGGAGTAGGCATCGATTGATTTACTTTGTGTTCGCATATCTCCGGAACTACAAGTCCGATTTAAGTAATTCTTTTTTTGTTGTACTAGGTATCATTTAACTTAGAGAATACTGCAAGTTTCATCAAAATCGGTTTAGTAATTTTTGAGATATGGAATTTTATTAGCTTAATGTGTACATGAGTGATGTAAGTACTGGTGCGAAGGATTACAAAATTATAGTGCACATGTAAGAGAATAATGTTCTTGACAAGAATTCGGGTTGAATATTTAAACTAAAAAGAGTAAAATAAAAACTTTTTCAAAAAAAATGTAACCGCCTTCAAAAACAACCACAAAAAAGTGTAAAATAATCTACAAAATAACTTTTTTTTCGGAAGTCGGTGGCTAAAAAGACAATGAAAAGAAAAAAAACAAAGGCACCGACTTCCGAAAAAAAAGTTATTTTGTAGATTATTTTACACTTTTTTGTGGTTGTTTTTGAAGGCGGTTACATTTTTTTTGAAAAAGTTTTTTAAGTAATACTTGAGTATTGAGTGACGTTCTGTAATACGGGCCGTTGAGTCGTAAATCATAAATATTTCTGCAATGCGAGAATCGAAACCACGACATTCGATCCCAAAGCTACTACTCCAACCATGCCACACACCAATAAGTATAAGTTACAGAAAACAACTGTTTTTCTTCTCCGTTGTAAAATAATTCCTAATGAAGACAGATTTTCTACTATAAAACAAATAAACAAAAACACTCAGTGTTCCATTGTTTTCGACGTTATTTAACAGCAATAAGAGATCCTATTCTGATGTCCATTGTCTTAGAATTGCCTTCCAGACTCCAGGAAGTCAGATTGTGGGATTAAACGTACCCTTTTATCTTCAAAGAGTGCTCAATTTATTAGTAAACAGTGATGAAATACTGAGAATTATTTGGAATGAAAATATTTTGGTAATATAATTACCCTTTCCGTTTTATTATCTCAGTTTATGGAGCTGTTTTTAGGGTCATGGAACCTTTCCTAGGCGAGTTGTGTCCGTTTGGCTAGATAATTCTTAAATTCTAAGAAATATTTACAAATTATAACCAGAGGGTCGTATTTTAGTACTTGCATTGAAATGTTGATATTAATGGTATGAATCTTCCTTGGATTTGGAGTAAACAATCTTGTGTGGAAAATAGTATTATAAATAAATAATAACAATAATAGAAACATCACAGATAGATTAGACAAATCAATTGTGTGAAAATAAATAACTTTCTTGTTTAATAAATCAATGGATTTTCTTCTTTAAAAGTAATTCCGGGATTTAGGACATATCCATTTTATTCTTTCGTTGTATGAAATCAGTATAAGGACATGAATAACTCTACCTAATTCCGACCTATGATTATAACATTAATAAACAATGTTTTAATATAGTTAAATAATAGGAGCTATCCATATAATTAGTCGTGTGATAAAACTGTTCGATATTTTTGACTGTTTGATATTTTTTTAGGGTTGATACATCATGAAATGTGTTTTAAGGCCTATACGCACACAACAGTGCCGAAATGTCGACATGTTCCGTACCGTACCGTTCCGTGACGTGATCAATGCCATATCGATCAATGTCAGTGAAATATGACCATACATTTAATACGACGCTATCCGTACTGACCAGTTTCAGTGCCGTTCAGTGATGTTCGTTCAAAATCAAAGTCAAGGAATGCTGCTTATCTCATTGGGTAGTGTTCGAGGTATTTAACATTTTTGGACTAGTTTCCTTAGTGCACAAACTAGTCCCAGGTCCAAACTAAACTCCCGTTTTCTTTGAGATGGGCTAAAACATTAAGAAATAATATTGAAATCTGTACAAAGACCATACTAAATGTAACAGATGTGACATACATTTAAACTATGACAGACACAAACATGAAACTCCAAAACTAATTTAACTTATTCTTCATACCCTTGACAAAACAATGTTTAAATGTTAACAACACATAATATAATGTGTGTTCACGTTTAAATGCAATTTGAGTATGCAACGTCGCTCCGCCGGGAAATTGGAACATCGCACGAAATGAACTAAGTTTGTTATACGTTATTGTTAATATATGCGGTGAATATAATGCTCCGGAAAATGAATATATGAAGACAGATATAATGTCTTAATGTTTGAGTTTGTTCGGAACCTTTAATACTAAATCCGTTTGTGGGCAATATTATGGCAGATTTACATTGAGTCAGGAACTGACGTCAGTCCACTGACGAGTCAGTGCTGACCTGGCACTGCCATAGTGTAAATTGATTTCAAGTTAGTACAGTACCTACTGACGACATACTGACTGCGTTTATATAGCATGTGTCAGTTTTCGGCGACAGCACTGACGTCAGTTACTGACTCAATGTAATTCTGCCATTATATTGTAAGCCTGTCGTTGTAGATTCTGGGGCTCAAGTCTGCTATTTTTATAAATTCGTCATTCCAACATGATCCCATTGTCGTGTTGCTAAAAGTTCATAACCTGCTAAATTCATTAGTCGGTCAAAAAAAATAAAACAATTACTTGCAATATTTTGGAATTAATTCTTTAATGCATAAAACCCGCCTTCCTTCTCTTGTCTACTAAGTATAATATAAAGGGGGGAAAAAACAAGTTTTATGAACATTATTGAAATATCCATTTATAATATTTCTAACGTTTTATGCATTTTTTCTCAAAGGTGGTTTTTTCATTCAATTTTCTTTTGAAATGTAGTGTACGAGGAACGTTGTTATAGGAAAAAAACGTAAAACTTTCAGTACCCATTTATTAATAATATTGTAATATCTTGAATTTTGCATAAGACTCGAGAACGCTAAAAGCTCTCTAGAATATTGTAGTAAAAAATACAATAATCGTATTATGTGCAAGAATATTATGCAAGTTTGATGAATAAGTGCTCTCTTAACAATTTTCATTAAATTGTATAAATATTGAAACGCATTAAACGCATGCGTAGCGAATTTTCAAAGATTTTCTTTGGAAAGAAAAATTCGAATCTTGCACGTGGTTCGAATTTTTCTTTCCAAAGAATACTTCTATAAATGCTTGACTCTAAGTAAATTACTATGAAAGTATGTACAGTTATCTGTTAAAACGTTTGTAGTATGGGGAGCCTCCTTATTTATTATTATTATTTATCCGTATAGTTCGGTAGCGCCCCAGAAAGGGGCGCGACAAGTAAACCTACGCTGGCTCAATAGTGGGTCCAAAAGGGGCAGACGTTGTAGTCATACGACATCCTCATTATAAATTAAAAAAATATAATATTCTCTGCGTAAAATCCTATGAGTGCGCATTAATTAAGAATGTTAAATAAAAATCTGATTTATTCACCAAATTAAAACTTCTACATTTAGCGCCTATTTTCATAATTTACCGTAACAAAATCCAAAAGTGTAAATACGATCTTCGCCATTTTGATGGCAGTGCTGGGTGGGGCTAAAAATCATAAAAAACGTGGTTTTCGGACATCCAACGGATCATTATAGGAGGAATGAATAACTCGTCATTTAGTATTGTAACGAATTCATACGTATTTCAACATAAATTAGCAGTGGTAATGAAAAAATTGATATCTGAACTCGAACTTTCGCGCCACTTTTGTTTGTTTACATTTTTATTTTGCACTTGGATCACACACGCGAACTTTAACTCCATAATAGTAAAGATAAATATCATGCCAAATATTATAAATAACGTAAAAAAGACCAGATCTTGGCGTAATTCTCTAATACAGGGTCAATAACACGTATTTTTCATTACCACTACTCAATTTGTATTCGTAATCGACAACCATGTTATTTTTTTTAATCGTAATGATGTGTGAAAGCGAGTATTCTAATCGATTCCATAATTGATTTTTTTGTCAACTCGAGTGAAAAAAATAAGGAAATTAGAAAATCGATTAATAAAAATTAAAATAAATTTGTTTTATGCTTAGAATACAATTATTATCTATTATATAATATAGTTTAAAGCTTTTATAATAATATTACGTACATTGTCATTCCCAAAAAAACAATAATAGACAAAGGCAATGTCAGATAATAAATGTTTGAATGCGCGGCAATTATTTAATTCAAAAATTTTGAATTAGGAATGCACTCGCTGTGGTACTCGATAATCAAAATAAGTAATAACTTTTAATTTATTAGCTAATTTTTACTGTACATTTTATTTTGTACAATCATATAATTTTTAATGTTGAATGAATACAGAATGCCTTGGATTTTGATAGGCTTATTATACTTAAATGAGTTTGTTTCCTACCAACCAAATAAAAGTTTTTTTTTTATCGTGGTAAAATCATCAAATGAGTCCTTCCACCCCGGGCAGGGCGGGAGGGACTGTCAGACTTGTACTGACTAAAATCCACGGTGTCCTTCAATAGCCCTTTATGTTCCGGGGTCATGAAATAACTCCCGCGACCCCGGTAGGCTTTGGCCCTCTAAGTTCTCATTATGCTGACGCTCTTTGAGGCGCACGTGGAACACGACGCGCTGTCGACCCGGGCATGGTCCATGGTCGGACAGCGAGTTGCCCTTTACTCGCTGTCCGCATGCCCGTGCCTACGGTGGCCGGAGATCGTCTGCCGACTACCACTATGGTTGGGGCGGAGGGAGGACGCTGTCCTCTCCCTCTCGCGGCTCCAAACAAAAGATAGCCAAATTAATTATTTTATTGTACAGACGCCAGCACGTCAACCTACCCGAATCTGTCAGATTTTACCACTCAAATATTAACCTTCTACTCTTGTGATAAGGTTGAAATTCTATTAAAGAAATCTGACAGATTGTGGTAGCTTGATGTGCTGGCGTCTGTACAAATTTGTTTCATGAGATTGGTTTGGTCATGTAAGTATTACACGTCAGAAATCGAGCTTTTGAAATAAAAAAAGAAAATGCTAGGTATTACATTTTTTTACACTATTCGATGTCGCTGAGGATCAAATTCGGTGAAGTAATGATATCTTGGTAAAATATGAAGTAATATACAAACAATAATTTAGTCATTGTACAGCAGAATAAAATCAAAATTCGCGCAAACTCACTTAAAGTTCGAATTTCAAAAAAATCGTTAATGTATTTACACCACGAAGTGATAATAAAAATTTGAAATAAGAACACTATGTTGTGAACACATGTAGCGAAACATTATTTAATGGAAAAAAAAATCCTTATACCTCAAGTTTGTCGCATGTTTCTACTTCACAGAATATTGATAGTTTGATTGCTGAATTAATATTTCAAAAATTTATTTTCCATGATGTTATTTAATTTTTTATCAAATCGGCCTCGAGACTTCCTTAAGGATTTTTCGCTATTCCTCATAGTTTAAAATTTAGCCAAATACGCCCCGTTGGAAATTTTAATTGTTTGTTACTGCAAGGAATCATTTAGAAGTACATACTCCCATCTCTCAGCATTAGATCCGAACCCGGTGTTTGTCTTTTCACGTTTTTTAGATCCGTTTTAAAAAGATAAATTGAAATTAACGAAAACACAAAATATAAGTAAAACCATATGATTGAATTTAAGTTTAGAAGACACATAGGTATGTTTAGCCTCCAATGAAACACCGATAAATAAATTATTGCGTAAACGAAATAATACTTGAAAATTTGAAATATTATAAAAAGATTCAGATTTAGTTTCATAGACTTATTGCATGGACTGAGCTTTCTATAGTCAAAAAGCAGATTAGCAGATAAATCAGTCCATGCTTTATGTCTTGTTTTACTTTTTTTTTCATGTTCGATTATGTTGCGAGTATCGATTAGGCTGAATGAAGGTTTTTAATCGTTTTGTGAATATTGGGTTTACGGTCAGCACTAAAAAGAGTCATGTTGCAACATAGTTTTTGCAAATTTTTATCCAGACTTTGATCGTTATTATTTATGAAATTATGTATGAACACTGGCAAATCTAGTAATGTATATAGTAAGTTATTTTATTTATTTCACTGTTTAACCATTATTATCATGTGATAAGCTTCTTTATGTACATATTTTTCAGCACATCTAAATTACCTAGTTTTTGGAATGGTGTAGCATTTTGTATGTTACACACATTTTACAACAGAATGAGGCAGTTTTATTGACCTCAACATGTTCTTAGACATATTGTTCACAAACTTATCGCATGAAATAGCTGTAGTAACATATTTTTGATCAAAAATTGGATGCTAAAAGTTGACAAAAAATATTGTGTAATAGCTCAAATTTCGAATCACCCGGTCGACTCAGCTGATGTGTCATGTGTCAAAATATTGTCGTGCAGAGTGGTTATATTGAGTATTTGTTCTAAGTATTCTATTTTTTTTGTATTGTTTATTAAAGCGGCAGCAGAAATACATCATATGTGAACAACTGTCTATCACAGTTCTTGAGACACAGTCTGGAGACAGACGGACAGACAGACAGACAGCGAAATCTTTAATAGTTTCCCGTTATAAAGGAACGGAACCATAAAGACGAGAATTCATATTACAATATATTATGTGCCTACAAGACGGGAAAAAAATTAGGGTTGAAACTTTTTATCGAGAGATAGGAAGAAAGTTATAATTATCTGCACGCTTTGTATAATAACTCATAACATAACAATCAAATTTAAATCCAAAATATATACACAACATAAACCAATAATTATCTTCAAAGGTCTTTAATAAAAATCCTGCGTCAAAATTCATCTCGCAAAAATGTCAACCGGAGATTTCACCAAAAGATCTAACCCTCCCTTATCCGTAGATTGATCGCATAAATTCAAAAATACAAGCGGCTTACGTCTTTTCAAGGGTTAACAACAAAATGGCCGCCGGACTGATAAAGCAGGCACCGTGATGGCAATGATAAGCCGCGGTGGAATGATAAGGTTTCCTGGCAATGTTTCGCGAACAATATTCAATGGGTGAAGATATTTTTAAGAGGTTTATAGCCTTTTGTTAGATTATTTTTTAAGGTTATCTAATCTTGTATTGATAGTGAACGTTTCTCTGAAATTGCTTGTCTGTTTGGTATGTTGGTTAGTGTCTTTTTGTAAGAAAAGAAATTGGTTTTTAAATGTATTGGTTACCGGGTTTTATAAGGCTGCGTCTTGCAATTTTACAGGGCAAAGATCTCTACTACGTGTCTTTCTAAGGTATACAGTTCTCTTACTATTTCAAAAAAATATTTTTTCCGCAGCTTTACATGCGATAATTTAGAATTTTACCACAAATTCTGCGACTCGTAGCGCCAGCTGATAATATCATAACAACATTTTTGTTGTTTAAACCTCAACAGTATTTTTTTTCGGGATGAAAGAGATGTGTGTATGTATGTGAGGATTTAATGCCTACACCACTACACCCATAATTCTGTTTTTTTTTTCATACGTTGCTCAATGTACAGAAACGGTTATCTGGTACTTTAACCCCTAAAAAAAGTACTGTTCCCAAGAAAAACAACAATTACATTTGTGATAATAGCTGGCACCATGTGCCTCCGAATAGCAAAAGCTAACATCCATCATCATAGTAAGATAAAGTGTGGATTGTAAAGACTCAACCCTGCAGTCGCCTATGTTTAAACGCACACAATAACGACCCACAATCACATAGACGCGCCCAAATGCCCTGTACTCGTTATATTATGGCCCATTTTTGCGTGTTTATCGAAGGGTTAACTTTGAAAGTGTTGTTAAACGTGATCGGGAAATTGGTTGGGTGATTGTATAGTCTCACTAGTTTTCTTTTTTATGTGTATTCAAATGATAAGGATAACAAAAAATATTATGAGGGTCACTGAAATGGTTTCCGACGCGCTACCACGAGTTTTCAGGTTTTTCACGTTTTTGTTATGTAAAGTGAACGGTTACTTTGACGTTAATTTGATGCTTAATATTTATTCCTGGTGTTATTATACAATTTGCGTCATAAATATTTCAAGTACCTTACGAACTACGGACAAATTCGTAGAACTTGCCTATTATCTTTTCCAAGAAAGTAAAGACTATATTTTCTACACGATTTGTGATACTAGATAAAACTTATTAAAATAATAAAAATGAAATGTTAGATAGTTTGAGGAACGCGTTAATAATTATATCGGGTTGTTGTAAGTTTGCCAAAAAAAAATTTCTCTACGAAAAAGGTATTTATAAGTAAGCCAATATATTATATATGTATATATTATTCTGTTTAAGTATTGTACCCCATTTATTTTTTCGACAGAACAATATCAGCACAAAACTACCAAAAACGGGGACATATTGTGGAATCTAAACAGAAAGTACTAAGAGAACAGGATCAATACTTTTTTCGTGGGGAATTAATTTTGTGGCTAATTTACAACAACCCATTTAATCATAGCGGTGACATGATGCATTGTGATTTTTTATAGCGCCGTATCGTTGTCAAAGGTTTACTTACAGAACAAAAAAAAAAGTATGGTCAAATATTTTTATAATAAAATTAATATAACTGAGGAACGAATTAGGTAATGTTATTGCAGTGGACTTGCTGATTCCCAGTAAAGCCCGTCACAGACTTAGCTATAATATGTATATATTAATATTTTTATAGCGCGGCATATTACTATATATTTTCTATAATAATTTTCTCGTGACCGCACACTCAGCTATAATATAAATGTATATTTCTCTATTATTATTCCATAATATAGTACGGTATATTAATATATACATATTATAGCTAAGTCTGTGACGGGCTAAAAGCTTATTGTTGTTATTCACATTATCGGAATATTTGAATCAAATTAAAAGCTTGATACCATAACAAACCATCCGTTATATGTAATTGTCTAACATAACAAACAAACACAACAAGTAATAAAAGACTAATAAAGGAAGATTCATAGTCATTTTGTGTTGTACCGTTGGCGCTAAGCAAATTGCTCTTAATTTCTCTATCAAAATTTTGTTGTAATAAAACGGTAGGTACGTTCCTTATCATACGAGTAAGTTTAATTATGTTCAATATTTGGAATTTAAATTGTGTGTTTACTAAATTTTTCGAGAAAATTCGTTTTCATTAAAATGTAATGAGAAAAAAAGTGGAAGAAAAAGTTCATATACCTCCTTTTTTGATTCAGAAAGATGTTGATAACAATCAGACCCACAATACGTTATATTGATAGTTATCTACATAATATATCTATTGTTTTAAAATAAATAAATAAGTTAATAAAAATCGTGACATTTTTATATTATATAAAAAAAAGACTTTTTTCTTAAAAACAATAGGGTGTTTAAATTTTTCAACGAACAAAAAGTGGACACCTACTCATAAAAATCATAATTAAGGGACCATTATTATTTTACAACAAAATTTCACTATGCCTGAATTCAAATCACACACGAAAATCAAAACGTCTCAGACTAATCAAGTAATAGCAAAGTCGTCAAAATCACGGGTTAGGATTAGAGATCAAACGAACTTCTTGAAGTGAAGTTCGATCATTATTATATGAGTCGCTTCATTCGAAGATATACATAATTACCATGTAGTCCTTTGCCTACAAGGCAAACATTCTACAAGGCTTATTTCGAATGATATAGGAATTCGCTACGTTTAAAGATCGACTTTTAGTCGATTGTCATTTTTTTTTTTATTTTTTTTCACCACACTACCGCCGGTCGCGGCGCGATGTCTGTGCTGTGAACTTCATTCTTGTTTAGAGATAAGTTTTCTACGTTGGGTTTGGGTGGGTGAGGACTTTGTATCTTCGAATGAAGCGACTCATATAATAATGATCGAACTTCACTTCAAGAAGTTCGTTTGATCTTATATTATATTTCGTCGCTTCATTCTTCAGATACAAATTACCATGTAGATGTTTAGAGATAGGTTCTTAGATTAGTAAATAAAAATTTAGTAATAATCGGTAGAAAACTTTAATTTTTATATCAAAAAACAGAAATTCGTTTTTAATTGTAAATAATTATAAATTAAGTAGGTACCCAATCACTATTGGAACAACAGAGAGAAAAGAAACAATACATGTGTTTTGATTCAATAAGTTTTAACTTAAATACGTATATTACAGCTATTTAATGAATTACATTTAAATCACTTATGGCGCAGACAGATCGAGCAAACACTCCATCATCAATTAAAGGTCGATTGTAAAACCGAGCAAACGTCTGAGACGAGCTAGACCAGCCAGCCGTCTTCCTGATGGTGTCAATACAGACTCCAGCGGAGGCCGCCGCCGAGGTGGAGGCGTGGCGCGTGCTGTGCGCACTGAACACTGTGACGTCGACGCCGCTCTCCGCTAGGGTCTGCTTGATCCACCTACTGATAGTTTGTGACGATGCTTTTTTATGTGGTCTTTTAACGGTAAGTAAAAGACTATCAGTTCCTTCGGGACGTAAAGCAGATGTTACTTCCAAGTAATCATCCAGAGTCTTTGCAGGGCAAATCCTTGGGTTTTCTACGAAATACGGTAAGTATAAAACAGGTTGTTCTCGATTTGCTGCAGACGTCTTAATCATGTCAGTTATATTTATCTTAATACCAATGGGGGATCTATTTATATTCTGCACTCTAATAAGGGAAAAGGTTTGTACTCGGTGGGAGGTACATAACGCTAATAAAATTGTAACTTTTTTGGTTAGGTTGGTAAGCTCAAGTTCGGTATTGGGGTACCATTGGTAGACGTAGTCCAGTATTAATTTTGGGTCCCAAGTTGTGTTATATTTGGGACGAGATGGCTTTTGCCTGTAAATACCTTTGAGAAGACGTTTTATTTTCTCGTCTGCTCCAATGTTACTCCCGAGGAGTAATGAAAGGGCAGATCGATGGCTATTGATTGCACCATATGATGCTCCCTTTTGAAAGAGATCCACCAAGAAGGCTATGACCGATGATACGGAAGCTTCGAAGGTATTAAGGTTATTTTCAAGACAAAATTGCCACCAATGTTTGTAAGTGACGGAATATTGTTTCATTGTATTATCCGAGATGGAGCCTAGCATTAAGTCTAGCGCTACGTCCGGAGTATTCAGTCTCGTAAATGCTGCCCTGAGAGCGTCGCGGCCCCCAGTGTAAGGCAGTTGTGCAGCGGGTGACGAGATCTGTAATTTGAATGCAAAACGTCCTCATTAGCATCCAAGAAAATAATATCGGAGATGATCATTCTTTGCAGCAATGGAAACCAAGATTGGCCAGGCCAATAGGGGAAGACTACGATACCAGTGGCCGAGTCGTCAATAATTTTTCTCAAACATTTTAGAATTAAAGCAAACGGTGGAAAAGCGTAGAAAAAAGTTGATCGCCAGCTAACTGTAAAAGCGTCAACTGTTGTAGAATCAGGATCAGGTCTCCATGAAATGTACTGACTACATTTGGTGTTGGTGCGGGAAGCGAATAGATCGATTTTTGGTTCACCTAAAGTTTGAACTATTGTTTGGAAAGCCCAATCCGATAGTTCCCATTCTGTGTCCACATTAATTTTCCGAGATTCTTCATCGGCTTCTATATTATCATGTGTATTAATGTAAGACGCAAACAGAAATATATTTCGCTTCTCGCACCATTGCCAAATTGTTTTGGTCAGTTCATTTAAATGTGGGAACCGAACTCCTCCCATACGGTTAATATAGCTGATAGCAGTTGTATTATCCACGCGAAGCAAAACGGAACAATTAGAATGCAAGCTTGCAAAGCACTTCAAACCTAGAAAAACCGCTAGCAGTTCGAGGTAATTAATGTGGAATGATAATTCCTGGTTTTTCCAGCCACCGTTTGCTCGATTTCCATTACAGACTGCTCCCCAGCCGGTTCTAGAAGCGTCAGTATATATTTCCAATTCGTAACGTTCATTTCTTCTCAACGCGTTATACGTTAAGTTAATGTTCCGTCTCCACCATTCTAGGTCAGGTAAAATGATTTCCGACAATCTAATTTTCGCTTCAAAGTGACCATACCTTTGAAGAGCTAAATATTTCTGACGTTCGAGAGTTTTAGTGTATAACCACCCATATCTGACTGCAGGGCAGGCTGCAATAAGTACTCCGATCAATTGTGACAGTTCCCTAATGGAACACTTAGGAAGAGAAGAAAACTTATTGACCAATTGCATAATCCCTGTTCTTTTGTCATCTGGCAGGCCTAGAGACATATCGACGCTATTAAATATGAATCCTAAAAATTTACAAATTTGTCGCGGTTCGAGACAACTTTTTTCGAAATTAATGACAAAGCCTAAACACTTGAGCAATGTTATTGTTTCATTGACGTTGTCACGGCATTCATCATAAGTATTACCGATGCAAAAAATGTCATCGAGAAATATTACTGATCTAAAACCCCTGTATCTTAGATGGTTAATTACCTCTTTCATTAACTTCGTGAAAACCCTAGGAGCAACAGATAAACCATATGGCATTGCATTGAACTCGTAGGTTCGATCAAACTGGAAACGTAAGTATTTACGATGTTCTTTGCAAATAGGGACTAAAAGGTATGCTTCCTTTAAGTCAATAGTTGCCATGAACCTTCTTTAGGTAAAAGTTTAGCTGCAGTCCTATGGTCTTCCATTTTAAAATGAGCAGTGGAAACAAACTTATTTAAAGCTTTTAAATTTAAAATAAACCTTTTCCCTCCACTAGGTTTAGGCGTTAGGAATATTTTGGAAATAAAATCATTTTTGGATCTATGACAGGGGGATATAGCTCCTAAGTCTAACAATTTGTTGATAGCTTGTGACATATGCGGTTGGTCGCTCGGGGATACATAATTAGGTATGGCTGATACCTGTGTCACTTCTTTTGAAAATGGAATGGAGTATCCTTCAGATACCCACTTAAGAATTAATGGATTTCCAGTAATTTTACGCCAACAATTATAAAAATGCTGGATTCTCCCAGCATGTACCTCTATTGCTGAGCTGCTGCACGCTGTTTGCTCTGGGCAGATGTCTTCGGTTGAGCTGCGCCTGTCTGGGGCTTGCGAGGTGCTGGTGCAGTCCTCCTTGGCCCTCCCCTCCCCCCTCTGTTCGACGAGAAGCGAGGAGGGCCTCCCCAGTTTCCCTGGGAGCGCTGCCGGTTCGATGTTGGTTGGTATGAAGTTGGTGTTTTTGAAGTCGGTACGGGCTTCTTGATTTGCAAACCATGTTTTTCGATAACTTTCGTGGCCTTTATCTTTTCAGAAAGTTTGCTTCCAAAAAGCAATTCATCACGATCACTATCTTGCATGATATTTAAAAAGGATTTATCCAAACCCGGAGTGACGAACTTCTTTCTCGCCTCTGTCTCTTCGAAATGAAGATCACAAAGTAAGCGACAACTGTCGCTTAAGAATTTAATAGCCTGAACTTTGTCCTTGCCATCGTCAAGAAGCAAATCTAACCCTTTATTAAGAGCGGCTATTCCGTGACCTAATTGTTGCTGTACTCCTTCTACTCTTTTGTCACGAACACGGGTACCTTCATTTACTGCAGCCGAAATTTCCGGGTTTAATTTAGGCGCTTGTAATAATGGGCAATTCTCCGGAACGAGGTACTCTTTTTGAAGTCTCTCCTTAGTCTCCTTATTCATCCCTTTGCGGAGAATAGGTAGCCAAAGCCGCGATAAGTTTTCGTGAATTTTAGGGCCAAACATTGGCATCTCCTCCGTGGTCTCACCTAAGGCAGAAAGAATGGTAGGATCCAATTCCAGTACTGGAGTTGGTTCCCGTTCACCATTAGGTTTGTTCTCCTCATCGGGTGATATGTCATTGCCAGTCTGATCTATAAGCCCTATAGCGTCTGGATCGGCGTCATTTCGACGCCCGTCGTCTAAAACAATAAAATAACAAAAGTTAAAAAATTGAGGGTAGACGTAAATTTCCTTGCATTAACACTGTTAATTTCTCTGGTAATACGCGTATTACGACGCTAAAGCGACACTTATTGACCATCGTGAGGATACACAATCCACCTCCAGGCATTTAAGTTGTTTTAACATAATCGTCCTTGAGACAATTACGATTACCTTTGTGCTAACACGCGGTTAACCTCTAGGTATAGCGAGTTACCTTCGTGATGACACACGGTCAACCTCCAGGCATTTCAAATTTAGAGATTATAATCTCTCGGCAATATGTGACCAACCCACAAAACACTTAATAAATAATGATTTACTAACCTGTATTTTGATCGGAGTCGTCCGATGAAGAATAAATAATTCTATTGTATTTTCTTTGTTCCAATTTTCGTATTTTTCGGTGATACCGCTCAATTCTTTCTTGATTTCTTTTTGGCATTATAACGCTTGGTGAGCACTAGATAAGGTACGTGCGAACGATGCCTCGCAAGAAAAAGGAATGAAGTTCACAGCACAGACATCGCGCCGCGACCGGCGGTAGTGAGGTGAAAAAAAAAAAAAAAAAAAAAATGACAATCGACTAAAAGTCGATCTTTAAACGTGCGAATAGAGCCTTGTAGAATGAAGGCACTACATGGTAATTTGTATCTGAAGAATGAAGCGACTTAAATAGTATGAAAGTAATTTATTGATTAATGAAATCAACAATTATATTAATTTTTAATAATAACTTCGTAGGACTCTTTGCAGCGCAAGCTACACGCATTTAACACAAAGCATTTATTTTAATTGAAATAGATTAGAATGATTAATTTGCTGGACGTCGTCGTTAAGTAATTAACAAAGAGTTTGTTGCTTATAATTATAACACCTAACAATTTAGAACTACATTACACTAGATGCTTCACTTAGATTAGAACATACCATACATAGATTAGAACGGCTAAATATCATTGTTTTGTTGGAACATACTCGTATATTTCTTAAAGTTTAAGCATAATAATACACATTGATACCGATATCTACTGTTTATAATAATCTATCGAAGCGGGAGCAATTTTATTAAAAACCTCTTCGTACTGTCAATGGGAATTTTCACGCAAAGCTCGGCTCAGATGGTACTACCAGCGCATGGTCTTATTTACTGTATGATTAAGGGTGCTCCCACAATCTATCGACGCGGAATCGGCTTTTTCCGTCGCCCTTTCTCTTTCTGTCGCTTAGAACTGCCATTTGCTAGACCAAGACAATGCGATAGCACGCGGCCGCCTCAAGGATTCCGCGCTATCGGTCTAGCAAATGGCAGTTCTAAGCGACAGAAAGAGAAAGGGCGACGGAAAAAACCGATTCCGCGTCGATATATGTGGGAGCACCCTAACTTGGTATACACTACATACTCGCTTAAAGCACCACTGGCTAAAACTTGCAGTGAAACCCCCATTTTCGTTGAAGATGACAGACGGCTTGGTATTTTTTAGAGCAATAAATAATGTTTTTTTTAATTCATATGTTTTTGCCGTCTGTTTCACCCGAGTATTTTTTTGAATGAATGATTATATGAATAAATGATAATTCATATTAACGGAATAGCAGTGCATAAAATACGATCAAAGATAATTTATTTATAGATGTATTTAAAATAATTAATGTACATTACCGGTAAAACTACGCCATATTTAAAAAAAAATAACAAACCTTGTATAAAACAAATCTTTGGAACAATTAAAATATGCAGCACTTTGTAACCTCCAAGTGTTTGAAATATAATATCAAGCCGTCTGTCCCAATTCCATAGACAATATTACTAAAGTAAACCATAGACTATACCATAGAGTATCAAACAAAGCACGTGCTAACTAATGCGGGTGCACGCTGCTCTGATTACACGAGCCTTTGTGAGCTGCTCGTCTTCAACGGCACATGCATCCGGTTCTAACCGGATTGTACCGGAGAATTCTGGTTTAGAATACAGTTCTACACTTTTTTTTTTTTTTTTTTTAACGTGGTAAAATCATCAAATGAGTCCTCCCACCCCGAGCAGGGCGGGAGGGACTGTCAGACTTGTACTGACTAAAATCCACGGTGTCCTTCAGTAGCCCTTTATGTACCGGGGTCACGGTGAGGAAATAATCCCGCAACCCCGGCAGGCTTTGGCCCTCTGAGAGGGGGGCCCCGTCATTATGCTGACGCTCTTTGAGGCGCGCGTGGGACACAACGCGCCGTCGACCCGGGCATGGTCCTTGGTCGGGCAGCGAGTTGCCCTTTACTCGCTGCCCGCATGCCCGCGCCTACGGTGGCCGGAGATCATCAAGCGACGTCCGTCGCCGTGGGCGCCTACCACTGCGGCTGGGGCGGAGGGAGGACGCTGTCCTCTCTCGCTCGCGGCCTGCCTCCTCCTTGACGAGCATTACTGCCTCGCAGAAGGAGCTGACCGCTTCCCACTCCGTCTCGCCCCGCAGCATGGCCGCAACCAATGCCGGGCGCGAGAGGTCTCCGCCTATCGCAGCCGTGAGGACACGTCGGTGCTCCGCCCAAGCTGGGCAGTCTTGCACCGTATGCTCCACCGTGTCCTCCGGGCGATCTTCGCAGTGGTGACACCCAGGCGTCTCCTCCTTTCGCATCAGCCACAGGTACCTCCCGAAACTTCCGTGTCCGGTGAGGACCTGCGTCAAGCGGTAGGTCAGGACGCCATGACTTCTCTCCAGCCACTCCTCAAAGAGGGGTCTTACCGCCGCAATTGCGGCGTGCCCGGCCGTCGGTCGCGACAGTCGTTCCTTCCATACTGCCCTGAGATCACGCCGGAGGTCTTCGCGCCGCGCCTCGACTTCGCGAGGCAGCGGGGTCACGCCCCGGCGCTGCGCCTCCACGCGCCACTCATAGACGCGCTGGAGGGCAGTCGCCTCCAGATCCCAGGGCAGCAATCCGGCAAGGAGGTTGGCCGATTCGCCGGCGATCGTGCGGTATCCCCGGATCATCCGGATAGCCATGACCCTCTGGCATGCGACCAACTTCAGTGGTCGCGTCCGGATGCTCAGGGCCCACACAGGGGCCCCGTAGAGGGCCATGGACCGCACGATACCGGCGTACAACCTCCGGCAGGAGGTGTTTGGCCCGCCGATATTGGGCAGGAGTCGCCTGAGGGCGCCTGCTGCCCGGTTCAGCCTCGGGGCCAAACTCAGGAAATGCTCCCTGAAGTTCCATCGGCTGTCGAGGACGAGTCCCAGGTACTTCATCGTCCTCCCGACGCCGATGCGAACCCCTCCCACCGTTATGTGGGACTCTGACCGCGGCGCATTCAGACGGCCATGAAAGCACATGGCCTCCGTCTTGTGCAGCGCCACGTCGAGTCCCAACCGCCGGATCCTCTGAACGACTGTCGCGACCGCTTCCGTCGCCACGTCGGCCGCCGCCTGGTGCGACTCTCCCTGTGCCAGGACGAGCGTGTCGTCAGCGTAACATATTACGCTGACGCCATCAGGGAGGTCGCTGCGCAGCACCCAGTCGTATCCGATGTTCCACAGGGGCGGTCCCAAGACCGATCCCTGTGGAACACCGCACGACATCTCTCGCCGGTTCCACTCTCCCCGGTGACCGGGGTAGATGACGGCTCTGTCCGTCAGGTAATCCTCGACTATACGACGGAGGTAGGTCGGCACCCGGTGATACCGGAGTGCCTCCCTGATGCAACTCCAGGGCAGGGTGTTAAAGGCGTTGGAGATGTCCAAAGACACCGCCAAGACGACCCTGCCCCGGGCCACTGCATCCCCCGTCGTGAGGGCTCTAACGCGCATGATAGCGTCCACCGTCGAGCGCCCCCTGCGGAAGCCAAACTGGCACTCCGACAGGTTCGGGCCCACCCGATTTAGGTGCCCGACGAGGCGGTCTGCAATGACTCTTTCCAAGAGCTTGCCCACCTCGTCGAGCAGCACGATGGGCCGGAATGCGGACGGAGAGTCCGCAGGGCGCCCGTGCTTCTGGATCAGGACCAGTTTCCCCGTCTTCCAACGAAGCGGGAACTGGCCCCTCTCCAAGCATGCGCTAAAGAGCCCCCCCAGTCGAGGCCCGAGAGTCCCCGAGGCCAGGACCCAGGCTTTTCCTGGCAGGCCGTCGGGTCCCGGGGCGGTATTTTTGGCTTTGAGCCGCTGTACCGCCACTCTCAGGTCTACCTCGGTCACCTCTGGAGCGTCGTAGACGTCGTCGTCGCTGTGGTCCGCGTTTGCGTCAGCTTCGTCCTCAGATTCCGTCGGAGACGGAGCCATAGGCGGGGGGGTATGCTCCCCCCGCGATGGGAACAGGGCGCTCACCACATCCTCCACGAACTGAGGCTGGAGACTCTGCGTCAACGGGGGAGCCCAGGGGCGGAGCTTTTCTCGCACCCACTTGTAGGGGCGGCCCCATGGGTCCCCGTCCAGAGACTCCAGCATCTCCTTGCGGGCCAGTTCCTTGGCCCGCCAGATCTCGTCGCGGAGGACGGTCTTCGCTGCCCTGTAGCCCTCGTACAGCTCCGCCTCCACAGCCGCCGCGTCCGGAGGTCGGGTGCGGCGCCTGCGGAATCTGGTGTACCGGCGGCGCGCGGCAACGCACGCTTCGCGCAGCGCTGCTAACTCGCGCGACCACCAGTACAGCTGACGCCGGGCGCGTCCTTGCCGGACCCGGGGCATGGCCACGTCGCAGATCTCCGACATGGCCTCCCGGAACCACTCGGCCTCGTCGTTTATGTCGGCAGGCCTGTCCGGTGATGACACCCAGGCCCGCACGATCGAGGCTTCCAGGAATAGCTCCCGGTCCAGCTGCTTCAGCGCCCATCGCGGACCACTTGGGACCGGCGCGTCTGAGGTCTGGGCGGAGACGTCGAACCGGATATACCGGTGGTCGGAATAGGTCTCCACCTCCTCCACAACACGCCAGTCGGTGACGCGCGGCGACAGGTCGGAGGTGGCGAACGTAATGTCCACCACCGACTCGCCCCGCATCCGCACGCACGTGGGGACAGAACCCCGGTTCTCGATGACCAGGCCATGTGCCCGGGCCCAGTGCTCGAGCATCCTGCCCCGCGTGTAGTCCGTGTACCGGGAACCCCAAGCCACATTCTTGGCATTGAAGTCCCCGAGGACGAGCGCGGGGAGGGAACCAAGGGCGACGACGACGTCTCCCAGCTCCACTAGGGAGTCTTGGAACTCGGCGAGAGATCGGTTCGGGGAGAAGTAAACGCCTACCACGGCGATCTCCCCGAACCGGGCTGCGACTATCCCGCGCCCTCTCTGTACGCGATCGAGAGGCGGGGTACCGGCGGCGGCCGACGAAATTAGGGTCACCGAGCCGTCCAGGTCCGCTACCCAGTCGTTCCTGGGCGGGACAAAATACGGCTCGGCGACCACGGCGACGTTTATCAACCACTGCGCCATGCTCTGGAGCAAAAGATCCTGAGCAGCGGCGCAGTGGTTGATGTTCGCCTGGAGGAAGCGCAATGGAGACATTATTCTGAATCCATTGCGGCCTCCTCCAGGGCCCCCTGCGAGGGCGCAGCCACGGCGGCGGCGGCGGCGGCAGCGGGAGCGGCGGCGGCGGCGGTGGCAGTGGCGGCGGTGACGGCGGCGGCAGAGGGCCTACCTCTGCGCCTGGCTTCAGTGGGTGGAGCGCAGGACTTTCCCCCAGCCCGGTGATCGGCCGGCTTGCCAGCCGCCTCACATGCGAAGCAGTGAGGCGGGGCGGAGCACGAGCCGGCCTTGTGACCGGGCTGACCGCAGCGGAAGCACCTATCGCTGCGGTCCACCTCCGAGGTGCAGACGCATGCCGCGTGGTTACCCACTTGGCAGCGATAACACCTCAGGGGTCGGGGTTCCAGGATCTTTACCTGCGCCGACACCCATCCCACCAGGAGCCTTCGGCCCTCCTGAATCTTTTTGGCCGCCGCAACGGGGCAGCTAACCGTGATGGTTTGCAGCCCCGCAAAGCCAGGACGCAGGGCGCCCGCCCTCACCTCGTCTGAGGAGCACCCCCCAGTCCTGGCAACGGCAGCCACCACGTCTTCCGCCGTCACGGAGTCATCCAGACCCAGTATGCGCATGTCTGCGCGCTTTGTGGGTCTGGAGACTCGGGCCTCCTCCGCATTTAGGGACGCTCTGAGCCGTTCGGCCAGAGCGTCAGCGGTGGGGCCGCTGGCCGCGCCGGGGAGCTCCAACATGCGGGCCCCCGTTGCGGTGACTCGCAAACGGAGGCCGCCGGCGATGCCGAGCTCCCCGAGGTCTATCGCCTCCCGCGCCTTTGCGAGCACGTCGCGGTACGACACACCCCTCTTGACCGCGTCCGGCTGCAGTGAAATGACCACAGCCGCGGTCTTAGGGGCGCGCAATCGCGCCGCGACGTCGCGCTCCTTGCGCTGTCGCCGCCTCTCCCTCCGCTTTTTCGATCGGGCCGCCTTGGCAGCCTTCTTCCTCTCCCCGGCCACTTGCCAATCGGCGCCGGCCGGAGGAGCCTCCGGAGTAGGCTGCTGCTGCTGGGGCGGCCGGCGATCTGCCTGGGCCTTCCGTTTGGCCGCCAGCGTTTTTCGGGCTGGCCTATCAGGCGTCGCAGGCGTCGAGGTCGGAGTCGGCCGCGACGACCCCGACGGGCCCGGCCTTGCCTGGCTGGGCCCGGCCGGAGCCGACCTCGTCCCTGCAGGGGCCGACCTCGCCTCCGCAGGGGCCGTCCGCACCGGGGCCGTCTGCGCAGGGGCGATCCGCGCCGGGGCCGCTCTCGCCTGAGGCGGCCTTGTCGTCGGGGGGGGGAGTTCGACGCGGCCGCGGCCGCGTACGAAGATGCCAGCGGGGGCCTCAGCACGCGGCTCTCCAGCACGGAGAACCGCCGCTCAAAGGCGGCCAGCTCCTGCCGCACCAGGGTAAGGACTTGGTTCTCCCCCGGCTCTGGCCGGCCTTTTTCCTTGGGGCTCCCCGGTGGTGCCCCCCGACGCCCGGCCGCCTGCATTCCGGCCAATTCGGCCCTCAGAGCAGCGTTCTCTTTCTGGAGAGCCCCCATGGCGGCGGTCAGGCGGGTGACCTCCGTCCGCAGATCGGACAGATCGTCCCTTGCGGACGGAGTTTCGCCATACAGTCGCGCCGCCGCCACGATGGAGGTCATAGCCTCCGCGATCGCATCTTCGCGCGTCTTTTTCCTTCTTTTCATGGCGACCGCGCGCATCGCGGACGCCACGACCTCCTTTAGTTTGGCCTCATTCGAGGCCAGGCTTGCGTTGGGCTCTCCAAGAGAGGGCCCCCTTCCCGAAGTCTTGCCTCGGCCCTTACCCCGCACGCTCGTGGGGATCTTGGGGGCCGAGACAAGCCCCTCCTCCGACGACGATTGGACGCCCTTTGATCGTCGGCGCTTCAGGAACTCGGACCTACGGTCAGAGTCCCTCCGGTCCCTTTCCCCGCTCCCAGAGGCTGAGCTCCGGGAGCTGGAGACGTCCGATGCAGAGTCGGACTCCGACTCTGGCACCATCGTCGTCTCCTCGTTCGGAGCGGCACACTGTGCCCGCTCGTTATTCGGTGCCGGTGAGGAGGACGTGCTGGACAAGTCCAGCGACTCCCCCCCACAGGCACGTGAGCCACCTTGGCTCGCTGCGGCGACTGCCGGTGAATTAGGGTTTTCTTTTAAATGTTTTTCCATTTTGTTCCCACGAGTATTTTAATTTTCCAACCATCCAACCAATAAACAGGGTTCGCACTAACGGCTGATTTTCCCCACAGCTACCCGTCAACCAAGCTGTCAACCTCCCTCGCGGTGCGCCGCCGCTTGGAGGTTCGGGGTAATTTTTTATAGAGGTTTTCTTCCTCGCGGCCCGGGCGGTTAAGCCAAGGCCCTCGACCCCCGTCGAAAGTCATAGACGTGATCATGACAATCTTCGGGGCTACGAGAATAGCGGTGGCAAGAGGAGGCGGGAGTGCAAGACCTCCTCTTGCCTGCCCGGTGGCAGGGTTAGTGCACGCCGGGCCCGCTCTTACTCCAACCACTGTGCCCTCTGATACACAGAGGAACACGTGGTGGAGCGGTGTATCCCTCTTGGTTGGTTTCTCCCTCTGAGCGCAGATGCCCAGAGATCATTGAAACCGCAAGCCCCACCACGACGGCAACGTGGAGATACGACGATGGGGACAGTTCTACACTTAAGGCGCTGCTCAAATGTTAGACTCTTTGTTGCCAACACGGCACGCCGTCACAAGGAACCGTAGTTCATGAGTATGTTTTAAGTGAAGCAACTGGAAATATTTCCACGGTTTAGTTTCACGGTGGTAAAGAGACAGAGCTATACTAGTGGTCTAGCGCCATCTCGTTCACACAGTGGAACTACTCTCGCTTTACGACGTCATGGTAGACCACCAGAGGCCTTACCACAAGCTCTTAACGCGATCCAGTTTAGACTGTGGGAAAGAGACAAAGCTATACAAGTCGTCTAGCGCCATCTCTTTCCCACAGCCTAAACTGGATCGCATTAAGAGTTCATGCGCAGAGAGTGGATGATTTCATATTGGAGAAATCACTTATTCATCGGTAGCTTGTTTCTGACACATGACCCACAAAAAAATAAACATCTGTTGAACACTTATCAAAAAAAGTGTAACTGTAAAACGACCCTTAAGCAGCCAACACCTTGCCATAAATCGTTACGATTAGGCGGTACTGTTCAAACTGCAACGATAAATCGACAAGTGTGTATGAGAAAAATCGAACAAACTGTACAGTTTGCAGCTATTATACATATAAACGTGATATGTCGTTTTGGCATTGAAAGGTTTTTTCGACAAGGTGTTCAACAGAAGATGTTTATCATTCTTGGGGTAAGGCGGAAAAAGTCTAACTTTCGCACCCCGCGACTAGTGTAAAGACAGAATATAGGTAAATTGAAGAGTAGACAAGGGATTAGAAGAGAAAATATTGGATTTTTGTTCTACGAATTGGGTGAACTATAGCCGATTTGAATGCCAAATTATAACAAATTGATTAACCGCTGTTCTATGCAGTTCAATTAAGTTGAATAAATCGGCCTTACTACAAAAACTTAAACAGCTGTTGAACACTTGTTTAAAAAAGTGTGACTGCAAAATGGACCTACTTCAACGTCATAATCTGACATTTTTTTAGACATGTTTTCAACAGATGTTTAAAAGTTTTTGTGATACCACGATAAATGTATTAACGAGTTTAACCCGAAAATCGTTGAATTAAAAGGTAATAAGATTGGTTTTCACATAGTATAGCGCAAAGCAGTTACAAGTTTCGTAGAAATAACTAATTGGCCTATTAAAAAAAGCATTCAAAAATTAACTTTGCGGCAAAATTAACCTTTAATGCTATCGCTGCCAAAATGTCATAACAAGTGTATTACTATATTCTAAATATTACTAACTTAGATTATAGAAAGCCCTGGTTCCTCGTAGTAAAACACGAAAGAAATAATCCCCCGTCTCGTCGTTCGTCTCAAAAAACAAGTGAACAACTTTAAGGAAAACATATCAAAAGCTATTTTCAAACAGACAGGCGAAGCGAATGCGATCCAAAGCGTTTTTATTCGTAATGTATGAATTTCTTTGAATCCAGTCACATAGAAAAGCGAAAGCGATCCGACAGTCTATGTGACTGGCTGCAAACAATTCCATACATTACAAACAAAAATGCCTCGCTTCGCGTTCGCCACGCCTGTCTGTTTGACAATAGCTTTAAAAATATGTGCGTGTCGCTCACTCACACTTTTATAAAAAAGTGCCTTCAGTAAAAACGTCACGTTTTGTTTCGAACACGGAATCTGGGCACTTTACAATCTAAGATTACTAATTTGAATCCTACTGTAATGAACCTATGTACTAACATAATTTATTTTACAGCGGACGAAAACGGATCAATTTCGGAAACGATACCGGACCGGCCCGTCGAACTGAAGAATTTCCCCAAACTCTGCGACCAACGGAGAAAATATCCTGTATTATACAAACTAGAGTTTCAAGTAAGTTTATATTTTTTATTTTTTAAAATTACATCATAATTAATAATTATGGTATCTATTGGAGCTTAGTAAGTATTGGGTAAGAATATGTTAATAAAACAAAACTAGCTGATCCATCTCTTTAAGAAAATTGGTTTGTTTACCATTCGGTAAAAGAACAATAATATTCGTTATTTTAGTATGTGAATTTAAATATTTATCTTCCCAAAGGCACTCATGGCACAGACATTAATTTCTTTTTCTTCTTTTGAAAATTCAAAAGTGTGTGTATCTGACCTAGATTTAAAGAAAAAAGCTCTGTATTTGATTTGTTTTTTTTTTTTTTAAATAAGCGAGTAACCAGCATAACAATAAAAACAACTTTAAATATCACTTATTTATGGTTTATTATCTACTTACAGAGCGTTTGAAAGACAAAATTCCAAAACATTTACCGTTTCACATAGCTTCACTAAGTTTGGTGTGAGGCCAACAGACTTCATCTTAGAAGATAATAAGTCACTGTAATGGCCGCCCGCGCGCCCGGACACTGGCACGTACCGTCCCCGATGTGAGCTTTGTTCATTGATAAACGCTTGTAGGAAATTAAGTGCCTCATCCTTTTTTGATCAGTGTCCTTTTTATGGGCGATTTAAGGTTTTTGAGTAATTTCTTGTAATTATTTTAAACGATAGTAGCGCAAAAGCGAAAGCCTTTTAAGCGCATTACTTTGTGTAATTTATTTCATCACCACTGCTCTCAAAACGGTGAAGGAAAACATCGTGAGGAAACCGGCATGTCCTAGAACCAAAAATTCGAAGACACTTGTGATGAATCCACCAATCCGCACTGGGCCCGCGTGGTGGACAATATGGCCCACTCTCTCTCACATAGGCTGTCACCCAGCAGTGGGAACAATATAGGCTGATGATGATGATGATGATAGTAGAATTGGGGTGGACCTACAAAGACCTTTTTTTATTTACCTAGGTTCGCGTTTCACCATGATCTCGCTTGATGCTAAGAAATAATGAGTTTCACTCGCTCCCTATTACATTAAACTTGAACATAACTGAAAAGTAAAAAGACAATTATTATTAATTACAATGTTAAACTTCACACTTGTACTGACTAAAATCCACGATGTCCTTCAGTAGCTTGAAAAGAAAAAAAGAAAATAGAGTTATTATTGTTACTAGTCTGTACTGTCTCATTGTTGGTCAAAGGCCTCCCTTTATTCTCTCGAATGGTCTCTATAATGGTCTCTATTTTCGCTAAATAAAGTACCTATTAAAAAAGATTGTGTGAAACAATGGTAAAACAGAAAAAAAATCACAGCTGATGCGAACTATGGCACTGTCATATTTTCCTCGGCTGCTCTGACGAGCGCCTTTCACTGTATCCCTATCGTCACGCGACATGTAATACACAAACGAAAAAGTTTGAGACGATTTAATAAAAAACTCACTTTATATTGATATCCGAATCAACATTTCCGAAGTAAAAAATAAATAAATAAATAAAAAGCAATGTTTTAGTTAAACAGAACAAAGAAAAAAAAACATGATTTAATTGACAATTTACGAACCAGCGTACAAAGAAATTGTCAACGAGATACACTTCTTGAGGAAATAGCACAAATTCTAATTTGACATTGTAATTTTGAAGCGAAAAACTGGATTGTATTATAGTCTGTCGTATCCATAATACGTACAATCTTTAGAGACGGAGAAAAAGGCGCTCCCTTAACAGATGAAGTCTCTAAAGTAAGAAGTCTTTCAAAAGGCTCCATAATTTTGTTTGTTGTGAATAAAAAATCCTGGGGGTCTACTTTATAATTCCGTGAACAAAGACACGGGTACGGATACGGATTTGCGGACGGATAAAAATTGCCCCCCTTTAGAGGAACGGTACGGAATGTGTCGAAGGCACCGTGAATTTTGTCAGCAAAAGCTGACAGTCCCTCCCGCCCTGCCCGGGGTAGGACTCTTAATATGGTGAGCAGTGGTAACCAGTGGCATCGGTCCCGACTTACGAGTTGTAGGTTGTGGGTTGGAATCCCGCCAGGGCATTACTTGGTGTAATCCAAACTGCTCTGAAAACGGTGAAGGATAACATCGTGAGGAAACCAGCATGTCCTAGAACCAAAATTTCGAAGACATGTGACATCTGCCAACCCGCACTGGGCCCGCGTGGTGGATTATGGCCCACTCCCTCTCACAGAGAGGAGGCCTGTATCCCAGCAGTGGGAACATTATAGGCTGATGATGATGATGATGGTGACGCGGATTCTAAGAAACTATCTGTACAATCGATTATTATCATATTCTTAGGCCCGTATTATAGAACGTTTCAATCAAATGGCTTGAATCTAGTTTTAAGTAATGCTTGATTATTAAGCGTCGACGTTCTGTAAAGCTGTATACAGAAAGAAAGCTTGCCGGCGCTTGACAGCGCTGGTAACCCGCCCAGGAAAATATATTATGAACTCGTGCCGATAAGCACTGAACGGTACCGACAAGTTCCGACAAGCTTCAGCACGCGCTGGTCATCGCTGGGCGCTGCCATTTAAAATTAATTAACGAACCTGCTTCCTTTGTGTAGAAAGGACCAGGCACTGTCAAGCGCCGGTTAGCGCTTATAAGTTTCCAGTTTTCTTTCTGTATACAGCCTAACACGGGACTAAGTTCGGGCGTAGAAAACCTCCGTAACTAAAGCCGTAACCACGGGTTTCGTGTTTAAAGATTAGACCCCCTGGTTTTTAACTTGATCATCACTGCGGTCGTTTTCCTTTTGTTAGGCTAATAGAAATCTGAGATTTATCAGTTATTTGAGTACCGAGATCGTTGAAAGTTATTTCTTTTGCTTCTTACTTTGTATTACCCTGTTCTGAATTATTATAACGAGGCACTTCTTGAACTCGTTTATCATTTCAATGTTTTTTTTTTTTTAATATTTCATAGTAAATTCACGAACACATTTCATCTGGATCTAGTTTTGATGACATGTGATTTAGTAAAAACATCAAAACTTTGGCATTTAAAATATTACCAAAGATTGTGCCAGTCAATTAGATTGATGAACTTTGACGTTCGAATTTTCACAAAGTACTAAGCTTTTTAAACTAAAAAGTTTCAAAATGTAATCTGTAACTATCATTTCATATTATGCCTTAAACTCTCGTACCGTCCGTCGTTCGCCGTTCGTCTCGTAAAAGTAAAAATTAAATGGTTTTAAACCCACCAACTTTCACAATAAACCATACAAATTGAATCATAGTCAAGTCTTTTATCAAATAGATTATGAAGTTGAGGCATAATTCAGTTTCTCAAAGTTAATCTTTTGGTTGAGTTTAAAAAGAAATAGTATTTCTTTGTCGGGACTCCTCCCTGTGGGGCGGTAGTTTTAAACTACCTTAACGGTATTTCTCACCAGCGATTTCATATGAAGAATTGTTAGTGGGAAAATGAAGAAAAATTGTGGCTTTCCGTGCAAACTCTGCCAATAACTGTTGAAAGTGACTTTTAGTTTTCCACAATCCATTTTTATCACTTTATTCTTTTGTTATCTAAGTATTTTAAAAGATCTAAAACTATTCCCTAACCTGCCTAAGCGTTACTCTTTTCGCATAATATTTAGTAACTTTGGCATTACTGTTATAGCACTATATTTTTTTTCATAATAATACTTTGCCTTAATCATTTTCTGGCATAATTATGTCTGTTATTGTTGGCACCTTTTAGGCTATTTGTTTTGGCATAGCTTTAATTAAAAATAAGGACATAGGTACAATTCCCTCACGCGACGATTTAAGAGCAGTGGTGATGAAATAAGTAACAGAAAGTGATTCGCCTGGATTCGTCTTCCTGACGTACTACCTCATATGTCAGGACTATACCACTGGACTACCACTGCCAGCACGTCTCGTAGGAGTAACTCAGCCAATGTTACTGAACAATGATTGTTCTAAGAATTTTGGAAATTCCCAAATAAGAGTAATTTTTCGTACCTACTGATGGAGCCCGATTAATTTCTCAATTTGTATGAAACGTATGAATTTCCAAAAGTCTAGGAACAGACATTGTTCAGTAACATGGGCTGAGTTACCCCACGAGAGGTTTTGCGCTATTAACGTTGCCCCGTTGTATACGAGTACCTCCTAACATAGTACAAGTACACCTCGTACGAACAGAAAATCTAAGAAATGTTTTTAAATCTCAGCCATAAAGACAGACCGTCTGACAAATGAAGAGCCAGACAGCTTATTATAAGTCATTGCAAAACTTAACTCAGCAGAAATAGCCAGCAATTGCATTGAAAATGAAAACCAACTATTTTAATATTCAAAATTAAAATGCTGAGCGCAGCACTGTAGGGTTACATCGCTGGCGCCTAGTGCACTGAACATAAATTATCTAGGTTAACCCTCGCCTGACGTGACCCACTTATAGTGCTTTACTCCGTTATTTGGTACGTTGGATGAGCGTCCCGTTTTTTCCAATGACGGGATTCGGAATTTTGACGATGACAATTGATTTTTTAATTGAATGGTTTGACTGAATACTTGTTTTAACCAGTTTATATTAGGCGTGGTTTAGCTAAAGAAACACTTAATACGGAAACTAAATAAAAAAACATTTCTGTCGTACAGGATTTATAATCCAGTCATTTTTTTAAATACAATACAGTACTCTAATAAAAAATAGCCTATTGTAAAAACCTAAAAGCAACATTTTTCGTGTACCATGTGCAGCAGCTCTCAATTCCCGGAGTGCACGACACTTCAATTAAAATTCACAAATTGATCCTCCTCAAAAAACGAACGTCGCGTCTACCAACCATCCATCGCGACCTCCCGCCATTTTTCCGATATTCCACCTTAAAAAAGCTAACGTAAAAAATTTAAAAGAGAAAAAAAAAACTTGACACCATCTTTTGTCAACTTTATCGGGACGGCATCGGGACGAGTGAAGTTTTTCCCTTTTTTTTTGTTTGCTTTCCCATCACTTCGGCAGCGTCCGGTAGTAGATATATTTATAACCTCGAATAAAAAAATAAAAAACTTACGGTCGACCGGGGCATTTTATCTGCCCTTTGCCTTTGTACAAGTTTTTATCATGAAGGGGAGTACTTATGAATTTTTTACACAGTTACAGCTTGTAAAAAGAGGTTTGGGTCTTAACAGGAACAAGAAAGTACCGTGTTTTTACTGTTTTTACAAGGGTTCAAGGAGGAAGGGTGAACTGTTCAAAAAATCTTTACTGAATTATAAAAATTATAGGTACTGTAAGCAAAAACTGAGTTCTTCCACCCAGAGACGCACAGATAAATAATTAATGTTATTTATTTTGCTAGTTGGTTATAAAAAACACTTTAACACGTCAAAATCAATATTTTTAGAGCTAGATGGGGCCGGTGTTTCGTACCTGACTACTCTGAGAAGAAACAGCCGAAACAAACTCAGAGGTCACAGTTTCTTTTAAAGTCCAGACATTGTTTTGTTCAGGTCATAGTCCGATAGAGTTTTTAACTCTATGATGTCAATCTATTTTCTGGCTCATCATGCCTGTGCGGGGATAGCGAGAGGACTCGATGATTTTATTAGGCGATTCGATGATTTTATTTACATAATTAGCAGCAAAACCAATATCCTATGTACGTCGTCATCCCAGTGTACGTCGTATACAAATGCTATTATAATATGAAAAGACAGTCATTAAAACTCCAAAATTACCTTTGAAAAATAAAAAAAATAAAAATACAGTTTTTTCATTCCGTAAAATTGTTTTTATGTTAAAAAACGTTGTTCGACCCATAAATTCGGATTCTTAATTTCATATGCTGACACCAGGGGTTCAGTTATGCCTCCATATTTCAATAAACTGCTATTTTTCCACAAATATGACCAATGAACTGGTTTCTCCGATAACCAATTCAGTGAATGCAATATCTTTCGCCATCCAGTCAGCAATTTCTGATGCGGCCACGGATTTTAAAATGTTGCCAGCGCACTCTTATTGATATTGTTTGGGATTTGCAAACACTTCTGATGAAATTGCCATTTTCTACTCATTTAATAATTTTCTTTAACAACAAATAAGGTGAAGTAGATACTAAAGACTAATAGGGCCATACTGATCATTGTTCACTGCTGTGCAGAGGTCTCAAAGGGTCATACTATATGGACAAAAGCCTTAAAAGAACAACACACGAAAAATGTATGATACCTATCTAATTTCTATCTATTTTTAGTCGCGTTCAAAAAGGACACAGATATGACTACCTTACCGTTACCGGCCTGCTCAAATTTATTTATTATTCGGAATCGGGTGTACACAATGATAATTATTATATGTAAAATATCATTGGGTATACTACAAAAGTTCGACAATTGCAGGTTCGATTCATGCTTGTGCGAAAAAACTTTACTGCGACTCACTATAGTTTTAACGCTGAATTTCGACATTACTTTAGGGCGATAAAAGATTGTGCGAAGATAGTTCGTTACTGCGGAAGTCAAAGGTGGTATGATCGAAAAAGAACTCGAGAACTTAGGAAGCAAGAGCGAGCGCAGCGAGCTCCGTTTTTTTTTAAACCACGTATAAGTAGGAGCCCCTTGAAGCGGTGCGTACCAGAGTAACGTCGAATGACAATTTGTCGCACTAGGCATGCATTTGGAGCACAGTACACAGAGTAAACAAGGATGAATTTATCGATCTTCTGTAGTTACACTCTTCAAACTCTCACTTATCTAGGAGAAAGATAACAAAACCCTATAATGTGTACATTTTTGTTTCAGACCGCAGTCAAAGTGGAAACACACTCGTGTCGACACGCAACAAAGAAGACGAATTCACATAAAAACCAAAATCAAAAAGTCATACCATGTAAGTAACTGAGACCACTTACTACCCTCCTTTTATATATATTCGTACTGAAGTTTCTACGCCTCTCTGTTAAATATTTATGATTTTATTCTCCAGCATATTTATTTGTCACTTTGAGTAGGTATTTTGGTATGATTTACGTTTCGTTTTGTGACTGGGAATTTAGTGTTCCACGTAAAAACATGATGACTGTAATTTGTATTAGGATTTTTACAGCGTGTGTTTTACGAAAACATTGATTTATTTTTTATGCTTTTTTTACGGCGGTAAAGTATTAGCTTTGTATTTACCTTTGTTTAATTTTGTTCATCATTTTTCTGACCGTATTTCAATTTATTTGGTAAACACGCATTTGGCACAGCATATTGTTTCAGCAGTTTACCTCTTTTCTAGACCCTCTCATATCTATCATTTGCTACGGTCCTTCGAACCAGATCTTTAATCCGGCTCCAAGGACCGAAACATGTAGCAGACGTAATTAATATAGAAAGGCGTCAAGCATAATTCAACAATCGCCAGACTTTATAAAATATTATGTAACCGTGACCATAATTATAAAAGGCTACTGAAGAAACACGATGTATTTTAGCCCATCACCTATAATTTAAAAGTATAAACAATAGGGTTTCTTGGAAAACACGTGACCGTGACCATGAAACATAAAGGGCAGTTGAAGAAACACGATGTATTTTAATCCATCCAGTACCCTTAGAACGAATTTTCACTCTTTTTCTTAACAGTGTCTTTCCAGTATTTACAGCGTTTTTGTATGGAAATAAAGCAGCAAATGGAACAGCGCCTCTGGTGTGCTAAGAAAGAATTATTTTTTTCCTTGAAAATTGTCAGTTTGAAATTGTCAAAGTTCAATTTTGCTTCACGTCTCTAATACTGAAAATTCGTGCTAAGGACGTACTGGACGGGAGAACTCATTTAATGATCTTACCACTTATAATAAAAAAGTATAAAGAAATAAGAAGAAAAAGGAAAAAATACTTGTTTAACTATGAAAAAAGCTTTTCTTTTTAAACGACTCCGATTAAAAGGTATGCCAGTCCATCTAAGAGTTTATCACCACATTCCTAACATACCACAAAGTACATTTTTATTCGTGGCCCCCATAAACTTTGCCATAAAAGAGAAATCTTTTTTATGGCTTCATCGTGGACTTAGCACGTTAAACTTCGAACGATCTTGATTCATTCAAAAGTGGCAAAAGTCCTTTGTTAGTTAAAAACTTTTATTTTAATGTACCTAGCTTGGTTCTGACACTCTCATTTTTAACTATAAATTGGTCTTTTCTACTTGTCTAAATCTGAGTGAAATGGGGGTAGTTGTAAAACTTCAGATAGACACCATTTTGATGATTAAGTGCCTAATAAAAAGGCCATCTAAGTAATTCTATTGTAAGTAATATTGAAGAGTATTGAATACTTGTTAGGAACAAGTTATAACTCAATTATTTTCAATTTGATATTTTCCTGAGTGCTTCCTCATAATATTTATAAAATACAGTATACCTAATCATGATTAACATATACGAGTAAAGTACCCAATTGTAGATATTTAATGAAAATATTACACACTTTTTTGGAGAACTAAAATCATTAAGTAAGTCGTCCCGTCCTGGGTGGAACGGAAAAGACTGTCAGACTGATAAAAAATCCACCCATCCATATCGGTAGTCGTTTGCTTTCGACGGCGATGATACCATATTTAGAGGCTTCCGCTAAAATATTACTGCTCAAACTAACGTTATTTTCAAAAATATAAAAAAAAACGAAATCCATTGCTGATTACTATTCAACTAAATTCAAGTAATTTCATTTCCACCATTCAATATACAGCAACCGCCTGCAATTTGTCGGCGAATAAAGACACAATGGCAACTTGTGAGCTACGGAAACTGTGGTGACTACAGACTACAATATTATAGTTGAACAGCTTCGTTACCGCGCGGTTTTGTCTGTTGACGGCTGAGACAAACGCCGGTATTGTCTGAAAGGACCATTGATTTGACCTGAAGCCTTAACACAAGATCCAGTTTAGGCTGTGGGAAAGAGACACAGCTATACAAGTCGTCTAGTGCCATCTCTTTCCCAAAGCCTAAACTGGATCGCGATAAGAGATCGTAGTAAGGCCTCAGATTTTTCGTGTGATTCTGGTGGAATACCTACGTTAGTGCGACAGCTGTAACATCGAATTTTGTTTCTTTGAAAACTTTCGTCGAATCTCTATAATACATAATAACACACAAAAACAGTTTTTTTTTAACAAAAAGCTCACAGTATTTTTTTTTGTTTATAGAGATGGCTTTATTTATTTTTTGCGCATTTTTAAAACTGATTTTCATACCGTAGCAATAAAATGAACTTTTGAATTTAATTATTCTGCTGAAAATTAACATCAACTAATTAGTATGTCCGCGTATAAAAGCATAATAGCAACTTGTGTACTACGGAAACTGTAGTACGAGACTACAATACTACTGTAGAACAGCTTTGCTACTGCGCGGTTTCGTTAATTGACTACTGAAACAAAATGCCTGTATTTTCGGGACAGGCTTTTGATTTGAGCGCAGATTATAAAGATATTTTTTCTAAAAATGGTGCTAGATTCGATTGTTCTAGGATATTGCTAGATTGAATTAAAAGTTAATTTACGTTTTTATCTGTAATGTATGGAATTGTTTGAATCCAGTCTTATAAAAGAAAGCGATCTGACAGTCTATGTGACAGGCTTCAAACAATTGCATAAATTTATCAAACAAAAACGCCTCGCTTCGCGTTCGCCACGCCTGTCTGTTTGACAATAGCATAAAAGCGATTTACACTTGTCTAATAAGCCCTCTGTCCCTATGTCAGGTTTACCAGATTCATTACGATCATTCATTGGTTTAACACCTTTTAGACACCCCTTTTATATCTGGGAAAATGTTTCCCGGGAGACATTTGAAACGGTTAAAGCCTTTAGCTTATATGTCCCTATAGAAAGATTAGGGGACAAAATAATGGCAATGAAAACCAATGACACCTGGAAAACGGTGTCATTATACGTAAGTTTTTTTATTCGCTTTTGTCGTTTCAGTAATATTGATAATGGATAGGATAGGGCTACCTTTATTATTGTGCCAAAATTATCGAATTAGTCTATCCATCCAGAGAGGTACAAGAGGTACTGTCAGACTCGTACTGACCAAAAGCCACGGTGTTCCTTGAATAGCTCTTTACGATCCGGGGTCACGGTGTCCTGATAAGACAGTCCCGCGACACTGGCTTGTTTTGGCCCTCTTAGCGACCATAGCAGATTGCTGACAGAAGGCGCATATGAATCACGGCGACGCGTTGTCACATCGTCAGGGGCATGGTCTATCCACGGACGGCGAGTCAGCCGTTACTCGCCGTCCACATGCGAACGCAAGCTAAACGGGGACTTGTTGGTAATTTGATGAATAAAAGATTTTCAAGCGCTTTTTCACATTTCATAACCGTAAAACTTCAAGTACGCCGTATGCAAATATCTACGTAGAATTTATACCAGGAGCCTTACCGCGATCCAGTTTAAGCTGTGGGAAAGAGACAAAGCTATACAAGTCTTCTAGCGTCATCTCTTTCCCACAGCCTAAACTAGATCGAGTTAAGAGCTCGTGGTAAGGCCTCAGGAGGCGTATTCCAACGTCTTAAAACCAGGCTTGTTACGGCGAGTGAAAGTGACAGAACTATACAAGTCGTCTATCGCCATCTCGTTCACTCACTGGAACAAGCCTGGTTGAGACGTTGTAATACCCCCCCCAGGTCTAGATCAAAGTTACGTTCCGTGTAACTTATACCTACCGTGTTTCTACGTCAGCATTCTTCTAAAGGTGCTCCCACACAGCAGTTACATGACGTTAGAGACTGACTTTTTTAAACAAATTATAACAAAAGTTATAAATTGTTACAAATTATAATAAATTGTTATTGATGTTAAACAACTTCATTTAACAAAATGTTTTACAACTGATTACAAAATGATATTATAACAAAATATAAATTTCGTTGTATAACATCATCATTCCTCGAAAGACAAACCCAAACTGAATGAACATAATGTTATACGATGTTATACAACGAGTTCAACCAATGTGGGAGCGTTTATAACATTTCTTAACATGCTGTAGAGTAATGTTACACGCTATTGTAAATGTTATCGTGTTACACAATGTTGTATAACGTTATACACGCTGTTTTTTTGCATTTTCGTCAAACTTCAGGTGGTTGTCACAAAAGTCATAAATAATCAATTGAAAGTACAGTACCGGTCAAAACTAATAAGGGCTGCTTTTTTTTTGTTGTTGAAATTTTACAGTATTTCAGAATTAAACCCTTAATTCAAAACAAATGAAAGAGAATCACCCGATTACGCAGTCCGCGCGTACGCACACAGCGATGAGCAGCTGGTGTGCGTGAATTGAATCTACTACTCTTGTAGAAACTAGTTCACACTTACGGATTTCAGCAAAAAGGAAAAATAAAATAAAAAAAAATACCTACCTATTTTATTGTTGATTTGGGTCGAGAATCATGAGTATAATCACGTCCTTGAATTTGACTAGGTTGCAGATCAACACATTGTATAACTGCTGTGTGGGAGTACCTTAAAGTTATGCTCTGACGTCACTACATCTCATTCCGTATTCCACAGATGACTACAACCGCGTGGTGCTAGAGACGGTGGATCGGGAGCCGGACTCCGACTATATTAATGCTTCCTACATAGATGTGAGTATTACCATAACTTATTTCCTTAGCATATTCTAATTTTTACCCAACTACGGTGCGGTTATGATTTTTACCGATAGGGGAACAGTGTATAAGGTAAGATTCACACCAACCGGCCGGATCCGGCGGCATTTTACAATGCAGTAAAAAACATTGAAATCTATCACCTAAGACGGGGACGCGAGGTGTGGGACATACACAGACAAGGCATACTTATCGTAACACTAACGTAGCGCAAGTGCCAATTATGACGTCATTTGCAAGCAGTTATTACCAAATGGCGTCTTGTTGGCGCTTACACTACGTTAGTATTGTGTTAAGTTTACCTTAAGTGTGTGATTTCCCATCATACCCCGTCTTATACACTATTCCCTTATTGTATGTTCATATTACAGCTCGTAACTGAATAATTACAGCCGCACAGGCCGATCTTCCGAGTTTTGTTCCAAGGTGGATCTGTGGACGGTTAATCATCTGTCATAGAGAGTATCCTCCGTGATACGGAAAGCACGTAAAGCCGTTGGTCGCGGCTGTCATTTGTAGATCTTTGACAGCCGTTACTGTTAGTCAGATGGTCATAAGTCTGACAACCAGTCTTACCATGGGGTATCGTATTGCCCAGTTACTGGGTTGTGAAGGTCCGATAGGCAGTCGCTCCATGTAAAATACTGATATTCAGTTACATCTGGTTTAACCACAGAATACTTTAAAGTACTACGTACAGAAGTGTCACTTCCCAAAAACAAGCAAATGTAAAATCTTTGCTCGTGAGAATAAAGTAAAAATATGTACGGAAACCTTGAGAAACGGGAGGCGGGCGGCAACCGACTGTGAAACCCGTCCACCAATCCGTCCACGGTGCGCCCGCATGTTATGCAGTTTCATACTACAAGCACACGCGGGGGCCCCGTTGACGTGGCTACACCGCGGATTGCGCCAGGCCTGGTTTAACCGAAAGCTACAATATAGTTGGGAAAAGACTAGGCAGATGATGATGTATGTACGTTTATCTGTTGGTTCATTACTTCTGAACTGCTGATTAGAATTTGAAAAATGTGGTATCGTTGGAATCGCCTTGATCTTCTATTAATCTATTGGTATAGACCAGTGTTTTTCAACCTTTTTCATGAAACGGCCGCTTTTGTATGAAGAAATATTTCGCGACCCCCTACCCGTTGCTTTTTTTCATGTATTTTATTTTGTGACAAGTTAATTGTTTTTTTTTTAAGTTATTTTCACGATCCGCAGCAGAAAATCGATCTAACTGATAGCCAGCAGCTTTTAAAAGAATTTACCCTCAACATCGCAGCCTTTAATCAAAATCTCATCTTGCATTGTATTATCAGAACAGACTAATTCAACAGTCTCACCAAAGCCAAATTATCTATAATTAATAGAGGGTAATTACTGAGACTAAGCGATCGATGCTTGTTAATTAGACATTCTGAACATTATGGAAAAGATAAAACTGTTTTGATCTTAGCATTATCGATATTAAGCTACGCTTCTTATTTTTTAAAGAAAATCTCTCTCTTTATTCTTTTTCTTTCTTTCTTACTTTAATTTTTGAATTAATCTTTTAAATTTATTTAGAATACACCTCGCGGGTTGATCCTTACTTAGGTCGATCACGATGGGTGACCATCCGTTACAAAAAAGAGTTTATGTTATAATTGCTAAGTTAGTGCACAGATCAGGTTTTCTAATTCAGTTGATATTTTAAAGTGCACTTAGCTTTTTGAAAGAATCCAAGATCATGGAAAGCAGTTACCTAATTTGACCACTCTTCAAAGTCGCTCACTGCGCAGAGGCATCACTATGCTACGCTTTATAAATCATTTCATGAGTAGTGCTACGACAGTGCTACGCCGTAGCAACCTCGTAGACAATAAATGCTACGTATTCGACTGTTAAACAAATTCTTGCTTTCAAAAAGCAAGCGAAGCATAATTATAATACTTGCGATCTTACTTAGCACTTTCGTAGCGTTCCTATTCTTTTTCAGTAGGTATACTAGGTATATAGTAAGTGTCAATTCTAAAATAAAAATCGGCCAAGAGCGAGTCAGATTCACGAAGGGTTCCGCATCTAAAAACTCACGTTTTTTGTATAGCAGCCCTTTATAAGTATATTGATTTGCTTATTTATTTTTAAAGTGACTCTAAAAATAAGTAGTTGTATTCTACAAATATTTACAGCGTGAAGCGTGTACCGATTTGTTGCCGTTATCAATAATAGTTAAAAATAAGTAACAAAAAGCACGACTGTTGTATAGGAGCCCCCATAAATATTTATATTATTCTGTTAGAAACACATCATCTGTGTAAATTTCAACTGTCTAACTACCACACTTCATGAAATACAGCCTGGTAACAGACGGAAAGCTGGACGGACAGCGGAGTCTTAATAAGGGTGCCTTTCCACCAGAGAATGTGCTATGAAGCTGTGCTGCGAGTATGTAAAAGCTAGGCTACGAAACTTTGTAATCGTTTCCACTGATGCCAGCGGTGCAAATAAGATGTGCTATGAAAATGTGCGGCCGCAAAGTAGCTGCGGTAGGAACATGCGCAATTCGAGCTATGCAATGTATCGAAAGTAAGGAAGACGACCCATAGCACGCATCCACAGCACGCCTCCATAGCACGCAGCCTTATTACGCATAATATATATAAAAAAAAAAAACAAATCTTATTTGAATCAGTTTCCACCAGTGCTGTGCTATGTAAACCAATGAATATAATTGGTGGATATCAAACGCATCCGCAGCAACGTAGCATAGCACATATCTGGTGGAAATCAGGGTCCCCTTTTACCCTTTGATAACGGAACCCTGAAAAAGGACATCAAATCTCTAATATCAATTTCGCTAACGCAGTCAATTTCAAAAATGCCCACCATCCACTACACAAAAGCTGGAAAGTAACAAACGTTTGAATCCACCATTCGAAAAGACGGGTCGGCGGCCATCATGAATTTGTGTCACGTACCCGCGTAATGACTGTACGAATTGTGGGGCTCAATATCCGACTGAAAGGACCCGAATCAGAAACTGAATGACCCTGAAGGAGTGGAGAATATCAAGTGGATATGTGTAGAATTGAAATCGTTCTTAAGCTTTTCTGATATAAGTAAGTCCGTTATGGGGTAGGACCCAATTTAGTGACAAAAGCTTTAGGAGTGAAAAGACTGACATGATTCAGGGTACAAAAGAAATGTGTAGAATAAAAATACGATGGCCATCTGCTTAGACTTTTCTAACGGCTGTTCGGAGAGCTGATGGCTTAGCGACGAGCGGTAAGATCAAATGTAGCTGTAGTAATGTTTAAAACACTCCAGGCGATACTGCTCGTGGCGATAACGCATTCGGTTATATCAGACCGAATCGGTACAGCAGCGTGGTGTTCAGAGTCTCACCAAACAATTTTAACTGTGTTCCGTCGGTGCGTATTAGTTCCAGCTCCTTTAAATTTGTGTGAACTCGATCCATCTTGGATCTCATCTTCGATTATTTTTTTAAATAAAAGTAAGTGTTTGCTTTGACCTTAGTCTAGGTCAGGAGTGACTAAGCGAAGCGACTGGTGAACGTTAGCGATTATCGCTTGCCGTTTGGCTATTATATAGGGCACTGTATCTCTTATGGATGTGGATTTCTCCCTTATGGCCAATTTATAAGAAAGACCCTGTATAGTCTATGTTACTCAGGGTGAATATCGCTTTCTAATGGTGAAAATTTTTGGAAATCAGCACAATAGTTTTTGAGTTTATTCATTACAAACATAAACACACAAATTACAAATCTTCCTCTTAATAATTTTAATATAGATTATTTCTGTGTGTGTCCAACATTAAATCAATATTTTTTCCATTCTATTATAATACTGACTGTATTTATTACTATTTGTATAGATGTTTTATTACTATTATTGACTGGCCTGTTGGTCTAGCGGTTAGTGACCCTGACTGCTATGCCGGGGGGGTCGTGGGTTCGATTCCCACCCAGGACAAAATTAAATGTTTGTGTGATGAGCATGATAATTTGTTCTGTGTCTGGGTGTAATTTATCTATAATATGTATGTATTTAGAAATATATAAGTATGTTTATCAGCTGTCTGGTACCCATAACACAAGCTCTGCTTAGCTTGGGACTAGATGGCGTTGTGTGATAGTTGTGGAATATTATTATTATTATAATACGAGCCCTACGTTTTCTCAAGATCGTCACAGAATATCCTTGTTCTTACTTCCTGTAAATTCAAGACTATCACCACGGCACGGAAGCTTAGTGAAGACTAGTATAATACTGAAAGCTAAGAGGATATTAAATTTCATGTTTACGCCAACGTCTATTTATCCAACAATATTCTCTGAAGCAAGCGCTTTAGCGAAATTAAAATCCTGCTGAGTAGAATATGCACTTGCTAAGTTACAATCACGCAACAAATCTAATACAGAAGGTTAATTCTATATTAAAGACCTTATCTTTATGAAAATAAGGACCACTGATTTTCTGATAATAATCCTGTTCATGATCAATGGGAATCTTACTGCATTCATAAATTGTCACTACAGAGCCATATTTCTTAATTCCATACAGTAACATTGCCAAATTAATTAAATTACGGCGAGTAACTGGCAACTCGCTGTCCGATCATGGACCATGTCCGGGTCAACAGCGCGTCGTGTTCCACGCGCGCCTCAAAGCTTTATGCAACATGACGGGGCCTTCTCAAAGGGCCAAATATTGCCGGGGTCGCGGGACTACTAACCGTGACTCCGGAACGTAAATGGCTAAGGATACCGTGGATTTTACTCAGTAGAAATCTGACAGTCCCTCCCGTCCTGCCCTTATTAAATTATTTTACCACGTAAAAAAATATATAAATATTGCAGAATGTACAATCGACAAAGTTGAATCATGACCCAATATAAGTTTATTTTCCTACAGGCATTGAAATACAATTTAGGTCCGCATTCGCGTAAACATACATAGCCACGGTCACGACTTTGATCTGTATTGATTTGACGGATTCAAACGATTTATTGTCAAAATGGGTCAACATAACAAATTAATGTTAGGTACAATCGACAACTTAGTGGAAAAGTCTTGTAAATTAATACAGGACTTTTCCACTAAGTTCTCGAAGCCTTATTAGAACCAACGTTACCTTGATTAAAAACTGGTGAAGACAACTTTATTATGCTCCTATTAACTTTGTAAAAACGTCTTCCGATATTGCCTTTGACATCTGATGTCTGAAGGAAAATCTTTTGAAGTTACGGTATACTTGCAGTTTCAAGTTGCGTAGAACTTAGGATGAACCTCAGTAAAATAATTAAAATGTTACGAAAATATTACTTTTTAGTGGCATTATTGTATTTCATACCAGTATGTAATTGAAGAAACTGCACATTAAAACAGCTTTTTTTAAATGAATAGATAATAGATAAAATAAAAATCCTATTTTGAATGCATTCTATTTTTATCCATAGTAATATTTGAATTACGAACTTTGTTCTAAACACAAAAGCTTTCGAAAATAGAACACAATTTTTTTTTTGGCACGCTCGCCTGTCGCCCTCGCTCGACGCATGTTTCCCAAAAACAATGACCAAAAAATTCTTCTTGATACCCAAAAAAACGGTGTTCGAAGCCTTCTCGACAACTTTATTGTGTTATTGAATGAGAATCAGTTCACTGATTTCCATCATTTGAAGGAAATCGTGGATTACAATATTGTTCAAGAAAAATTTACCTTTCCCTCGCTTGACTGTTGAAAGACTTTTCATTTTATTTTTTTCCATTGATATTAGGCACATAAAAACTTTTTAAAAGCAGGCTGTTTCATATTTCCAGTGCCAGCTTTTACTTTTTTAATTCCCGCTCATTTATGATTCGATTTACTCTTTGGTCCGTTTTTGGTAACAGATTGCATAAAATAAAATTAATAAGATCCGTATCAATAATTTCTAGACGTATTTTCTGTCAATTAACTTTTGATTCGTTTATCCGCGTGTGTGAAAATTATTATGACGTATGTGAGACTAATAGAAGATTAGATTAATGACTCTAATGTCATAAATCTTGTACCAGCTGACGTCCATTAAATTTTATTATAGTCGTAAAAGTCATGTTTGATGTCCAATGCAGCCTCCGCTTAGCTGTAAACTATATAATACATAACATGTAGGTATGTGGTATTCATATGTACAGTGGCTTACATAGGTTAGTTATATGAGCTGATGAGTTATAGGCATATAGTATTATGTGGTATTACTATTGTTACCATTTGCTATTGTAAGAAAATAGGAGCAGAATTATACCAAATCTGAAAGCAGAACTGATTGGAGGTGCATGTCTTAAACAGTCATGCTTCGCGAATGCTTCTGCGAAGCCATGCTTCGGTGTAGTGTAAGGCTGGCTTTTTAATTAATGCTCGATATCATCATTATCTGCCTAGCCTTTTCCCAACTACTTATGTTGGGGTCGGCTTCCAGTCAAACCGGATGCAGCTCCAAAAACCCAGTAACTGGGTAATACGATACCCCATGGTAAGACTGATTGTCAAACTTAAGAGCTTCTGACTAACAGTAACGACTGTCAAAGATCTACAACTGACAGCCGAGACCAACGGCTTTACGTGCTTTCAGACGCACAGAGGAAACTCGATATGACATATGGTCACCCATCCACAGATCAACCTCGACAAGCGCGGCTTAACCCTGTAGATCGGCCTGTGCGGCTGTTATTATTTTGCCACGAGCTCCTCAATATTAATGCTCGATAGTTGACCGTTAATACATAGAGGCCATTGACATTTTCACACTTAATTTGATCGCATATAGGTAACAGTTCCTCATAGCAATCTAAGAAAGTAAAACACCACTGACACTGCATTATTAACCTTATTACCTTGTCCACAGAGTATATTAAAACCAAATGCGTACATCGTAACTCAGGGTCCAACTGAAGATACAGTGGTGGATTTCTGGCGGATGATATGGCAGGAGCGAGCTGCTGCCATCGTCATGCTAACCAAGACTTTCGACTTTATTAAGGTAAGACTTTTTTACTTAACTGAGTGATTCGGCAAGTGTACTGTGGAACGCCCCTTAGCCTCCTAGATAGGGCTGATGACCTTATAAAGGTGCATTCACACACATCAGTTACCGTGACGTCACGTCACCGGCCCGGTTTAAAAATTGCTTCTATACACCTAGTATGACTTTGTTTCTACACGTCAGTCACCGGCACGTGATATATCAGTGACGTCACCGATCAGGCACGTCAAATAATGTTTCCATACAAGTTTCATACTTCTATCCCTACACACCCGGTATTGACACGTCTAAGTTCAGTCAGCGTCATGCTAACGTTATGCTACAAGTGTGACCTATCCGTAACTTGACTGATGTTAATGTTATTGTTCAATGATTCAGTCAAACCGGCGACGTTACTGACGTACGACGTGATGGTGACTGGTGTATATACATAATCCGTCACCGATCCGTTGTCGGTGACGTGACGGTGACGTGTCGTGACTGACGTGTGTGAAAGCACCTTAAAGGTGACTGGGACGGACTTTTTAGGAGAAGCCTACACCAACAGTGGATTCTAGACAAGTTGATTTAGTGACTTGGAACTGTCCTCCAGTACTCCCTTATGGGGCTGATGACCTTAAAAGGTCATTACACAGCAGTCACGTCACGTAACTTGTTGTATTTTCATAAATTTTCGCCGTATGTTTTTGAGAAATTTATGTAAATTTTCCAATACCCTACTGTAGAAGGCCATGTTATGATTTATATTTTGTACTGATATAAAGAAAGATGCTGACCAAAGTAACTTTAAATATTGAAAGCACGGTTGGCAGTGGAAATTCCCAGAATGGAGTTAACATACTCGTAAATAAAAAAAAAAACACATAGAACTCCTTGTATTCATTCTCTTTTCTTTCTCAACGATTATTTCATATCGGATGTATCGGAAAAAAAAAAAAACATTTGCAATTACACCAGCTTGGTAACAAAAATCAACCAACAAAATAAAAAAATAAAAAATTCCTTATTCATCATCACCAATTCCCAACATAATTGCTTAAGATCCACTTGCAAATGAATGCTATTCCGTTCGCGCAATTCGCTTTCATTGCGAATTTTGTACAAAATTTGTCGCTATTTCACACTCCATTTCCTTGAAAATGAAATACTGAATGCCCAGACTCTGTTAATGGAATAAAGAACTCTGAAGTTATTTTGTTTGGTACCTCATACATCATTCAAGAAAAAAAATAAATAATTTATGGGAATATATTATCACATAATTTGTATGGAAGGGTATTTTCATATAAATTATGAGTGACTTGAAAAATTAGATACCTAAATGTCTATGAAGTGCCAGCGATATTTTTATGAGAATAACAAGAGCACAACTATTCTTTTTATTGAATATCCGACATATTCAATAAAAAGAATATTCAACAAATCTAACGAAATTCAGTATAAAGATTATTAGCCGGATAGGCGGCATCTAATTTTCGACCTACCAGGTAGATTTTACAGACTTTCATAAAAATTCTTCTCCAGAAATTTTATAAAACGATTTTAGTAACGAACACAATCAAAAAAAATCATTATCCAATGGGGATGGCAACTGGGGAACTAATGGCGCTAGTATAGCTAAGCATCATTGGTTGAAATCTTATAGGTACTTCAAAATAGTATTACCTCATTGGCCGGATTAGGACTTAGCTATGGTGGCGCCATCTACAATTAGCTTTGACCGGCCTTCCCCATTTGGTGCAGTTGTTCTTAAGTTACGCGCGTGTTGACGCACACATTTTTTTTTTTTTTAGCGTGTTAAAATCATCAAATGGGACTCCGACCCCGGGCAGGGCGGGAGGGACTGTCAGACTTCTACTGACTAAAATCCACGGTGTCCTTCATAACCTGTTATGTTCCGGGGTTACGGTAGGGAAATAATCCCGCGACCCCGGCGTGTTGACGCACACATGGAGTAGTTTTAGACTATGTAAAGATCACCTTTGGCTGCCATAGGTACGCCAGGTACGCCATCCGGCCATCCCTGATGTTATAAACATAACATACATAAAGGTATAAAATATACAAAGCATAAGTAAACGGAAAATATCATTACATAATACTAAAAACATTTTCTTCTCAGAGTTGAAATACAACACTCAAGTTTCACAAGTATTTTGTGAGGAATTCCTTGTATTTGTTTTATGACAGTTCGCTGTATCATTTTATTTTATTGGTGTGCTTTCACGTCCGTATATTTCTTCATATTAGAAGGTGTTAACCTACTTCTGTAAGGTATTCGGGAAACGTTATTGTCTAAGTTATATTTTTTCACCTTTCAAGCTATAAAAATCGTATTTTATCATTTGGTTTGCTCTGCTAATCAGAGAGACACGCATTGGAGCGTCCACACGACAGGCTATTCGCATACGGGCAAAGAGAACCCTTAGGCACACGGTGCCTAAGGAAGAGATTTTGCCCGCATCCCAGGGTGCACCGGCCCGAAAAACTGGTCTTCCCCCCGGACGTATCCGAGATGGAACTCCAGTCCACGGGTGCACGTGGAGGTTTCCTGTCATAGCACCCCAAAGGTGAATAGTTAAATCAAGCATAAAATAAACGCCATTAAATTCATATTCGAAGCTGAATTTTGTTCAAAGCACTAAAACGGTTTTATCTTGTTCACGTTCGAAAATTTGACACTCAATTCGTGTCGTCCTTATCTGACTGTAAAACTCCATGTAGATACCACAGGGTATTAAAGAGCAGAAGGACTGCCTTTCAGAGGCCTTACCACGAACTCTTAACGCGATCCAGTTTAGGCTGTGAGAAAGAGACAGAGCTATACAAGTCGTCTAGCGCCATCTCTTTCCCAAAACCTACAGACTCACGCTTTAAGAGTTCATGGTAGGCAGAAAGAGGAATAGATCGGCTAGTAAATTATGGATGAAAAACTAATTAATAGCGCTTTTTGATAAAAAGGTTATGTAACTACAGTTAGGTCTCTGAATTTATATTTCCAAGCAGGCTTGATCTCTGGGAGGCAAACAATTTGAAACGTTTTGAAAGTATTAAATAATAATAGTATTTATTTAATACTTTTATTAACAAATTGTGCGCGTACATTCTCGCGTACATCCTGGATACTTTTGTGTGCGCACGTTTAGGCGGTGGACTCGTTATTTGTGCATGCACATTGCTAGACACAGTTCAGTGATAATGTTTGCACTCAAATGCGCATCCTTGAATTGCTGTTGGACACAGAAGATAAACGCGATACCAGCTAAGTACACACTGCTGAAGTGCGCGTACAAAATAATGCGCCTGCACACGATTTCAGTGAAAATTACCGCCGAGAACATCTACGGCGACATTGTAAAATGCAGCAGGCTAGACAGACTTTTCCGCGATTCGCCTCGCAAGCACCTAAACGGACACACGCTACTTAGAAATTAAACTTTAGTTTTAATAGTTTAAATTATTCTCATTGAATTGATATTCATATAAGATGAGCTTGTTCACATTTGCTCAAAGAACGACGAATTATATACAAGTTATGGAATATTCGACACCATATTTGTAACTTTCCGAATATTCTAGCTCGTTCTACATACAAAATGAAATGCAAACTTGAGGCGGTTTCTTAGCGACTGTTAACTTTAGATTGTGGAGTTAAGAGGTGTAATAAAATTTAGAAAAAGGAATAAAATTGTTCCTGGATCTTTCTTGAATGGGGATGGCAACTGGGAAACTAAAGGCGCTAGTATAGGTAGTTCCAAGCATCGTCATTAGTTCAAATCTTATAGGTACTTCCAAATAGTACTACCTCATTGGTCGGATTAGGACTTAGCTATGGTGGCGCCATCTACAATTAGCTTTGACCGGCCTTCCCCATTGTCGTGGTTCTACGTTGTAAGAATCTTGAGAATGAGCTTGTGATGAACTGATGAACGTCACCGTAAGACATTTGGAACGGTTTCGGTTTAAGAATTTGACGCTTGTAAGTAAGAACCCCGGTGCCTCGATTGATAAGAACATCGGCTGTACTGAACTTGAGGTCGCAAGTTTACATTCCTGCTCACCGTTCGAATTGTTCTTTTGATAGAAAATCTTCATGAAGAACCAGCTGTTGCCAGCGACTTCACCCGCTACAACTCGAGAATTATCCCACGGGAACATAAAATCGGGATTTAAACTATCCTATGTGTTAATCCAGGTTATAAACTATCTGTGTACCAAATTTTAGCCAAATCCGTTCAGTGGTTTTTGCGTGAAAGAGTAACAAACATACCTACATTCCCATACATACATACATCCTCACAAACTTTCGCATTTATAATAATAATAGGACTGTTAAAATTATGTTTTTTTTTTTCAAAATTGGCAATTGCCCAAAACTAAAAAAATTCTGGGTGATGCTTCTTTGCGTTTCATTAGAATAATGCAATAACCAAAGAGATTTAAAAGAACCTATAGAGCGGGCATTGGGAAAATTGTCATACAAAATTGTTGATGCCGTGCGTCAGTAGCACTATCTAGCGTTGCACAGCAACGTGACTACTAGACTGAGCGACCTAATACCTATTGGTAAAAAGTTTTGGATCACAACTTTTTTCGTGATGTCCCGTCTATTGCTCGTATATAGTTTAATGTCTTTGGCAATAACGTTATCTAATATCTTTAAACGACTAATTCTTGTATATTTATTTATATAACGGAGAGTTCGTTATCAGAGGGGTTGGGATATCGGAAATAACATTCACAAAATCTTCGTTAACACTTTTAATTACTTGTTAACACACACTGAATACAAAATAGTCAAGGATGTCCGAGATATCGCTCGATTAAAAACTTAGGAACGCGAGAAGTTTAACATGGCGGAGCAACCAAGATGTCTACCCAGCTTGCCGGACCGATTCAAAGTGTTCACTTCACTAAACTGTCCGCCCATGTGGCCTACCCCACACAGGTTAGCCAACATCTGTCAACGTCACTACCTGTCAACGTTGAATAACTGATTTGACTTCCGAACCGACATTTGACTCGACTATTCGCTCGCTGTTTCCGTTGCTCCCCATGCTAACCATCTCCAAATTACGACTAATTTGACGTTCCTAAACAATCTGTCAATTCTAACTTAATAGTTACTCCAATGAGAGATAGATGGCGTTATTCTAAATTCACAATAATCAATAGAGATTCTAAATCGCGTTTATGTTTTGATTCCAGGTCAACGATAATAGATGGCGTTATTCTAAATTAACAATAATGAATAAAGATCCCAAAATTGTGTTTGTTTTGATACCGCAGCATGATAATAGATGGCGTTATTCTAAAATATTGTGCTTCTGTGTTCATTCTCCGACATATATATAATCAGGATCTCGGAAACGGCTCCAAAGATTTTAGTGAAAGTTACAGATTAGGGGTTTTTCTGCTCAAGGAATCGATTTATCAAGGTCTCAGGTTCGAGAAAAGCTCGGTTCCCAAGATATAGACATTTTAAAAACCGAGCAAAGCTCGGTCAACCAGATATTTTATTATAATATCAGTTAAACTATATAAATATAAAATACTAAATTAAAATAGCTTTTACTTTGGCCAGAGGCTAAGTATTGCTATTCAAAGAGGCAACGCCGCCAGTCTCTTGGGCACATTACCAGCTGACAGCGTTGAGGATGAATTTTTCGATGCTCTATAATAGTTTAGTTAAGTTTTATTTTAATTTAGTCTTTGCGTTTAATCAACATAATCTACAACATAATTATAAAACAGCTCAACCTCCTTCCAAAAACACACCAAATTAAAGAAAATTTCGTCCATTCTGTAGCCAAAAACCCTGACCTATACCCCGGGGTGTTACAGAACTTCCAACATTCAAAACTCCACGGTACATTTGCGTACCCCACAAACTGCGGCCTCATCCCTCACATTATAATAATTCGCTATACATAATGCTATACCGACGATTGTCAGAAACATTCTCCTAACTGAATTCCGGACGGACAGCCAGTGTTTTTGACAGCTCTGACACTTCAATGGAGGGGTTTTGTACACCTACATTGTATTGCAGTATTTTATATTCAGTTATGAATATTAAATTTTATCCTGTTTTTAGTGGAAACTGTTATATTTATTTGTGGTGCATACTTTTATTGCCTGTGTCAACCCAGTGTGGACCACTGGTCGTTAGTTTTTGTCCAGCTCATACCGCCATCTTCTACGAGATATGCCGCGACGCGTTCCGTATACTTACCGTTAATTACATTTAAACGAGTATTGAAAATATCACTGTTGGGGAAATCCTCTTTTGCTCACGATTATCTTGTCCTTATGGAAACCTTATTTGGTACCGTGAAAATTTAGGTCATTGGCATGTTCATCCTTATAGTCACCGCACAGTGCGTCAAATTCAGCCAAAATTTCAATATCTCCACATATCTGACTAGACTTTTCGTTTCTATTGTGCTAGATGCAGCTGAATTGTATTTTACATGGAGCGACTGCCTGTCGGACCTCCAAAACTCATTAACTGGGCAATACGATACCCCCATATTGATTGTTAGACTTATGAGCTTCTGACTAACAGTTAAGGCACTTACAGACGGTTCATTTTTTGTTCATTTTCACCTTTCATTCGGTACATTTCACTCGAAATGAAATGTCTGAACAAAAAATGAAACACGAGTGCCGAATGAATTCATTAGTGAACCGATCCAACAGTGTTGGATCGGTTCACTAATGAACTCTCACTCGAGTGAAGAATCATTCGAGTGAACCGTCTGATATCACCTTTACGACTGTCAATGACTGCAAATGACAGCCGAGACCAACGGCTTTGCGTGCTTTCCGAGGCACGGAGGAAAATCGCTATGACAGATGGTCACCAACCTCGGCAAGTGTGGCCTAACCGAAAGATCGGCCTGTGCGACTGTAATTATTTAGCCACGAGCACTTCAATTTATTCACAAGCAACAAAACAAATATCATTTTGGCAATGCCTCAATCCTCTAGAAGCCCTCAAACTTCACTACAACTTCCCTCTTTCCTCTTGAGGGAAACTGCCTCAACAAATCATAAAGCGATCAAATAATACTGACTGATCCCTCCCTTCTTGTTTGTTTAACCCATTAGGGACTGAGTTTTTGAAATTCTTTTTTTTTTTGTTTTAACGTTATATTTTAGTTAAATGTTGACCAGATACTACAATTTTAACTAAAAAAAAAATATGTAATCTCCCAATATTGAGTTTTAGACTGTTGCCATATGGCAACGCTAGGTCAAACTAGGTACAATATTTTACCGATTCAAAAAAATATTAGCTTTTGAATATTCATTTTATTTATTTATTTAGTATAATAATATATTTATGAAAATACACCAGGTAATTACTTAGAATCATAATTTTCAAAACATTTAATACCTACTTTACCTAAACCAACGTCATTTTTTGAATATTTTTACGTTAATTTTCTACTGATTTTGGAAAATGATTTGCTCCGTCATATCTAACTCCTTCCAAAACCCTTCATCCACATCTCGAGGTAGATGCTCGACCACCAGATTTAGACCAGCTGCTCAATATCCTTTCCTGATTTGCACATCAGGATCCAGACATTGTTATAATAATACCTACTAGCCACATAAAAGTAGGTCTTTGACTGCTGGCCTTTTAGAGAGACTGAGAGTCACTCAACGAGCAATGGAGAGAGCTATGCTCGGAGTTTCTTTGCGGGATAAAATCCGGAACACGGATATTCGGCGAAGAACCAAAGTCACCGACATAGCTCATAAAATTTGCAAGTTGAAGTGGCAATGGGCAGGCCACGTCGCTCGTAGAACTGACCACCGATGGGGAAGAAAAGTTCTCGAGTGGCGACCACGGACCGGAAGGCGCAGCGTAGGCAGGCCTCCTACTAGGTGGACCGACGACATCGTGAGGGTCGCGGGCAACGGATGGATGCAAGTGACGAATTGTCGTCCGGCGTGGCGGTCTAAGGGGGAGGCCTATGTTCAGCAGTGGACGTCTTCCGGATGATGATGACATAAAAGTTGTCCAAAACCATTTTTTGCCTCGAATTCCAATCCTGTAATTATTTACATGAGGGTCCATAAGGTCTGTCCCTCCCATGAGATTGGGTCTCGGTACTTTTATATTTTGTTGGCTTTCTTTGGAATACCCATCCGTCAATCCCACAGGATTTACTATGTGATCACTAGAAGCGACAGTCACAACTGAATTATTCATCCACTGTATTACAAGTACAACAACATCGCCTTGAGAGGCATATTCGTATGACCCTCTTGCATTTTCTTCATAGATCCAACCTTTGTAATTGGCCATTCTTTTGGCAATCTGTTCTGGTGAAGCGTGCCTGTTCCTCCATAAACTATTTCTTTCAAGTGAATCAGAAGTCGCAGGCTTGGACTCACTTCATTCGGCTCAATATATGTATTTTGCAAATCATCATCAAGTTCTTGTTCCAATAAATCTACAATTTTATGTAACTTCAATCTAAAAAGATAAATTATCACTTTCATGAAAAATGTACCTTTATAGACCTAGCGTTGCCATATGGCAACATACAAAAAAACTTCCGTGACGTCAAATCTGCATAAAAATTATAAACCATATAGTGTTATTGTAAACTTGAGATGTATCTGAACATTTATTAGACAAAGAAAAAATAAAAATCTACGCGATATAGAAATAAATGAAACTTTTGTTTTTTTGTGCTCCATTTCTGAAAAATTTCTGACTACCAATAAATAAATCAACCACTACCCACAAACTAGAACAAGAAATGACCACAAATCGTTTCTTATCTGTGACTTGGATATCTATCTTTACATTGTCATCACAAAAGCATAGCTGAGGTTGTTAGTTTTTGATATATAATCTGTAAATGAAATGGATCACTCACGTTGCCATATGGCAACGCTAGTCTTTAATGGGTTAATCCCGTCAGATTAGGATGCTGCGTAACAGACTTAACCCTCTGCCACTGAGGTGCCTTTTTTGTATCTATTCTACTGAGGAGTAGTCTGTCAGACGTATATTCTGGGTGGCATTATAAAAAAAACTATTCATTTTTTTATGGAAAATCCAATATAACTATTTCATTATGACACCACACAATGTGTCAGGGTAATTAAATATGGAATGAGACTCATAATTAATGAAAATACTCAGTCTTATTTATTTATGACAAAATCTAGGAACTGTAGACACAGCTACCATTAAAAATTTAAAGAAAAATTAAGAATCATGAAATCAACAAAAATAACTTAATAATGCCTTCTTCTAGGTTAAACTTATTAGAAAAAAAAAGAAAAAAATATCCATAGAGTAGTTTTTCAAAAATCTAGCCTTATAAATCCTCTTTACAATGAACACAAATTTGCTCTGCACACTGCCCGCAATCGGTTTTTGTTTGCTTTTTCGGCTTGCTTGGACAGATGCCACATATTTTTCTTCCGGCTGATGTTTCAGGCTCATTTGGGGTGGAAGGAGCAGCTGGTAAATCACGACGTAGAGTCACCCGCAGTTCTATTTTACTGAGATGACGTCTGATAGACACTATGACTAAAATTAATTTGCTTGGCGTCAGTAAAACAGTATGATATTGTAATTATTCTAATGACTATACGTCTACCAGATCCATTTCGCTCACAATCTAAAAAAATAATGCAATTATGAGTTGTACCTATAAACTGCTGTACAGTTTATTCATTTTACTGAGATAACGCCTGGCAGACACTATGACTAAAATTAATTTACTGATGTGACGTCTGTAAGACAGTATGGCATTATAATTATTTTAATGACGATACGTCTACCAGATCCATCACTTATTACTGACATTACGTCTCGTGGACACCAAACAGCTCTAACTTCACACGTACACATGCCGCAGCTACCGCCGCTACATTGGCTGGAGGCGCGTGCTCACGCAAGAAGGTACAGAGGAACACAAAACAATGTGCCGCGAAATGACAACGTGGCAACGTCGCATAGATATTGCAGTGTCTGACAGACGTAACGACAGTGGCAGAGGGTTAAGGTGGTGTCTCACCGGTGAGAGGACTGGATCAGATAAGGGTGAAGTGCAATTCTGCCATAGAAATAAGTACTATCTCTGCCCGTATTTGGTATGAAAAGGACTAAAGTGTGAAGACGTGCGAGGCAAGAATTCATTCGTGACATATCGATAACGAACTAAGAATGAATGTTAAAAGGCATTTACTGCTTTACTGCGTTTATTTTACGGAAATTTGATAAAGCATAACTAATGTACGAACGAGGAACTATTTTTTTCTATGGGTTTCCTGGTTTTCCTTTCATATAATTTATCATGTTTGTTAGAGAGATTTCATCCTTATAAAATTGACAGTAACGATCGATGCAATAAAAGTAGTTTGCTTTACATTAAAAAATAAAGGAATGTTTCCGTTGAGCAAAATTTTCTATCTGCAATATTAAGAGTACTTTCCCTCCAGGTGGCATTACAAAATTCCACCCTGTATAATTAACGTCACAAAGTTCCTCGTACCTACTACTTCGCAAAAAAGGGGAATCCTGTTAGGGCTCTGATTAAGAGTCTACAAACTACTGAAGTTCAACTCTTGCCTTTTCAATTTATCAATACAGCTACTCTAGAGAGAAAAAGATTCTATTTATTTATGGATAAAAGCAGCTAACATAAAACACAATAGATTTCATAACTAAAAGCAGCGAACACAATAAGCACAAAATAATGGTTTGTTCAGACTAACAAGTAGCAAACTCGTACGCTCGTTAAGTTTTTAAGCAGCGTAGTGTAAAAATGTACACTATTTGTAAGCGCTAAGCTCGTGTGGTCTCGGTTTTATTTTGTGTGGCAAAAACGTGTTCGTATGAGCGAGTTATGAGCATTCGGAATAGTTTAACGTGCGATTCGTGCGAGTTTCACTTCTCAGTGCATTCCAACACCCATGTGGAATGTGAAACTATTTTGTTGGATTTATTTATTACGGTGCTTTCAAACAACTCTTGAATTTTATTATTTTTTCATGCATTTGGCTTCGATGCTTAACCACTTCCCTGTCCGATGAATCACAATCATGTGACTCACGACTATTGTTTAGGTATTGTGTCTGCTGCGCGGACAGTGAAAGTGTTAACCTGTAAATGTCAGATTTTTGTGCTTTTTATCGTAAAATTCTTTACAAACATATTTAAAATGTTTAGTATGTCGTCCCTCAACCTCAACAAACCTTCAAATAGACGTATCGCGCAGCACATGCTGAGATAAGGGCCTTTTGGCCTCGCGCAGGACTAATATTGTTTATTTTTTGGTTTCCCACGGCTGGGACACAGGACACAGGCCTTCTCTCTGTGTGCAGAAGTGCGTGTGTCCGATACCCGTGTGTTAGATAACACCATTAATCTGGTTATCTTACACCCGTCATATCGTTCAACGCTTTAAGGGCCTACCACACGCACAAGCTTCACCGCAGTTTTGGCTGCGCAAGCCCGGCTTGCGCGTACTTGCCTGTGTGTGTGGTTAGGCATTCAGTGTTGCCGACCGCGTATTGTCATTTCATGCGAGAAGCTTGCGCAGGCAGAAATTTGGTGAAGCAGGCAGAAATACTTGAGCATTCAAATTTTTAGGGTTCCGTAGTCAACAAGGAACCCTTATAGTTTCGCCATGTCCGTCCGTCCGTCCGTCCGTCCGTCCGTCCGTCCGTCCGTCCGTCCGTCCGTCCGTCCGTCTGTCCGCAGTTTAGCTCAGAGACGCACAGTACTAGAGAGCTGTAATTTGGTGTAAATATACGGATTCGTTGTGCCGAAAAAGTGGTAAAATAAAATCTCGTAAAATATTTTTTTTTAGGGTACCTCCAGTACTTACACGTAAAGTCAGGATTTTTTTTTTCGCGCGTACCCCTTAGTGTGGGGTATCATTAAATAGGCCTTTAAAAAATAATTATAGTTTCCATTAACAATTTTTTGATAAAAAAATTCGTTTGTGAAATATTAAGCTTTAAAGTGCTAAATTTTGCTCGATTCGAGTGTCCCCCCCCTCTACCAGCTAAACGGTTATGTTTGGGGGTGTGAAAAAATTCACAATAGTAGTACATATAACGAAGTTTAAAAGAAAATGATTTTCAACTTATCATGACTAAGTAGGCTTTACAACTTTACGAGTAATAGTCGACCAACTTATAAAATGTACTTGATATCATATTTTCTTAAACAAAATGTATCGGAGACAACTGCAAATGTAAGTTTGTTAACTTTATTTTTACAGCTTTTATAGGTATGTTTTTTGGGGATAGGTAGGTTTTTATCGTCAACTATTTTTAACTAAATTCAAAAAAAGGAGGAGGTTCTAAATTCCTTGTAATCTTTTTTCTTATGTATTTTCCCCGATTTCTCAAAGACTCCTGGACCGATTTTGAAAATTCTTCTTTTTAAAATTAAATTCAGCGAATCAGTTTAGTTAGTTCGCATAAGTATTTTGATGGGCAACTACGGAACCCTACACTGTGCGTGGCCCGACACGCACTTGGCCGGTTTTTTACCAAATAAAGGCGAATAGAGAAATTATGTATCCAATCCAAATCCAAGTGGATCATCATCATAATCAGTATATAATGTTCGCACTACTGGGACACAGGCCTCCTCTCTTGTGAGAGGGAGTGGGCCATAATAAACCACGCAGGCCCAGTGCGTGTTGGCTTTAGTGGATTCAGTGGATACTAATACCCAAATATTTCTTCTTTCACCAGGTGATGTGTGTCCAATACTGGCCACCGAACAAAGAGAAGGATGAGACATACGGAGACATCAGCGTGGGCATCGTGCAGGAGGAGGAGCTCGCCAACTTCCACATACGAACCTTCAGGCTCTACAAGAGCGAAAAGAGTGTAAGTAGAACTGAGAATTTTATACAAAGTGTAACGTTAATAGCGCAAAACCTCTCGTGGACTTACTCAGCCCATGTTACTGAATAGTTATTGTTCTAAGACTTTTGGAATTTCGCAAAAAAAAATGTTTTTTCGTACATAATGAGCCCGACCAATTTCTCATTTTGCATGACAAAACATTTTTTTTTTTGCGAATTTCCAAAAGTCTTAGAACAAACATTGTTCAGTAACATGGGCTGAGTTACCCCACGAGAGGTTTTGCACTATTAACGTTACACGTTGTACGAGTATATTGTTTGCCGTATATATTCTTACCTAGCTTCCCAGAATTCGATCGTTTTTAGTGACACTATCGAATGGCCTTATAATAATAGATAAATAGAGTATGATTTTTTACTAAAATCAGTGGTTTCAATTCCTGGCCAGGATGATAGATTTTTCTAAAATCCAATGATGCAGTTTTAGTATTCGCCAAAATGGGCCTCAAGACATCTTTCAGAACTTTTCGATATTCCTCATAGTTTTGAAAATAGCCGTCCACGCCCAGTTGAAAATTTCACCCTGTATAGTGTATTGACAGCATCGATATATTGAGAAATCTGTCAGAAAAAAATCTATTTTTTTTTAAAATGAATATTGACAACTTGTGACATCATAACGCCTATAAAATTATACTGACTAAGCGACATTTTGTGATTTTTAGAAGCATTTATAGTGTATTGACAGCATCGATATATTGAGAAATCTGTCGGAAAGAAAACTTTTTTTTTTTTTTTAATAAATATTGACAACTTGTGAAAATATCATAACGCCTATAAAATTATACCGACTAAGCGAAATTTTGTGATTTTTAGAAGCGTTGCATGAGTGTCAATTTTAGCCGTTGCAAAAGAAAAATAAGGCTCTATAATTTTTTGATAAATCTTTTTTTCGGACTAATTACAATTTTTTGAGTAAAGTAGCCCATTTAAATTCTTTCCCCGAATACCTATTTTAGCATGTCTAATAGACGGCTGAAGAAGGCTTATTATGCTACACCTGTAGCTACCTCTTTCCCAAATAAAATTGTGTTAAACAATTTCATTCTTGCAATCTCCAAGAAAATCCCTTTGAAATATTCGAAAGAATTTCTTTATTTGAAAACTTTGTTTACACAAAGGGGTCGTGCGAAATATTCCAAGTCTGAAGTAGTCTGCAGATCCATTTATTTGTTTGCTAAGCAGATTACTCTCACTCTACAACAGAACTTGTAGGTTTTATTATTAACGATTTCCATTTTCCAACTGGAACTAGGAAAATGATATATCATAAAATAGTGGGTCTTCTGAGAAAGTTACTACACGGTGATATTTTATTAATGAGCAATATTTTAAACTCGGGCATTACTAACGATACTAATCGTATTACGGAACTCAAAATCATTATTAATGCAAGTATCTTCGTTTAATACTATTTGATGTTTGTTTATTTTTCGTTTCGCGCGGTGTACTGCGCTTTAAAATGTTGATACTTGAGGACTTTTGGGGTTTATAATTTTTTTTTTATAATTTTGTGTTTATTTGCAATAATAAGCCTTTGCAAAGTGACATACTACATTTTTTTTTTTTTAAATGTGTCCATTTTTGCATTAATAATAATTATTTTTGATTTGCGATTAATTAGCCGTAATGCAATCAGTATCGTGAGTAGAGCCTTAGATTAAAATATTGCCCACGATTTCGATTTCAACATGTAGATTGCTAGTTGGTGGCAACTGTTCCTAGTGGTCTCCTAAACCTAGGGCCAGCAAGAATTCTACTTATTTTGCCGTACAACGTACTTGAACTCTTTTTTTTTTCGTGGTACAATAATCAAATGAGTCTTCCGACCCAAGACGGGACGGAACGGACTGTCAGACTCGTACTAATAAAATCCACGGTATTCTTCCAATAGTTCTTTACATTCGAGGGTTCTTTACCTGATGTGATGTATTTTGGAAACGCGCGGTTGACGGGCATGCTCCATGATCGAACGGCGAGTCACCCATTAGTTGCCGTGTTCGGCATGGTCGCGCCTACAGTGACCGCGACGCGAAGTCTATTGGAGTCAGCGTCGCTAGTGTAGCCCCAATGATATTATAAATAAAAAGAGGTAGATATCGCACTAGCACGCACAAATTGTTAAGGACAAAGTAAGACAAATTGTTGCTCTTTACTATCCCTATCTCTTTCTATCTTAATACGTTCCGCATTATCTATCGCTGTCGTAGTTTTAAATTACTATAATAACAACGCAACAATCTTGAACGCCATTCAGTATGAACATGGCGTATCTTTCTTTATAATATCATTGTGTAGCCCACGCAAATCGCACGAAAAGCGTCATGAGCAAGCTCGATTCGAACGAATTCCAACTACAAGTGAAAATCAACCTTGTCACTAAGAAATAATGATGCAATTCGGTTGACTTGACGTCGTCATGACCATAGTATTTTATGTTCATCTACCCATAGATAACAACGTGTTTTATGTCATATATCATAGTGTTAAGGTTGATTTTCACTTGGGTAAAGTCCCTAAGATGATCGTATTGATCCACAAACATTGCTTTACGATTCTCACCCTTATTCCTTGAACAGGTGGTGGTAGAAGAGCGGTTCATCCTGCAGTTCCATTACACGCAGTGGCACTCACACACCTGTCCGTTCGGAAACGCCCTCCTGGAGTTCAGGCGACGGGTCCGTGCAGTTGTTGGAAGGAGACTGGCTACCAACCCTGCTGCAGGACCCATGGTGGTACATTGCAAGTAAGTTGAATGGGTGGACCATGGAAGGCCACACTAACGAAAAAACAGTAAGGCCTCAAGTGGCCTACCATGAATTCTTAACACGATCCAGTATAGGCTGTGGGAAAGAGATGGTGCTAGACGATTTGTATCGTATTGTCTCTTTCCCACTGGATTGCGTTAAGAGCTCGTGGTTTAGGTTCCTGAAAGTGCACCTTTAATTTCGATTATACGATTGACCGACCTGGCCAAAATCTGTTACGAGGATTTTATTATTGTTATGTCACTATAATCAGTGTTCAAAATTTATTGATAAAAGTATTATCACTTTATCGATTAGTTTTTGTCTGTCAACATCAGTTTACTAAATAATCTCGCTTTAAAAAACCAACGTTAGTTGTTTGTACTTTCTTTATCATAAACTTTTCGAGAACTCTAAACAAAAGACCCGACTTTGCTTATAATAGACTTATTTTACACAGACTAGTCTGGCACACTCACCCCTGGGAATTCTTCCATCATTCCAGTATAAAAATATTACAAAAGCTTTCTAGTATTGCTGCAACTTCGTAGAGTAGCATATAACAAATTAGTTTACTCTGTGACTGTTTGTTGTGCTAGAAACTAACGTTTGAAGCAGTCCCTTCGTATTAGTGTAGCCAGTTAGTCCACAGAATTATTACTTTGATGTCAAAGTTACTACATGTTGTCTGTTCAATGCAAATGGGTAAAAAAAAGCAATGGGTACGGTTAGCCGATACAATATCTGAGCAGCACTAAAAGAAAAATGGGGAATACTGAGTAGCGTAAGAAAGACGAGACTGAGACAGCAGTCAAAATGCTTTGCTCTCGTCTGAACTCAGCATGGTTCCAGTCGATAACTGCTGAACAGTCAGCATAGCTGACTGTTCAGTGAAAAAAACATGAGTGAGTTCACGAGGACCACATACTGTGTAGCATGTAAGGTTTAGTTATAAATATGTTATTTTTTTAAGTTACTTTGTCGCATTAGTTTTAAACTGTAATGGCAAACGTGACAGTGATAAATAAATAAATAAATGTTTACATTATTTCAGTACCATTGATTGGCCTAGTGTAGCTTTACTGTTTATACTACACCTGCTTGGAAAGTACCTTGATACTTTATCTTTACGTTAGAAAGTACATCATTGCATATCGAACAAATATGCGGGGAGAAAACGCATCTGATCGGGAGAGAAAAGTGTATGAAAATCCATTTCTTACGTGGTTTTTCTTTTTTAGTTTTGGGTAAGACTATGCGCCGGTAACCTAAATATCAAAAGCCAAAAAGTTTTATCTACAATTTCGCAAAATGACACTGGCCACTAGCTGTGTGTTGGATGGTGTCGGGCTGGCAGTGCGACACTGCGGCGGCAGGATAAACAATTTGAAAAAAGAACATAAGAAAATTGCAGACGCCATTAGCGCCATTTTTAATTTGTGTGTTGTTTGAGGATTCAGTTTTTGTAGAAAGTAAAATAAAACTATCAAAATGATAAGATGAAGATTTTTTAACTCCGCCGGAGTTGAAGGAAACAGCAAAAATACTGATTGATAACCTTTTACCACAGAAATCAAGTAAAAAATGTAATAAAACTTATGAGGATTTTTTAAAACTTTAAACAATTTTAAACTTTTTTTTACTTTCCTCGTAGGTGTAGTATAAAGCACTATGTATCACTCGAGAGAAAGTGCGATTCCCGATCTCGGGTGTTTTAAAACGACACCCTCGACGGTAATCGGTCACTTTCTCCTCTCGGTAAACAATGTACTATTTTAGCCCTGCGACTGCTACCAGTCTCACCGCCTGCAAAAATTTGCAGTAAAAACGTGTCGAATTGTTATTCAGACGGTCTATTTTCGCCTGACAAATCGAACAGACTATCGTATCGACCCATTTAAATGCCGTTTTCATAAGATTGGAGAAGGCTTCCTTCAGGAGTTTGGGCACCATTCAAATTATGTTTTTTGTTTCAGTGATGGTGGCGGTCGGTCGGGCGTATACTTAGCCATTGATGCGAACCTCGAGTTGGCTGAAGAAGAAGATTGCTTTGATGTATTCGGATTTTTGAAGAAACTCAGGCAGTCTCGGAAAGGCCTTATAGAAAATGAGGTAAGATTTGTTTTCCTAAACGTATACGTAATTTATTTCATCACCACTGCTCTCAAAACTGTGAAGGAAAACATAGTGAGGAAACCTCCTATAAAGAACCAAAAATTCGAAGATATGTGACATCCACCAACCCGCACTGGGCCCGCGTGTTGGATTATGGCCCACTCCCTCTCACAGAGAAGAGGCTTGTTTCTCAGCAGTGGGAACATTATAGGCTGATGATAACATTATATTGCATACATATTTTTTGTTACCTATTTATCTGAATTTTGATATTCCGCTAAGCAAGATATACATAATATAAGTACAATTAAAGGTATACATAATACAAGTACAATTATAAAGGAATAGAAAAATAGGTTTCCATTCTTTCCTGTCCCTGCCTCTGAAGCTAAAAATTTTAAAAACCTAGTTCCTAAAAAACAAAATCATACCAAAATCAGTGAAATTTAAATTAATGAACAAAGGCAGACTCAATGCCAAAAGTGCATTTTATGCCAAAGAGGGACTTTATGCCGAATGCGTTCCCGTCTATCTGATACCAATCCGCCTTTGAGTACTGAGTCTTTAACATGAGTTTTAAGTTAATCTGACGTAAACTGAAACTTTGACATGTACAAATTGACAAATTAAAAAAAAATAGTTCTTCGGACACCAATGGCGCTGTTCCATTTTTCCATACAAGAAACGCTGTCCCTAAATACTGGAGAGACACTGTTAAGTAAAATAGTGAAAACTCGTGGTAAAGGGCTTCACACACAGCAGCTATTGTACATTATGGCACGATACATCTCATTACATCTTTCCATAGAGATTCGAAGATGTAAAAATATACATTATAGCTGAAGTGTGTAGTCTCCTGACGATTTGTATGGAAAGATGTAATGAGATGTATCGTGCCATAATGTACAGTCGAATTCCAAATTCCTGGGTCAATTTCTTAATGCAATCGCCTGACGCTTCGCTGTGACTTACGACCTTTTATTATAAGTTGTTAACACTATAAAAATCAATACACGGTGGAGCATACGGTGCAAGACTGCCCAGCTTGGGCGGAGCACCGACGTGTCCTCACGGCTGCGATAGGCGGAGACCTCTCGCGCCCGGCATTGGTTGCGGCCATGCTGCGGGGCGAGACGGAGTGGGAAGCGGTCAGCTCCTTCTGCGAGGCAGTAATGCTCGTCAAGGAGGAGGCAGGCCGCGAGCGAGAGAGGACAGCGTCCTCCCTCCGCCCCAGCCGCAGTGGTAGGCGCCCACGGCGACGGACGTCGCAAGATGATCTCCGGCCACCGTAGGCGCGGGCATGCGGGCAGCGAGTAAAGGGCAACTCGCTGCCCGACCAAGGACCATGCCCGGGTCGACGGCGCGTTGTGTCCCACGCGCGCCTCAAAGAGCGTCAGCATAATGACGGGGCCCCCCTCTCAGAGAGGGCCAAAGCCTGCCGGGGTCGCGGGATTATTCCCTAACCGTAACCCCGGAACGTAACAGGCTATGAAGGACACCGTGGATTTTAGTCAGTAGAAGTCTGACAGTCCCTCCCGCCCTGCCCGGGGTTGGAGGACTCATTTGATGATTTTACCACGCTAAAAAAAAAAAAAAAAAAAAAACACTATAAAAATCAAAGGAACTTACGGTATACTTCATAATTTCAACCTTTTCCTATAAGTAATGCTGGCGCAGTGGTTAACGTGCTCGGATGTTTCCATCACTGCTGGCGAAGGATCGATCCTCACTTTTTTCTAATTACTTTTATTTTATTTAATAATTTTAAATAATTGCGATATTCTTTTTGTTATTTTTCATGCATTTTTTTGTAGAAATTTGATAAATAAAATTGTTTTTTTTTAGTAATTACTAATACTAGTCATTAGTGTTGTGTGTCGACCGTTATCATCATATAAGTATAATAAAGTTTTGTAGGTAGATCAGGGAAATAAAACAAAAGTTACAAAAGTAAATTATTTCGATTTGTGAGGTAGACATAACTATGTTAGTTCGTTTCGTGTCTCATTATAGAACGTTGTTGATTCCTGGATATTTTGTGTGATGATTGTTTACATCTTTGTTACGCTGTTTTAATATTATTGTTTTGTAGTGAAATATTAACAGTGGAAATAATATAGTCACTGAGGGCGAATATTATAGCCGTGCATAAATATGGATGAAACCATAAAAATATCAAATTAAACCGGACTAAGTGTGAGTATTAACATTTAATTTTTTATGTTTTAATATTTCACATGTTAATATCTTATTTATTAGATAAGATTCCCTACAATAGGTTTGTTTAAAAGCTAGTTATACGTGTTATTTACTTATAGTTTTTTCTTTTAGTAAAATAAATTATCAGTTGTATTTTGCATAAAGATAATAATAGTATTCCATGTTTTGTTCTAGTGAAATACTGTGAGTCCTGTGGAAGTGGATATGAGATATAAGGAACGAGCTTTGCTTAAGCTTGTCAAGAGCAAAGTTCAACACCGACGGTTGTCAGACATCATAATAAAATTATGGTGAATGAATATGAAGGAAATGGCTTCCCCCAATGAGTAACTAATTCAACACGAAATGAATAACCGTTCAATTTCACCATGCACTCAAGACAGAACTCTTCACCAATCAGCCAAAAACCCTTTTGTTTTATAGAAATAAAAGAAACGTTTAAAAGCACGACCATATTTTTATACTTATAGCTTTTGTTCTATTCATTCCTAGTTAGCGAAAACATCATTTTATTCACAGTTCTTATTAATTTAGGGATTAGATTTGAGGCTAAGTTTCAATCATTCTTTTCTTATAGAAAACGAAAATTAAACTGATGTCCTCAATAGGGTATATTTATGGAGAGCGGTTATTTTTTATGGTTAAGAAATAATAAAATTAAATTTTCAGTAATAGAACATATTTCCATATTATTATTTTTTTTTGCTAAATCGCACCTAGTGGAACGAAAAAAGCTTGATTTCATAGAAACAAAATTGTTGGCACCGCAGCCCCGGAACGCAAAGAGCAACTGGCCCTTTGCGTTCCAGGACCGTGGTGCCTTCACAATTATAGCTGTAGCAGTATTTTTTATGTAGTGCTAATGTTATTTATTTGCGTGCTTCTATTTCAGTAAAAGAACATTCATCCTTAAATACCTAAGTTTTTTTAAACAACCTGTTTCTGGACCGTGGCCCTGGAACGCAAAGGGCAACTAGCGTTTTGCGTTCCAGGACCGAAGTGCCATTGAAATAGTAACAAGGCACCGCGGCCTTGGAACGCATAGAGAAATTGGCCTGCTGAATTATTACTATTTCTAATGGCTTTATTATATAGTCATATCTTTAATATTTCTTTTGTTAACATAAAGACAAAATTACACATTAATTTTTTTTTGGGATAACATACTAAAATGGCCGCACTTTATAAAATAAACCCTATAATTTCTTAAATATAAATAAACGTAATTGTTTATAACACTCACCGCCACCTAACCACGAGACGACGCAACAGCGCGCACGCATGAGTGCACGCAACCTTCCCAACAAATCGATACGACACACTAGTTCCGGAGGGACGGACGAGATGGCGCTGTCCGCAGCTATATAAGCACCGGAGCTTGCCTGACCAGGGGGGACTCTGGAAAAAACTTCTTGTCGTTTACATTGTATTCTAACTGACGACAATTTAAATTCATAACGGTTTTTCAACATAAAAATATTATTTGTAATTAGAAGCAAGTATAGCAATTATAAGTCATTATACCAGGAAGAGTCGCTTTATTTCCCTGAAGAACACACAAACCAAAACATTGGACCTCCGAAGCCGAATAGAAGAAAAGAGGAATCAGCAGTGGGTTGGTCATCCGTATCGTTCCTTCCCTTCTCCCCCTTTTATTTGTGCTAAAACTGTGACTGATTACAGGTAATTCGCCTTGGTTCGCGTAATCACACCGAGGTGTTTGCAGGAAAACCGTGAGTACCCTTATTTTTCATAAATCGCCAGAATGAGTCTAGGTTCGGAAGATTTAGATAAAGTTTCAGTCCGTAGTAAATCTCCTATACCAGTGTTACAAAATGCTAGCGATAAGATTCAAGATTTAAATAGAAAAAGGGGTACAATAAGGGGTAGGTTGACACTTTTTACGAAATTTGTAACTGCCCTGATCAGTGAACCGTTAAACGATAAAAAATTAACGGAATTAAAGTTAAGATCAGATAGTGCTAAATCATTAATGCATGATTTTAACTTAATTCAGAGTTCTATAGAGGAATTAGTTTCGGAGAAAGAATTATCTCAGCAACTAGATATTCGTGAATCCTTTGAAAATTCCTACTATACGGTTTTCACAGAGGTTGACTGTTTATTGCAAAGCATTAGTAACCCTAGTTCTGCTATTAGTGATAAATCTAAGTGCAACTCAAACCCGTTGGTTAAATTGCCCACTATAACTTTGCCTTCATTTGATGGGTCATACAATGCGTGGCTTGGGTTTAGAGATACCTACCTTTCCTTGGTCCATAAATCAACACAACTTGATGAAATTCAAAAGTTTCATTATTTAAAATCTGCTCTAACAGGGAATGCCAGTCAGGTAATAAAATCATTAGAGTTTTCATCAGAAAACTACATGATAGCATGGGATTTGCTTAACCATAGATATAACAACAGCAACTTACTAGTGCATAATCATGAGAAAGCGTTATTTTCTTCACAGTCAATGACAAAAGAATCATCTCATCATATCAGAAAATTAATAGATGTAGTGCTAACGAATTTACGTGCGTTAAAGACGCTCGGGGAACCCACAGAGGGGTGGGATACCCTCATTATTTTTATAGTTGTCTCAAAATTAGATTTGGCTACGGAAAAGGAATGGGAACAACACAAAAGCATTCTAGGTAGTGAGAAATCAAAGTTGTCCCAGTTACTGGAGTTCTTAACGAATAAAGCTAATACGTTGGAGATGGTGCAGGCTAATCATCATCTCCACCCTCCAGGGAATAAGTCAGTCCCTGAGAATAAATCAAACTCGCGAAGAACTCATAGTTTTGCATCAACTAATAACTCCACTCAGAATAAATCTAAGAATAAGCACACTCGTGAGTGTGTTGTGTGTAACGGCAATCATGCGTTATATACGTGCAACCAGTTCTTGAAATTATCAGTGAAAGATAGGTTGGATACCGTGAACAAGAATAGTCTGTGTGCAAATTGTTTACGTAAGGGACACACCCCGAAGGATTGTTATTTTGGTCCGTGTAAGCAATGCAATCTCAAGCATAACAATTTATTGCATGATGAAGGTAGTGATGACAGCGCATTAATATCTGAACCTTCTGATTCATCTGCAGTTCTACATACGCAAACTTATCTATGTTCAGAACGTAATAACGAGTATCCTATCGTGAAGTCGGAATTATTAGATACCGCTTTATTGTCCACTGCAATTATCGAAGTCGCGGGTAAAGACAACAAGTATCATAAGGCACGCGCTTTACTTGACAGTGGTAGTCAGCATAGTCTCATTTCTGAGTCATTACGCAATAAATTAAATTTGAAGTCGATACAGTCCGCTTATCAGATCGTAGGAGTGGGACAGTCGGTCTCACATTCTGCTCAGATATGTGAAATAAAACTCAGATCTTTAAACTACAATAATTATCATACAAATATTAAATGTTTAGTCCTACCCACAATAACTAATATGATACCTACTTTTAAAATTAATTCTAACTCATTAGCTATACCTAACGGATTACGTCTAGCAGACCCCACTTACTGCAATCCGTCCAATATAGATTTATTGTTAGGGGTTGATCATTTTTGGGATTTATTAATCGAAGGCAGAATTCGCTTAAGTAACGGACCTCATCTCCAAAACACCAAGCTAGGGTGGATAGTCGCTGGCCCCATTCACTTTGAACCTAGGCGCATTATTCCGGTTCAATGTAACTTTACTCAAACTTTAGAAATTGGGGAGCAATTAAGAAAATTTTGGGAGATAGAGGAAGTGTCATGCCAAAATAATAACTTCTATTCACAAGAAGAACAAGCCTGTGAGAAGCTATTTATAGATACAACTAAACGTTTAGCCGATGGTCGGTTCTCTGTGCGCATACCGCTTAAAGACTCGATAAATAAGCTCGGTGATAGTTATGAAACTGCTAAAAGCCAGTTTCTGACACTCGAAAGAAAACTTGAACGCAAACCTCAGTACAAACAGATGTATAATGATTTCATGAAAGAATACCTAAGGCTGGGACACATGACTCGTGTTGAACATTGCACAGCACCAACTAATTATTTTCTACCTCATCATGGTGTATTCCGTGAAGATAGTGTCACAACAAAGCTACGCGTAGTGTTTAATGCTAGTCAACCAACGTCATCGGGAAAGTCGCTTAACGACCTCCAGATGACGGGCCCTCCTTTACAAAATGATTTGTTTGCGATTCTATTACGCTTCCGTCAATATAACTACGTTGCGTGTGGTGACATCGAAAAGATGTTCCGACAGGTATTAATACAGGAGGATCAAAGGCATTTACAGATGATCATATGGCGTGAATCCCCATCTGAACCACTTTCTATGTTTAAACTTAATACCGTGACATATGGTACTGCATCGGCACCCTATCTTAGCATGCGATGCGTTAGACAGTTAGGGCATGAATGCACTGATGCAGATATTTCGCGTACACTTTTAAATGACATGTACGTTGATGACTGTATTTTCGGAAATGATGATAAAGCGGAATTAATACGCATTTGTAAGGGTGTGATTGAAGTATGTAAGTCAGGTTGTTTACCGTTACGAAAGTGGGTATTCAATTCAGATGAAATTGCAAAAGAAATCGTTAAAACTGAGGACGGTCAATCGAAACATTTCACACTAGATGAGAATTGTTCAAACAAAACCCTGGGTTTAGGTTGGTTGAACAATCATGATGAATTTCACTTCACTTCTAGAATAAAAGAAATCTCAATTCCGATAACTAAACGCTTAATCTTATCTGTTGTGTCGCAAGTGTACGACCCGTTGGGTCTGCTTAGCCCTGTTATCATTAAAGCAAAAATACTATTACAGAAATTGTGGTTATACAAACTAGATTGGGACGACGAAGTACCACCTGACATTAGAGACAAGTGGGAAAAGTTCGTTACTTCATTATCCGCATTACGCGATATTCGAGTTCCTCGTCACATAATATGTACTAACCCTATTCGAACAGAGTTGCATATATTCACTGATGCTAGCGAAAACGCTTATGGCGCGTGTGCATTAGATATGAGCGCCGCGCCGGCGCGCCGCCGCCGCCGTGATTTTCCTCGCGCCGCCGCCGCCGTCGACAGGCGTCGGCGCGCCGAACCCGAGCGGGCGGCGTTCAGTTTAATCTAACACGCTGATCAAACCGAACGCACGATAATAAATGCTGGCAAAATGGCGGCACTAGACGTAGACGTTTATAAAACGATACTCTTTGACATTACAATTTCTGTGTTGTCCAAGTTATCAGCAAAGAAACACAGTTTTTGTAGGACCTATTTTGGTCAGTTGGTTGTTAATATTAGGGAAAAAAACGAACAGATGATGAGCACTCATCAATGCTTCTTTTTTTTAAGCGTGGTAAAATCATCAAATGAGTCTTCCCACCCCGGGCAGGGTGGGAGGGACTCTCAGACTCATACTGACTTCCACGGTGTCCTTCAATAGCCCTTTATATCCCGGCAGACTTTGGCCTTCTAGAGGGGGGCCCCGTCATCATACTGATGCTCGCGTGGAACACAACGCGCCGACGACCCGGGCATGGTCCGTGGTCGAACAGCGAGTTGCCCTGTACTCGCCGCCCTCGCCTACGGTGGCCAAAGTTCGTCTTGCGATGTCCGTTGCCGTGGGCGTCCACCACTGCGGCTGGGACGGAGAGGACGCGGTCTTCTCCCTCACGCGGCCCGCCTCCGCTTTCGCGAACATGACTGCCTCGCAGATGCAGCATGGCCGCGACCAATGCCGGGGTGCGAGAGGTCTCCGCCTATCGCCGCCGTGAGGACACGTCGGTGTTCTGCCCAAGCGAGGTAGTTCTGCACCGTATGCTCTACAGTGTCCTCCGGGCGATCCTCGCAGCGGTGACACCCAGGCGTTTCCTCCTTCCTCATCAGACACAGGTTCCTCCCGAAACTTCCGTTTCCGGTGAGGACCTGCGTCTGCGGTAGGTCAGGACCCCGTGACGCCTATCCAGCCACTCCCCCAAGAGGGGTCTTACTGCCACGATTGCGGCGTGCCCGGACGTCGGTTCCGACAGTCGTCCCCTCATACTGCCCTGAGATCGCGCCGGGGCTCTTCCCTCCGCGCGGGGATACGACCCGGCGCTGCGCCAGCAGGCGCCATTCTAAACGCGCTGGAAGGTTGTGGCCTCCAGATCCCAGGGCAGCAATCGGACAGATCCGGAGATTGACCGATTCGCCGGCGATCGTGCGATATCCCCGAATCATACGGACAGTCATGACCCTCTGGCATACTGATCAAACAGATCAAAGCTTACAGTTAAAATATAGCCACCAGCAATTTTTAATGTTAATTTGGTTTTCTTTTTTTTAGTTTATCTTGCCAATTCAATTTTTCTCGTCAAAATTATAATAAATCTTTAATTATACGTAAAACATTGTTCTATTTCTTCTCTTAAATTAATTAATTATAGTAGTTAAATAAAAGTCACGCCGCGCCGCCGACGCCGCCGCCGCCGGATCCAAAAAGTCGGCGCGCCGCCGCCGACTGATTGACCATCGGCGCTCATATCTAGTGTGCATACGGCCGTAGCTTCAGTGAGACCGGTGACGTAACAGTGAGACTGATTTGTTCAAAGAGCCGTGTCGCTCCTGTCAAACCGGTTAGCATACCGCGTTTAGAATTGTGTGGCGCGCTCGTCGGCGCAACTTTATTAGAACGAATAACTAAAGTACTTAAGCTTAAATTTGATAAAATAACTTGCTGGACGGACTCGACTATTGTGCTGGGCTGGTTAAGAATGTCGCCTCAACAGCTAAAGCCCTTTGTTCAAAATCGTGTAGTGCAAATCAGTGAATACAGCAGCGATACAAAATGGCTGCACGTCGATGGAAAACATAATCCAGCCGACTTAGTTTCTCGAGGTACCAGTTTAAACGATTTAATACGAAATAAAACGTGGTGGAACGGTGATCCTTTTTATGGAATAGGGTAACGGAGTTTCAATCGTCCATCACACCACATAATTTTCAAGATTGTTTGCCAGAACTAAGAACAAACCAAATAACTGTCATGTCTTGCAACAATAATAATTATTCTTGTGTAGATTTCAAAAGGTTTTCTTCATTTTGCAAACTTCAACGCGCTTACGCATTCGTTCTAAGATTCATTCATAATACTAAATTAAAAAATAAGTCTGAACGTTTGACAGGCCCCTTGTCAGTAAAAGAATTAAATAATTCATTGAATTTTATCACTAAAAGAGTTCAAATAGAATCATTTCCAGACGAACATGACGCCTTAGTAAACAAACGGCCAATTAAATCAACTCGTAACTTACTAAGTTTAACTTTATTTCTAGATGAAAAAGGCATTATCCGAGTGGGAGGTCGATTGTCTAATTCACGTGACTTCTCATATAACAAGAAGCATCCCATGCTATTATGTGGTAAGCACTATGTTACTCAACTTATTTTCGAGCAAGGTCATTTGAGGTTATTACATGCTGGGCCTCAACAGCTGTTAGCTCACATAAGAGAGACCTGGTGGCCCTTATGTGGGAGGAACTTAGCTAGAAAGGTTGTAAAACAATGTAAAATGTGTACTCGCATGAAAGGTGAAACAGTGCAACCAATCATGGGAAACTTGCCACAGGAACGGATAACCATTGATTCTCCTTTCATGAATAGCGGTGTTGATTATGCAGGGCCACTTTATATTTTGAACCGAAAGGGAAGGGGCTCTAAACTTGAGAAGTGTTATCTATGCTTATTTGTTTGCTTCGCCACTAAGGCGTTGCACCTGGAACTTGTCACTAATTTAACATCAGAATACTACATTTTAGCTTTAAAAAGGTTTATCTCCCGTAGAGGAAAACCACATTGCATATTCTCTGACCACGGTAGGAATTTTGTAGGAGCTAAAAGGGAACTTACAACTTTCTTATCTAGGGAGTCTCAACCTATTGTTAATTATGCTTCATCTAATGGTATAGAATTCAAATTTATACCACCTTATGCTCCTCATTTTGGCGGTTTGTGGGAAGCGGGGGTGAAATCCTGCAAACACCACATTACACGGGTGTTAGGCAATAGTCACTTAACCTACGAGGAGTTCAGTACGGTTCTGGCACAAATAGAAGCTGTCCTGAATTCCCGTCCTATGTACTGTTTATCCCCAGATCCATCAGATTACACCCCCCTCACACCTGCACACTTCCTGATTGGCCGACCACTGACCTCACATGCAAGCGAAGACATTGCACTCAGTACTCCACTACATGCACTATCCCGCTACAAGCGTCTGGAACAGCTGAGGCAACACTTCTGGAGGCGATGGTCGGCTGAGTACATTGGAGAGCTACAAACCCGCACAAAATGGAAGGAGACAAGGGGAGTCTTAGCACCTAACACTTTGGTGCTTATAAAGGAGGATAATCTCCCACCGCTGAAGTGGCGGTTGGGAAGAATTTTATCTGTGTTCCCAGGGAAGGATGGTGTGCCACGAGTAGCTAGCATCCAAACAGCTAACGGGATCATCGAGAGGGCATTCTCAAAAATTTGTCCCTTGCCTGCCTCCACAAACGACGAGGATGCAGCAGCAACAGAGCCAGTTCAAAGCCGTTGAGAGCAAGGGAGAAGCTCTCAAGGCCCGCCGGCATGTTTATAACACTCACCGCCACCTAACCACGAGACGACGCAACAGCGCGCACGCATGAGTGCACGCAACCTTCCCAACAAATCGATACGACACACTAGTTCCGGAGGGACGGACGAGATGGCGCTGTCCGCAGCTATATAAGCACCGGAGCTTGCCTGACCAGGGGGGACTCTGGAAAAAACTTCTTGTCGTTTACATTGTATTCTAACTGACGACAATTTAAATTCATAACGGTTTTTCAACATAAAAATATTATTTGTAATTAGAAGCAAGTATAGCAATTATAAGTCATTATACCAGGAAGAGTCGCTTTATTTCCCTGAAGAACACACAAACCAAAACAGTAATTTAGTCTTTTAATCAGCTAATTAAATTGGATATTATTGTTTTATCTTCACTTCTAATTTTTTAATTTACTTATTTTTGTTACTGATAGCTGTTGGGCTAAGTGGAGCTATATCAATGAGATCCGAGTCTTATAATGTGTTTAGCTATTGTTTAGTTTTTTTTTTTAAATCATGATCTTATTAATCAATGTCTTGTTAGTTATTCATGTTAATTTACAATATATTCATGCTTATTATTTATTTAAAAAAAGTTAAATATTAGTTTTACGTTTGTTTTTTGGTCTTGGTGGAAATAAAAAAAGTCATGCTGAATTAAAATGTTTATTTTGTTTTATTTATTTATGTAATTAACAAACTTATAAATTATATTTTTGATATCACATTCATACGAATCTGACAATCCCTCAGTCAACAGTCAACTCATTTGATGAACTTCAACATGACATTGCAATAATATTCGTTCTTTCCTCAATATTGATATTCGCCGGCATTATGAGAATACTTAAATATATCGCTATCTATATATTCACACGTCACTAACCAACAACCACAATCTAACGACAACTTGATTTCGATCAAGTTAAATATTCCTAAAACTTGGTCTACCTCACAGAAATTGTGAACAAACGATTATAATCATAATTCTGTCCCATTACAATATTAAACAATTGAGTAAAACTTACAAAAAGAAATATCACTGCGAGGGGATCGAACTCACGCCTTGCTGTTCACCGCATATTATGTAGTGGAACGCTTAACCATTATATATACGTTGAAATTATGAATCCTATACAATCAGAAGTTAATGATGAATGCGTTTCTTAAAAATAGAAGGTCGTAAGTCAAACTAAACGTCAAGCTATTGCCTTATAAGTGCGTCTGACCACTTTTGAACCGCTACTGTACATCTGTACATTATAGCTGCTGTGTGTGAAGCCCTTAAGGGTACTGAAAAGATACCTTTTCAGTGCGATGGAGATTTTTTCATTATTATATTTTTTAAACATTTTTGAGACTTACAACATTATGAATTGTATTTCAAAAATGCTATTTGTAATAATTATAATTCCCTTCGTTCCTTAACAAACACAGAAATATTAAATACAAAGCGAACAGCTTTTAATAGTCTTAGTAAACAAGTCATTTCCTCTAATTGGAGATTTTCATTCGAAGGTACACAATAACTGCAGAAATTGAACACTCTGTAGTTACCGGTCTAAGGTACCGTTCACATTGGAAAACAACAGCAAAATGCTTAGCAAATTGTTTATTACGCGTAGCACCTATGTATATGAAATACGCGTAGGTAGTATATTATGAATTTATGAAACATAAACGGGGTTTCATCACCATGACCATGAAGAAACCGTGTACCAATGACCAAAAATTTTAAGACGTAGTGACGTGCAACGCGCAGTGTGCCTCTATCTCCCTCTCTCTCTCTCTCTTCAAAATGGGGCTCTAAGGCAACCGCACACAAGGCGTGTGCGAAGGCACACGTGCCTGTCTACTAACACTAACCACCATGGATTTGTATTGCGATAGTCGCCTGGATACCGAAGTCGTAAGGTATAGGAGACTTGCGTCGCGTCACGTTTTGTACAAAGGGTTTAGAATATCCACTCTGAATAATATACACTGCTCTGTGATTGCGTCTGCGACGGTCTACGTAACCTCTCGAGTTGCGTCAACACAATGCAGATCTAGCGTCAAATGCATTGATTCGTAGCTACAATGCGTCGCAGCGCAGTAGTGGGGCCTAAACACAACATTTTGTTTTTATTTTCAAAGCGAGGTGCAGTCAGGGATTATTTTTATACACATATACAAGGTACGAGTACCATATTCTGAAACCTAATTGTAAAGACACAATGAGAACAGGGTCTTATTTGCCATGACAAAGTACTATTAGTAGAGATTTACTGCGAAAATATAACAGGTCTTACCTTCTACAGAATTTCAAACGAGACCGGTTCTCTGAGCTCGTTTTAATTGGCTACTTATAGGAGATCCAACGAGATTGCACTCGCGATATAAACCTACTTACACTGTAGAAGGAATTTTAAAACAATATTTTTCAGTGAGTTCCACGAAAAGCCGCTTAGATGACAAGGGTGCATTTAGTAGGAAATATAAAAAGATTTAAAAGTGATTTTTATACCTTATTTTCAAGCTTTAAAGCACAATGTTAGAAACTAAAACTTGGTTTAAAATTGATACTTACATAAATCTAAATGAACTCAAAAAACTGTTTTTTTGTGAAAAACGAGTTAATTTAAAGTTTCGTTAGCCAGTAAACTCACAAAAAAAAAAACTATTAAAATTATTAAAAAAAAATAAAATTTGTCAAAAACCTGCCCATAGATAAATAATCAACTATCTGTCGCAGGTCGTATATACGGCATTAAAAAAAAAACAAACATAAGAGCCATTACGCACTATCGACTGTTCGCCAGCGACTCAGCTCCTCGGCGACTGAAACATAATTATGTGAGCGACCGGCGGACAAGTGCGTAAACACATATTTGAACTAATGAAAGTCACAGTCTCTGTCCACCTAGACGCCGGCGATCAGTCGACAGTGCGTAATAAGCCTAAGTCTATAAGAGAAAAGATCCCAAACTATGAACTGACTAACATTTAGCCATCATTTCCAAAGCCAATAAACACATAATAACCAAAACTCTTCCCACCTACAGGAACAATACAAATTCGTGTACGACACATTAGAAGAGCACGTGGTTTGCGGAGTCTCGTGGTTCCCAGTCTCCGAGCTGTCCCAGAGACTGAAGCAGAAGTCCCAGAGGGATCCCGTGTCGAAGCTCAACGAATACCAGAAGGAGTACCAGCAGATCTGCAAGCAGACCCCCAGGTTTACGATAGGAGACTGTGCGGGAGGACACAGAGGAGACAATCGGGAGAAGAATCGAGATGTCTTGGTGGTGCCACGTAAGTTTTTGCTTTAATGTTTAATTTTGTGAGGTCTATACAAGGTGTAACGTTAAATGCGCAAAACCTCTCGTGGGGTAACTCAGCCCATGTTACTGAACAATGTTTGTTCTAAGACTTTTGGAAATTAAAAAAAAAACAAAGATTTTTCATAGTGCTCGATCAATTTCTCATTTTGTATGAAAAACATATTTTTTCATTTTCATTTGGATTTTCCATTTGACGTAGCATGCTATAGGCTAAATAACAAAACACTGCAACTAGTAGGAACCGAGCAGTAGAGGTGAAACCACGGGTTTTCGTTGAAAACTTTTGCCAAATTTTTGCTTACCATAAATGAGAAGCTCAAAGTGAACTTTTGTTTCAGCTGACAACTTTCGTCCATATCTGACGTCTTTCCAAGGAAACAGTTTCACGGACTACATCAACGCTGTCTTCGTCGACGTAAGTACTTTTTTTTTCAGCGTGGTAACATCATGAAATTCCAGCAAGCCGCTTATGTCTCAATTCATAAGCAAATGACTTTTAAGTAAAACAACAATTCATATATGTTTACTAGTTACTTGAAACTGTGATAAATTACTTCACGTTCCATTTTCGCGGCGGAAAAACAATAATTTATGTATGGATAGTAGGACAGATAAAGGATTCAAAGTTCTAATTTTATAATATTTGTTATTTCTGTTATTCTACAATATTGTTCAGTGAAAATGGAATGCACGGAACATAACTCTCTTTACTCTTCTTCGTAAAATTTGTCTCCCAGTATATCACCTACATGTTTATACAACAAAACTAAAACACTAATTTCTAATGAAACATTTTACACCGGAAAAGTTAGTCCTCTCACGAACAGAACCGCAGGGAAACCTAGTACGAACCTCTTTCCTACTGAAACGAAGCACAATTTTATAACACAAATGCAATTTCCTCAGAAAAGTGTCCCCTGAGTTACTTAGAAAGTTCATCTTTTAAGTTAATGTGACTTTATTATGACAACGCGACCGCACTTAGTTGTGTTGGCCGTAGTGCGTTCTTTGAAGTACAACGGTGGTTTTTAACATGATTTTGCACTGAAGGAATGAGGAACTACATTAGTTAAGAGGATCGTCTACCGAGCGCTCGTCCATACTAAAAGAGGAAACGTTTTCCTGCCCCCAAATGTTATCCTATCTCAATCATTTTTTAGAATGCTTCTGAGTTCTGACACAGTAAAAAACTAGGTTTATGGGTTTTCTTTTTTTCAAAATTTATAATAGTTTGAAAGTTACAGGCCCCTAAAAGTTATTATTTTTATGACAAAATCTTCATTGAAGTAAAATCTTTGTATTTTAAAAACAAAGAAGTTTTAGAAAAAAACAAAACCTGCAAACCTAGAATATAATATGCTGAAACGATTGACGCCAGAATCTAAGAGATTGGTCGTGATTTAGTATGTGAAAAACGTTTTCTCCCGAGAGACAAATTTCTTACAAAAATTACTTACAGTCAGTCGCGAGCTGCAGCGCTCTCTATCGCACGATGGGGGTTTTGTCAACGCGCGAGAGGGACAGCAATTTTTCTCAATACCTATGTTTTTAAATGGCAGCCACTATACTATCCTCTTAAGTAAACAGACACTACCAACTTTGGATATAAAATCCTGTACGGTTTCTTGTTTAAATATACGGGTCCAAGCCTCAAGAAGTTTGGCGTTAACACAAGTTCGTGGATTCAACAAACGTTCACCGATGACTGATTCATCATTGAGCTGTTCATGGAATAAACAAAATATCCGTTTCATGAACTGACTCTTTCACCTACAAGCACTATTATGGGGGTTTTGAGGGTAGAGTAAACCCCTCGAACAATAGGCGACGCAAGTTTCCGATACCTTACGACTTGGTATCCAGGCGACTATCGCAATACAAATTCATAGAAGTTCATACACAGGCAAGCGTCAATGGATACCAAAGTCGTAAGGTATCGGAGACTTGCGTAGCCAGGGCCTAAGCTGTAGACAGGTGTAGGTATTATTATTTTGTAATATCGCTTGTCTTATGATTCTTGGTGAATCCTCGAAGGCTTTACTCAAAAGTTAGAGAGTGTCGATGAAATATTACGTACCTGACAAGCTCTGTCGTCGAAACTGACGAATATGAAAGTGTCTGTAGGCGAAGTAGTCCGTAGATGAAAGAATCTGTTGATCAAATACATTATTTAAATGGTTCACCCTTGTTTGGCAGAACAACTTTTCGTCGAAAATCACTCCGGCTAATTTTGGTTACTATAAAGTCGTTTAGTCGAATTATTCATTTCACCGAATAATTACTTTTTATATTTTTATTTAGCCTATTTATTTCTTTGAAATAATTTCTTTTGACAGAATTTTCAAATTCACTAATTTTATTTAAACTAATGTTTCACTAGACTACTTAATAATGATTTAGTCGAAATATCGCATCGAATATTCATTTAATTAATTATTCGTTTTCTTTCATTGTCTATAAAAAAATCGAGCTCCGCCGAGCTACCTTGGTAAGTGGTAATCAGCAATTTTACCAAGGATGCAAGAGCGAGCGAAGCGAGCTCGGAACCTGGGGCACCCCGACTCGGACAGGTTAGGTTCGAAGGGGATGGTGGGGTCTGAAAGACCCCGCCATCCCCTTCGTGTTAGGTTACTTTAAACCTTGCAAACAGAAACAGGAGCCCCGCGAAGCGGGGCTCCGTCGACCTACCTTGGTAGGTAGTAATCGGCAATTTGACTAAGGATGCAAGGGCGAGCGTATATTACTGATGACCACCTACCGAGGTAGCTTGACGGAGCCCCGCTTCGCGGGGCTCCTATTTCTATTTGCAAGGTTTAAAGTAACCTAACACGAAGGGGATGGCCCGATCCCCTTCGAACCTAACCTGTCCGAGTCGGGGTGCCCCAAGTCCCGAACTCGCTTCGCTCGCTCTTGCATCCTTAGTTACTGATTACCACCTACCAAGGTAATCTCGACGGAACATAAATATTTACAATGTTTTCTTTTCTGCATTACATTACACCAATCGAATATTCGATAAACTAAATGACAATGGGCAAAAGCGGTCCAAGATCCTCCACTTATGACACTTATTGGAAATGAAAGAACATAGTTGTGACATCATTCTGGCAAAATATTATCGAAATCTGTCCTGGGGTTCTTTTTTTATTTTCGTTTAAGTGACTACCTAATCTAACCTAACCCAACTTTTTTCAATCAGCTGTAAATGATGCCCGATGCATATTGAAACATCTGGGAAGGCGGTTGGCTTATTTAGGACTTCGACCCACCAAAAACACCAACGAGACCTTAAATAGCTAACCTAACCTAACTTTTTTTTTCAGCTAAAAATGATGCCCGACGCAAAGCGAACCATCTTGGAAGACGGTTGGCTTATGTGTGACTTGAACCCACTAAAAATACCAACGAAACCTAAAATAGCTAACCTAACCAAACTTTTTTAATTCAGCTGTATTGATGCTCGACGCATACTGAACCATCTGGGAAGGTGGTTCCCGTATGTTTGACTTACACCGACTAAATATACCAATGAGACCTTAAATAGCTAACCTAACCTAACTTTTTTTTTTCAGCTAAAAATGACGCTTGACTCAAAGTGAACCATCTTGGAAGACGGTTGGCTTATGTGTGACTTGGACCCACTAAAAATACCAACGAAACCTAAAATAGCTAACCTAACCTAACTTTTTTTGTTCAGCTAAAAATGATGCCCGACGTATACTGAACCATCTGGGAAGGCGGTTGGCTTATGTGTGACTTCGACCCACTAAAAATACCAACGAAACCTTAAATAGCTAACCTAACCTAACTTTTCTAATTCAGTTGTAAATGATGCCTGACGCATATTGAACCATCTGGGAAGGTGGTTGGCGTATGTTTGACTTACAACGACTAAAAATACCAATGAGACCGTAAATAGCTAACCTAACCTAACTTTTGTTTCAGCTAGTAATGATGCCCGACGCACAGTGAACCATCTGGGAAGACGGTTGGCTTATGTGTGACTTGGACCCACTAAAAATACCAACAAAACCTTAAATAGCTAACCTAACCTAACTTTTTTTTTCAGCTGAAAATGTGGTGTCGAAGTCACACATAAGCCACCCGCCTACCCAGATGGTGCAGTATGCGTCGGGCATCATTTTTAGCTGTACAAAAAAACTTAGGTTAGGTTAGCTATTTAAGGTTTTAGAATAGAATAGAAATACACTTTATTATGCACACCATACAAATTATTGGTACAGAGTATCTTATACATAGGGTGACACAATGGGCGGTCTTATCGCTAAAAGCGATTTTTTCAAGACAACCTTTGGATGGATTTGAAGAGAAGGGAGAAACAATACTGTAGGTAGTCTGTGGTGTACTATTTACACACAAAATACATACATTTATACAAACATTATAAATATATACATAATTATAATATATACAAAACAAAATATAAAAATAACAAACATAAAACAAAGAAACATTTTAGCCACATTTTTAAGGAGATAAGTAGTGCTTCTTTACCAGATTTTTAAACGTGGACAAGGTTCGTGCACGCCTTATTGACAAGGGCAAGGCATTCCACAGCCGTACCGCTTCGACTGTAAATGATTTGTCGAAAAAACTGGTAGAATGCATTGGCATCTCTAGTCTCAAATTTTCCGATGACCTAAGATATCTATTATGTGTGTCATGAAGGAACTTGAAACGTTCTTTAAGATAAGTGGGGGTTTTGTTGGTATTTTTGTGGGTCGAAGTCACAAATAAGCCAACCGCCTTCCCAGATGGTTCAATACGAGTCGAGCATCATTTGCAGCTTAACAAAACAAGTTAGGTTAGGTAAGCTATTTAAGGTCTCATTGGTATTTTTAGTCGGTGTAAGTCAAACACAAGCCAACCTCCTTCCCAGATGGTTCAGTATGCGTCGGGCATCATTAACAGATGAAAAAAAAAGTTAGGTTAGGTGAGCTATTTAAGGTTTCGTTGGTATTTTAGTGAGTCCAAGTCACACATAAGCCAACCGTCTTCCCAGATGGTTCACTGTGCGTCGGGCATCATTTTTAGCTGAAAAAAAGTTCGGTTAGGTTAGCTATTTAAGGTCTCGTTGGTATTTTTAGTGGGTCTAAGTCACACATAAGCCAACCGCCTTCCCAGATGGTTCAGTATATGTCGGGCATCATTTTTAGCTGAACAAAAAAAGTTAGGATATGTTAGCTATTTAAGGTCTCGTTGGTATTTTTGGTGGGTCGAAGTCCTAAATAAGCCAACCGCCTTCCCAGATGGTTCAGTATACGTCGAGCATCATTTTTAGCTGAACAAAAAAGTTAGGTTAAGTTAGCTATTTAAGGTTTCGTTGGTATTTTTAGTGGGTCAAAGTCAAACATAAGTCAACTGTCTTTCCAGATGGTTCAATATACGTCGGGCATCATTTTTAGCTGAACAGAAAAAGTTAGGTTAGCTATTTAAGATCTCGTTGGTATTTCTAGTGGGTCTAAGGCACGCATAAGCTAACCGCCTGCCTAGATGTTTCAATGTGCGTCGGGCATCATTTACAGCTTAACAAAACAAGTTAGGTTAGGTTGGGTTTGGATAGGTAAGGTTAGGTTAGATTGGTAGTCACTTCCGGCACCTCTCTGGCGTGGGGCCGGATCTGGCGGACAACCAGTTTGGTTTCCGTCAAGGGCGCTCTACAGTAGACGCGATCATGCGCGTCAGGGCTCTGGCGGAGGAAGCAGTTGCACGGGGCGAGGTCGTCTTGGCGGTGTCGCTCGACATCGCCAACGCCTTCAACACCTTGCCCTGGAGTTGCATTAGGGAGGCGCTCCGTTACCACGGGGTGCCGACCTACCTCCGCCGCACGGTCGGGGCCTACCTGGCTGACAGGTCGGTGATCTACCCGGGTCAGGATGGATGGGGTCGACGGGAAACGTCGTGCGGTGTTCCACAGGGTTCGGTCTTGGGACCGCCCCTGTGGAACATAGGGTATGATTGGGTGCTGCGCGGTGCGCTCCTCCATGGTGTCGGCGTAGTCTGTTACGCCGACGACACGTTGGTGACGGCGCGGGGGAGGACTTACCGCGAGGCGTCGCTATTGGCGACTGCGGGGGTTGCGCAAGTCGTGGCAAGGATCCGGCGATTGGGCCTCGAGGTGGCACTCAACAAATCCGAGGCTCTGTGTTTCCATGGGCCCCGGCGCGCGCCACCTGCGGGATCCAACATAGTGGTGGGGGGCGTCCGCATCGGCGTCGAGTCGACGATGAGGTATCTAGGACTCGTCCTCGATAGCCGATGGGACTTCGGGCCGCACTTCCGGCAACTGGCCCCTAAGCTGATGGGCGCGGCGGCGGCTCTGACGCGGCTGCTGCCTAACTTGGGGGGGCCTGAGCCATCTTGCCGGAGGCTCTACCTGGGGATCGTGCGGTCCATGGCTCTGTATGGAGCACCTGTGTGGGCAGATACCCTGTCGGCCCGCAACGTCGCAATGCTGCGAAGGCCGCAGCGAGCGATGGCCGTCAGTGTGATCAGGGGGTATCGCACGATCTCCCACGAAGCGGCCTGCCTGTTGGCCGGATCACCGCCATGGGACCTGGAGGCAAAAGTCCTCGCGTCCATGTATCGGTGGCGCCGGGAGGTCCTGGAGCGGGGCGGAAGACCGCTGCCTAGTGTAGTGGAGAGGCATAGGTCTGAGCTCCGCCGATCTCTAGCGGCGGAGTGGGAGGCGCGACTTGCGCAACCCAGTGCGGGGCACGCCACTATTGCGGCGGTAAGGCCCGTCATGGAGGCGTGGATCGGCAGGAGGCACGGCGCTCTCACCTTCCGACTGACGCAGATGCTTTCCGGACACGGTTGCTTCGGAAAGTATCTGCGTCGCATAGGTCGGGAGCAGACGCCCGTGTGCCACCACTGCGATGGTTGCCCGGAAGACACGGCGCAGCACACGCTTGAGGAATGCTCAGCATGGGCATCGCAGCGCCGTGATCTGATCGCGGCAATCGGCGGGAGCGACCTCTCGCTTCCGGCCGTGGTTGAGGCCATCGTCGGAGGCGAGAGTGCGTGGGAAGGGGCCGTCGCCTTCTGCGAGCAGGTAATGCTCGCGAAGGAGACGGCGGAGAGGGAGAGGGAGAGAATATCTATCCCTCTCAGCTCCCGCAGCAGACGCACCGGGCGCCGACGGGCGCAAACCGATCTGCGTCCTCCATGAGATGTAGCCTGCGGGCGGCTGACTTGGGGAAGTCAGCCGCCCGATCAGATACAGGCCCGAGTTGGCGGCGACGTGTCCTTCGTCGCCACTCGAAGAGAGGTGCGACCGTTCTTTACGGCCGCACCGAGGAGAGGGACCCGGCGATGTAGCCGGGTCAAGGCCTGCCGGGGAGCGGTGATTGCGCAAGTGACCCCGCACCCCCGGCTTAAGGCAGTAGAGGACACCGTGTGGTTTTAGTCAGTCGAGTCTGACATGCCCCTCCGTCTTCCCCAGGCGGAGGAAGTCCATGAGGATTTCCACACGTTAAAAAAAAAAAAAAAAAAAAAAAAAAAAGATTGGTAGTCACTTAAATGGACATAAAAAAAGAACCCCCGGACGGATTTCGATAATCTCTTGCCAGAATGATGTCACAACCATATACTTTCATTTCCCATAAGTGTCATCAGTGGAGGACCTTGGACCAAGTTTCATACATTTTTGCCCATTGTCCTTTTATACCATCTGAATATTATATCAAATGAATATTATACCTTTTGATCAATAGCGCAAATGTTGTTATCGCAAATAAATATTCGATGAAATGAAAATTAAGTTAACCGATATTATACAAACTGATTATTTTCTCAAACGTTGTTCGAATAAGTAAAATTATATCAAAAGTTGTTCGACCAAACAAGGGTGAACCTATTTAAATAGATTATTTGGTAAGACAGGCAACTCAGTGATAGAGTCCGCTGCGTTAGGCGGGCGTCCGGCGCGGTCGTCCGCGTGGCTTCGCTTTTTCATATAATCTCATAGACCAGCGCTGCGTGCAGAGGGTCGCCTGTCGATGAGATTAAATAAAAACAGCACGCCACGCGGACGCCCGCCTAACGCAGATCACGGTCTAAGTCTCTGCCTATGCATGCTGTAATGCGAAATGATGTGTCACTACGTCTTGTCCACTTTAGTGGTGAACGAGTTGCATCATTTCGCATTACACCATGCATTTTAAGAGTCTTTTAAGACTCTTCACTGAGTTGCGTGTCTCACCAAAATAATCTCCCTTGACCTTGTAAGCAGTAGAAGATAGGAACTGGAACCATGTTCCCACAAGTTTAGTCGATCCTTTAGTAAAACCAGCGATATTTCCAGGGCTACACAAAACCTCGCGAGTACATCGTGACGGAATGGCCTCTAGTCAGGACGCAGGGCGAGTTCTGGTCTTTGGTCTACGACTACGAATGTGCGGCTGTCGTCGTGCTTTGTGTGCCGCCTAAGAACTCGGTAACTTCTTTGCTAAGTAACCAATCATTTTTTGTAGATCGTCCCCGTAGAGCGAAAAGTCATTAAGTCCAAAATGACCAAAATGAGAAACGAGGCTTAGGTTTTTGTTCCCCAAAGTTTAAGGTTCAATACGTCAACATGATGTGTTTCCGCACAAGCTACAACTAAAGCTGTTAAACTTTTTGAAATCTTTGTGAGAATACGGTGAGTTTGATGGCATTTAAAACCATTTTAACGATTTTTGGACTTAGTGACTTTTCGTTCTACGGGGACGAGATGTTCAAATCCTCAATGGACGTTCTGCACCCTGGGAAAAGCGCAAGGGTCTGTCTGACTTGCACTGACTAAAATTGTCCCCGGATTTCCTCGCAGAGTACCGTAACGGAGAAGCAGGGTCTAATGTCACTTATCAAAATAGCGAAGACGAGAGGAAACGTGCAAAAGGATAATACCTGGAGACACAAGAGACCCCTGTTGATTTCAATAGATTTGAACGGAGTTGAAAGGGATCTCAACTCCATTCGTCTTCAATGTGGTGTACGTGTACTTAGTCACTTTTATCACACCACATTGGCTGTACATTTTATTTATTTATTTCTGCTACACATAGGTACTTATTTCTTATTTAATTATGTTTTATTACACACTAAAAAGCTGATTTACATCTGTAACGTCTCACAAGGTTCAGTTGAAAACCAGCGTCAGGCACCTTGTGGCCTGGCTTTATGCTGAACTGAGCCTATTTAGCACAGCCGTGAGTTACATGGTACCTACTTTTTGTGATTATTTTTTATTTTTATTGTATTCTTGTGTAAAACTGTGTGCCTAATAAACTTATTTTCGTTCTTCTCAAAAGTTGGGTAGTTTTACCTTTCTATTTGAATTGTAACATCCTGGTGGATCTCAGTGTGTACGGAAGATCTTTTGCCTCTTTACAAATAGATTTAAATGAGACTGGATATGATCTCCTCGGAAAAAGACGGTGAAAATTAGGCTAGGGTTAATACTCATGTAGTGCAACAATCCAAATGGGCAACCAAAACCCTGAACCTAAAAAAGCAATAAAAAAGGAACATGGTAGATTTTAGGTCACTTTTTTCCGCTCCATTCAGGGTGGGACGGGAAAACTCATAAATTCATATGAAGAAACAGAGGGACTGAACATTTAGGCTCAATCTAAAAAAGTTTCCACCCATCAAAGAGAAAGATCCATTGCCTGACACTAATATATTTGTTGCAGCAACAATTCCCACCGTTCTGGCCCGAAGGTCGCCATTCCAAGAAGTACGGGCCTGTGTTCACGATAGACCACGTCTCCCACAACCACTACACCAACATCAAGACTTGGATCTTCAGGATCAATAAGAAGGTAAAATATGAATTTCAATTAAGATTCTATGCAAAACTTTTGACGTCCAGGCTTCGGAAGTCTTTATGATACTTCCCTGGCCTTTCCTTACTTCACGATCATCAGTTTTTATTCTCGATTATTGCTCCCGCTGTAGTTTTTAGGGTTGGACCTCATCTGCCAGCACGGAATCGCATTTGTTCCGCCTGTGCTACCACACGCTGCCGCATGCGAACTCGCGCTGCCAATTTCGTCAGACAAAAAAGGCGATCTAATTAAGTTGTAATCATGATAAAAAAGGATACGTTAGCATGCTATCGCGCGCTTCAGTGTTCCGGAGTCTCCCTGCCGACCATTGCATTTTGTCCGTGATGCCGATCGCCTCGAGGATTCCGCCGCGTGCTATCGCATTATGCTTTCTGTCTCGGTCTAGCAAAGATCATGAAAGTGCATAACTACTATCTGCATTCATTTCTGTAATTTGTACATTCAGGCAGTTATACAAGCCATGGTCATCCGAAGAGGTAGCATAATGTCTGCATGCACAAATCGATCAAAAAAATGTGTGTATTTAAATCGATCTGTTTATGTAGGTCGACCTGTATCTGCACAAGCACGTACACACGCTGACATGCTTACATGACTACGCAAGTTTAATACGGATTTGACCAAGAATAAGACTAACAGGAAATGTGATTATGCATTTCTATAAATACGATTTGTCGATTCTCACACATCTCTTTTTACCTAAAACACCTCTTCGCAGCAAAACCTACCGAGATACCTTAGCTTCTTCTTTGTCCAACAGATCATATCCCTGACTGAGCTTATGGCCGGCGTCAAAGCTCCCACGAAGACTGTGCAGCTGTTCCAACTGACCTGCTGGCCAATGGGCCATAAGGTGCCATCGTCCACCAACTCGCTGGTCGAGCTCATGAACATGGTCGAGCGGTGGCGACAGCGCACCGATTACGGACCAGTGTGCGTCGTGTCGCCGTGAGTACATCCTAAGCTCCATCTATGTAGGCTTTACTAAAATGTTGAGGTTGAAGATTGACTCCTTTATAGTACCTACATAGCTAAATAGTGAAGTGGTATTAGACTTTACAAAGAACTTTTCTTTATGATGGTTTCTCAGTGACGGGCGAAGTCGTGCCGGCGTATACTGCGCTGCCAACGCGTGCATCGAGCAAGTAATCCAGCATGGTGAGGTGGACGTATTTCAGGCTGTGAAGACTGTGCGCCGGCACCGACCCCAGCTTGTGGAGAACATGGTATGTGCTCCGTAACCTTACCATTAGCAATCCAGTAGAGTCCATCGCTTCAACTCTAACTCATGCTGTCTTCCACAGACCGAGTACAAGTACTGCTACGATCTCGTGCTTCACTACGTGCTGCACTATTTAAATAAAGACATGAATGAAAAGAAGTGAGAGTGCGAACTCAAGGACGAACTCTGGTTCATCGAGTTCGGCCGCGGCGCGGCGCTGCCCACGACGCCGGAGGACACGCCCCCCTCCGCCCCGCGCGAGCCCCGCCGCCCCCGCCGCGGCCTGTCGCTGGACCGTCTGCTGCCCGCGCCGCGCCCGCCGCTGGCGCACGCGGCCACGGACGAGCCGCGCCGGCCGCGCCGCGAGCGCCCGCCGCTGCGCCGCTCCTTCCGCCTCGACGAGCACGACGCCGCCGCCGCCGAGCGCCGCCGAGCCTTCGTGCGAGGTCCGCGCGCGCCCTCCTTCGACGAGGGCGACGACTGCGAGTGCCGCGCCGAGCTCGACGACCTGCCGTCCGACGCCGCCGACGACGCAGACTACGAACCGGAGTTCGCCGCCTCCCCGCCGCGCGCCGCGCCGCCTCCCCGCGCCGGCTCGTCCGACCGCGTGCTGCACGACGCGGCGCCGCGCGCACCCGCTCGCGCACATTCTCAAGGCGTCTTCGAGCGACGCCTTCCTAAGATATATAAGTTCGGCCTCATGGACAAGTCCAAAAGGGCGAGCTCGAGCGCCCTGTACGAGCGAGCCGAGCGGTCACCCACCGAAGCGTTCTACAACGCGACCGGCTCCACTCGGCTCAGCTCGCAGGAGCTCTTCGAGAAATTCTGTTCTGAAGAATTCACGTCTCTATACGGACGGGACGACGACCGGCGCCGCCGGCCGCCACACTCCAAGTCGACGGGCAGCAGCGGCTCGGACGTGCGGCACCCGGCGCCGTGCTGCCGCCGGCCGCCGTGTGGCTCGCAGCCGGCGCTGGGCCGGCGACACGTGTGCTCGGCGCCGCGCTCCGACCGCTCCACCGACTCCGAGGACATGTCCCCGCGCCGCACCGGGCCGCGCACGCTGCCGCTGGACTCCGACGCGGACCCCAGTCAGATGGACGACTGCTCGCGGTCCGCGCCGCTACTCAGTCCGGACAGGTTTGAAGCCCGATTTACATTTGATATCTCTGAGCGCAGCGAGGTCACATCTAATCGCGATGAGACTCCCTCGGACGCGACAGAAACTCGGAATCTGACGCTTTATGAGGAACCGCACTCTGACCGAACAAGTCTGTGCGAGCTGTATGATGCGGCGTTCTCTTCGCATCGTCCTTCTTTTCGACGAGATGGATCGCGACGGCGAGCTGGCCCGGTCGATCTGAGCGCGCTTGATTTCCGCGCCATCGACGATGAGAGCCCGCGCCACAGTCGCCGCACCTCACAGCGGAGCGTCGACGATACGCTGCGACAGAACTCGGAAACGAGGAGTTGGGCTTCAGATTCTGTGTTTGCGACGCCGGAGAGACACGCAGCGGGGGACGTGTCGCCGTCGTCGAGCGGCACACATCATTCGCTCACGGTGCCGGGAGACTCGCCGCCGCGCGCCGACTCCGCCGCCGCAGACTCCACAGTCGCTGATACCACCATCGCGGACACCACCGTCATCGAAGAAGAGCCCGCGAGTGTCATCGAGCGCGCCGAGTACGCGCTAGCGCTGCGGCTGGGCCGCATCGAGCTCGACGACGAGGCGTCGGAGCGCGCGTCGTCCACGCCGGCCGGCAGCGCGCGCCTGTCCAGCCGGCCCTCCATGCACAAGCTGGAGCCCCTCGAGCCCGAGCAGCTGGCGCGCGGCGCGGACTCGCCCCGCGCGCGGCGGCGGCGCGGCGCCAGCGAGCCGCGTCGCTCGGCGCGCTGCTTCCCGCTCTGACTGCGCGCGGCGGCGCCGCCGGGCCGGCCGCGCCGCAGCCGCCGCGCGCCCCCCCTCGTGCCTTCCCGCGTGCGTCCGGCGTCGTCCCCGTACCGCGTGCTGCGCGCGCTGCAGGCCGGCCGCGCGCGGCGCCCCGGCGGCGTGCGGCGCCCGGTCCGGCCCGTCCCCTGTACGTTCGCCCTTTAGTCCCGCCGGTCGCCGGACCGAAACTGCCAAATTTCTAAATAAATGTAACTATTAATTATTTCGTCTAGGTACTCGTAAGTAGAGTAGCGCCGTCTTTTTCGGTATCGTTAGGTAGGCAGTGCCTAAGTCGACTACGTGCGTAGAGCGTAGATTCTAAATCTCGTAGATAGAAATTGTTCCCGGGGTAGCCGCGGGCGCCCCGGTCGCAGTCCACGACTGACACAGGGTCATCGTTTAGCTAATTACACTTTAATTAATGCGATGCCGGCACTGACGTGTGTCTGTGAACGGATTATCGTGGGATGTAGTGATCATTAAATTTTGCTATAATCATTGAATGATTGAATAGGAATATGTGCGATGTGTTTGTGTGTGTACATTCATATTTTAGATGAGGTAAAACTAATCCCCAGTGATCTAAAACTAAATATAAGGCAGCATCAATAGACCACATGCGTCAGTGCGGGCACTATGTATGAAATATCGCGAATGTAACGAGCGATGGAACTAGTTAGAACTTAGTATATAAATATATTACTTTTAGGTGATTTATGTGCTTTTTATATTGAGCTGAAACGTTTCTGACACGACGACGTGGAGTTCCTGGGCACACGTCAACTACCGCAGTTAGACTGAACCTGGTACTGTTCTGTATAAAAGTGTTTCAATATTTAATATTTTGTATTCTCGATACCCTTACGTTAAAATGTTTTGGTGTCGTATTTGTCGGTGTTATTCAATGTTTGTCTAGTTTATTCCAATGCGTTAATATTTTTGTGTCGTTATTAAATTACACAATATGACGATATATAAAAATCATGTACCTATTACTATAACGGATTACGTATTAGCTTGTAATTTGCTGAATATTTCGCAAAGATAATGTCGATATTTAATATTTGCAGAATCGTTTTATGTTAGTTTTATTCATATTTCAAATGTGCCAATTCTTCCATGCCAATATATTTTGTTTTGAATTTATTTATAAAATGCGAAAAATATAGCTTCACTAAGTGAATCTAACAATTTTTATGGAATTTTGACAATTATTTGACTGTTCTTAATTTGTTGTTGATAATTTTATGCTCATAGTTTTAAGTGAATAAATAATTCTTCAAATGGATGTTATACTTATTTTGATATTTATATTTGATAAAGTATTCCCCAATGAATAAAACTAATTATTATTATATTGAATTATATTTTTGGGCTTCAAGCCCTTGGTCGATTTTAAGATAGTTATTAAGATACTTCCAAATATTTATTTTAGTGGACGTATTAAATTAGTGGCTCATTTGTTATTGTTGTCCTTCCATTATTGTTTATGTATTAAATATAAAAATGTATTATGTGTATATTTATTGAAAACTATTAAAATATTTTTAACTGGCGATGTCAAATTAATATTAATGCTTAAATTTTACAATAATTCTGTTCTTTTTTGTGCATTGCGTCGCGAAGTTTCTACAAAGTCGCTTGATGGATCAATTTTCTTGCTTAAAGTACCTAAACATTAACGTTAATTATAATATATTCTATACTTTTTGATGTGAAATATATTTATTATGTAAAATTTAGTTTATAGTTCGTCTACAAATATGCAAAATGTAATAATTTATCGAATGTAACGCACAACCTTAAGCCAATCCTAACATTTACTAATATTATAAAATATATAGTAATTACCCTTTTGACTGCAAACATTTTATAGTGCCATTTTTTGAACAAGTATACGCTTTTCAAGAAACTAGCTGCTAATTTAGTAAAAATAACGTCAGTGTCAATAGTTTACAGTAACTCGGATATTTTGTAACAATAGAATATTTACCAAAATAAAACCGCTTTTGTAATGTCTTTAAAATGGACATGCTTTGCAAAAATACGAATTCGGAATATTATACAATTTTGATAGATGATAACAACTGTGTTGGCGACTGTACAACGTTTTTAAAAGACATTATATTGAGAGTTTTGTAAGTTTATTAAATATTTTGTAATTTTGCTATGAGGAAGGTAAAAATATGTTCAATGACGATTTAAAGGGAATACCTAAATTATAAAGCATTTTTATTTGTCTTCCTACTCACAAATAAAAAACTAGTAAGTCATGTCAACCAATATAAAAAATAATTATATTTATAAATTACAATTAAAGTGTTAATACTTTTGTCTATGCACCTATATTTTATTATTTCTACCTTCCTCTGCATAATTTGTTTTATTTATATTTTTTGGATTCAAATATTCATTTATTCCCTAGATATGTACGTAGATATGGTGTGTCGTAAATGCTTTATTGTAAGTTAAAATTTCATGTGGACCATATTCGATGTTTTTTTAGTAATAGTTATCTATTAACATGTAAACAATTTTCTTTGTAATTAAGTGAAAAATTGAATATAACGACGTCTCGCCGCACCGACCATCTTTATGTAAATAAATTAGAAAAGAAAAACTAATTAATGTAGTCGAAAGTACCTACTATACCAAATTATGAATATTGTATACCATATACATATTAATGAATTTGATTATTTATTATATATTAGGGAAGACGATGAAAATTGTAACTATTACATAATTTATATAGAAAGATTGTGATTTCAAATTTTCAACTTCCAAAATAATATTGTAAAATAACTTATTGAAATATTGTTGTCATAAATGTTATTTGAAAAGGTAATTTTAAAATTTATACATGGAACTTAATGGGAAATATATTTATTTGTTGTATAAAAATATTTGTTTTATTACATTTTCCGTGAAATATAAAAGTCTATCAAAGTGACCGAATATTTTTAGGTCATTGTCCTGGATCTGACTGAATTTTTAAGGTATCAAAATACGTTAAAAATCTTATTATAATAAACTCATTTATCTAAATCGAACGAACGACGTGATGATAAGCAGTCGCTCTATGACCATTAGACCAACGACATATTTCTATATTTATAAATTCACCAGTATACTCTTAGAAATAACAAAAAGTTTCCATCAAAGGAAGTTTATTATCCCAGAAACGATAAAAATATAACGCGTATATACGCGACGCCCGACGGTAAAAGACCTCATTGTTATTTAATTAAAACTTAATTAAGAACCTTGTCTCGTAAACAATAATTAGCGAAACATAGGAGGCTTAATCAAGGGGAGACGGTGGAAATGTTTGTAAAATATTGATAAGAAGAACAACTGAATGGAGAACTTCATCCTTTTTAGGGTTCCGTAGCCAAATGGCAAAAAACGGAAACCTTAAAGATTCGTCATGTCTGTCCGTCCGTATGTCACAGCCACTTTTCTTCGACAGTTTATGAGCTATCCTGTTGAAACTTGGTAAGACAATACGGTTCACGTACTCCATCTAGGATTACGTGAACCGTATTGTTTTAATTTTTTGTGTGAATTTTCACACAAAAATAAAACAAAAACAAATTTTGGTGGTATACCCCATACTTATAGATGGTATACCCCATACTTTAAGATAATTAAGTAAGATATCGGAAACTTACATAATGTAATGCATAAGGGGATATTACATCTTCCTAAATTCAGGATACGATATTTAGGACGTCCTGAATTATTCAGGAAAGTATAATCCCATTTAGGTTGAGTAGCATCCTAATTAAGACTCGATTTAGTACGTCTTCCTAACCGCGAGCTTTGACGACTAAATTTCTTATCCTAAATCGTGTTATAAATATCGGATCCTGAATTTTAGGAAGATGTAATATCCCCCTACGCTACAAAATATTTAAATATAGTTTTGGTATAATTTTTGTTAATGGTAATATTACTTTTACTTTCCATCGTTTGTTTTTATAACCATAATTAAGAAAAATATTTATCGAATAATTTAATGGTTAATTTTAAAAGTGTTTAAACATTTTGGTTGAAACGATATCGATACGAAAGGCCTTATTCGATTTCATGTTTTTTTCACGTTACCAACATTACATTTGATTATTGTCAAAGTTTAGCTAATAGTGCTAATAGTATATTTTAGATTCGACAGCCAGTCTAGTTTGAGCCTCGAGCCGAGCAGGTCGATTTAATCCCTGGTAATCGCGAATAAAATCAATAAAGCCGTAAGAAGTGTGAACTTATTGTTTAAAAAGTGTAAATTAAAAGTGTTATAAATTCATAATAATAATGAATTGTGATGTGGACTATAAGTATGAAACGAGCTAACAAATCCGAAGGAGAATCGCTACGCGCCATAGCCGGTCTCATTTGAAGATTCAGGCTTGATTTTTAGACCGTTTCTGGACTGGAGGTAAGTGCTCTCATTTTATTTACACGAAATATCTAATTGAAAGTGATAAACTACGATTACCTTAGGTGAAACTGAAATGTACTACTACTTTATTAAACGAGCTAACAATATTGCGTCACCTTGTGTACGAATGTGCTAAAACTCCACTGTACGTCCGTCTGTCATCAGGCTATATCTCAAGAACCGTGATAGTTACAGTTAAAATTTTCACAGATGAAAATTATCTAAACGATCAGTAATTAAACAACCCGAGATACTCCGTATTTCATTTAGCGAGATAATTTCTTCGTGTTTACGTAATGACAAGACAATTGTGTCTATACAAAGATAAGTACTTAGGTATATTTATAAACAAATAAGTTATGCCTCTGCTCTAGATTAATTTTTTTCATAAAATAAACGTTGTAAATACTTAAAACAAGCTGTAATAAACGAATTTTGTGCGGTATACTGTAGGGCTCCAAGCTAAATGTATCCACTTTTTGGCTACACGCTACATGCAGCCAAAACTTGCAGCCTGAATAGTTAAGTCTTTTGCTGACTGTACATATAATTTGTAATAATAAACAACCTCATACGGGCCGAATTTTCCAAAAACCTGTCTTAGTGAGCACCTAGGTCGTAAAAAAACCCTCGTGCTAAATTTGAAAGTCCTATCAATTTTAGTTTCTGAGATGTTGTGATTATTGAGTGAATGTCCCTTGGCCTTTTCTCTTGATCCTTTAGGGAATTATAGTAGACATAATTGCGAACAGGTTTTGGCGTTTTTGAGTATTTTTTGATAAATAAGTATATCATGGAGTGGAAAGGACTGTCAGACTGTGACGAACTAAAAATCTACCTTGTTCCTTGAAATGCTCTTTACGTTCCAGGGTAACCTACCGGTTACCGGTAAGGGCCTACTTGCTTATATCGTTCAGCCACCAAGGCAGGCTTGTGGCCCTATAGGGGCCCTATAGTGTGGGGACAGTCGAATCCAAAATATCGCATAATAACTCGTTCGCTTATAACATACACACGAGCTAAACTGGGTCTTTAATTAAATTTTGTTTTCGTAATAAACCACAAAACGACGACAGAACACTAAAATCTTCAGTACCTACATACATCACGACAGTAATTTGTTTCACTCAACTAAGTAACTATGCCGTACAGAGTCGGACTCGGTATGTTGTCGATGGGGCGTTTGCCAACCGGGCTCTAGACTGCGGGGGCAGTCAAGGGCCCAGAAATCCCAGAAGTCTGCAAAGCTAGTGACCTAAATATAAGTAGTTTAAATATATATAAAAAGAAATCAATTCACATAATATACATAATTATATAAGTAGAGCAGTGGTGGCCCAGTGGTAGCGTAATTACTTTGTGTAATTTATTTCAACACCACTGCTCTCAAAACGGTGAAGGAAAACTTCGTGAGGAAACCGGCATGTCCTAGAACCAAAAATTCGAAGACATGTGACATCTACCAAAACGCACTGGGCCCCCGTGGTGGATTATGGCCCACTCCCTCTCACAGAGAGGAGGCCTGTCTCCCAGCAGTGGGAACAAAACAGGCTGTTGATTATGATGATGATGATATACATAAAGGGCAATTGAAGGACACGTTAGATTTTAGTCAGTACGAGTCTGACAGTCTCTTCTGCTCCACCAAGGGCTTGGAAGACTCAATTATGAGTTTACCACCTAAAAATATAAAAAATAAAAGACCAACCCTGAAACTAGTAGGTAAGTACCGTTTGTAGCCAACCCCGTCTTTCCAACCAAATCCGACCCTTTTTTTTAGCCTGGTAAAATCATTAAATGAGTCCTCCCACCCCGGGCAGGGCGGGAGGGACTGTCAGACTTGTACTGACTAAAATCCACGGTGTCCTTCAGTAGCCCGTTATGTTCCGGGGTCACGGTAAGGAAATAATCCCGCGACGCCGGCGGGCTTTGGCCTCCTGAGAGGGGGGCCCCGTTATTATGCTGACGCTCTTACCAAATCCGACCCTGGCCACAGAATACTCAGTACTACAGGCGTATATTTATAAGCTCTGGTAAAACCAGTTACTCTAGTCACTATGCATTTAATATGTTTTGCAGAGTAATGCAGTTTGTGAAGAGCATTAGTGCACTGTGTACATACCTATGACACATTATAAATTGCAATATCATTAGGCGCGAGATTAAGTAGATGTTTTGAATAAGTATAGTAACCGATATGTTCATACATAATTTATAAAATTATGTATGTTATATTGTAAGGTATATTTGTCTATTGGCCAATGTAGCCTGAATATTAATAAATAAAAAAAAATGTTATGTGGGAATGTGGGATCAGAGTCAAATAGCTTTTACAAAATCAAAGACATTAAACTATATACGAGCAGTAGACGGGACATCACGAAGAAATTTATGATCCAAAATTTTTTACCAATAGGTAAAAAGCTGGTAAAAAGTCCCTCAGTCTAGTAGTCGCGTTGCTATGCAACGCTTAGTGCTACTGACGCACGGGGGTAAGTAATATATGATATAACTACAAAATCTCTAAAACTTACAAGAGATAACAACTGAACATATAATTTTATTTGATATAACGATCTGTTAATATAATAAACGATAGACATAATTTTATAATGACTAATTTCTATAAGCATAACAATCAATGAATATAAAATCGTTTTGTATACCGCTCAAAAGACATAAAACTTATTTGGTCTAATTTTTTTTTTTTCTTTCTGGCAAGTAATCTAACACTGATGTACCTAGTAATAGTACCACCTGCCGTGAATCTTCGACGGAGCCCCGCTTCGCGGGGCTCCTATTTCTGCGTACAGGGTTTAAAGTAACCTAACACGAAGGGGATGGCGGGGTCTTTCAGACCCCGCCATCCCCTTCGAACCTAACCAGTCCGTGTCGGGGTGCCCCAAGTCCCGAGCTCGCTTCGCTCGCTCTTGCATCTTAGATCAAATAAGTGAAAAATTATACGTTTCAAACGTTATATGTAATGATTTTCGCTTTATTAAACGTTATATCAAATAAAATTATATGAAATGAGTTTTAGAGTAACACAAACATTATGTGTGGAGAAATTATACGAACCGTTGGTATATCTCACGTTGATTATATCATGTGAACGTTATTGAAATGAAAATATATCAAATAACTTTATATGAAATGAGACGCACCCGACGCACGGCATCAACAATTTCGTATGACAACTAGCACTTTGCCCGCGACTTCGTCTGCGCGTGTTTCTAACTTCGAACTCAGTGAATTTAATTCCCGCTCACCCTCGTTAAGGATACTCTTTGAAAATCTAAAAATGCTCTGGTAGTTTCGAGTTTCAATACAAACAAACAAAAAAAAAACGCTAGGGGTTGAGTTTTGAAATTTAAATAAATACCCATCCTTTATTCGATTGAGATATAATTTATGTCATGTTTTGAGTTTATCGAAGCAAGCAGTAAAATCCTTCCCTTAAAACTTAATCATCCCTTTTAGGGGGTGATTTAGAAAAACCCTAAAATGGAGGGAAGTTATAAAAAAAAACTAATAATGACTATCGTTTTTATTTACATATATATTCGTACCAAGTTTCAAGTTTATAAACCCAAGGAATAAGATTTTACATACAAAGGTTTCCCCCCCCCCCTTTTCACCCCCTCAGAGGTAGATTTCCGCAAAATCCTTTCTTAATGCCCACCTACATTATAAACTGCAACTACCATCCAAAATTCAGGTTAGTACGTTTAGTGGTTAATATCCTCCCCTTAAAACTTGAATAACCCTTTTCACCAACTTGGGGGGTGATTTTCGAAAAATCCAAAAACACGTGTTTGATTAATTCTTATCTAGTATATAAATACTGATTTTCAAATTCATCAACTCACGCGTTATGATTTTCCCATACAAACTTTAACATCGTCTAGATTACCCATAGAGGGTAGTTTAAAAAAAAAAAGTGGTGCTAATCTTATTTATTTACTGGTGTTCTTATCCATGGTAAGTTTCAAGTTTATAAACCCAAGGAATAAGATTTTTCATACAAACGTTTTCACCCCTTTTCACCCCCTTAGAGGAGGATTTTCGCAAAATCCCGTCTTACTGCCAATCTACATGGTAGACTGCAAATGCTGTCCAAAATTCAAGTTTCTGCGTTTAGTGGTTTCGGCTGTAGTCGAGTCAAAAGAAAAACCTCTGTTCTTTTATATATATAGATTTTCCCAATGCCCGCTCTATAGGTTCTTTTAAATCTCTTTGTACAAAATGAATTTATTTTCAAAAAACAAAATGCTACACGTCTTCGACTTTTAAATCATAACCGCCATCTTCCTCTTCATTCTTCGCTCTCGCTCTCTCATATATCCATCCCTATCGTACACTCTTACGTTCCATTTCCCACAGTTAAGTTATGAATAATGGCGCATTTACATTAAGTCGGTAAGACCGTATTCGGCTGCAGGCCGTATTCGGTCACCGACTTATATAAACAGGTATTCGTTTGGCCGTATTCGGTTTGGCCGTATTCGGTCGAGCCCGTTGTCGGTGTCGAGTGCGCCGTGCCCCGCCGGTCGCCCGTCGCCCGCCCGCATCAATCAAGTCGCCGAATACCGCGGTTAACCGACCAATGTAAACAACTCAATTTATGTAAGCGTTTCAGTTAAACCGAATGCGGCCGCCGCCTTCGGCGACCGACCTCAAACCGACCTAATGTAAATGAGCCATAAGGAAGTCATACATCTGTTCATCTTTTTACCAGTAATAATGCAAAAGAAGGAGTAAGTTCTATGCGACTATGATCGCAATGAAAATGATCAACCAATCATCTTTCAACGGTCATTCATCATTTGCTTACCCTTTTTCCAACTTTTGTTGTAGTCTACTTCCAGTGTAACATGATGAGTAATTATGTAGTTGAATATCAGTATTTTACATGGAGCGACTGCCGATCTGAACTGCACAGTACAACCCAGTTGCTGAGCAATACGATATTACTTCATAGCAAGACCAATAGTCAGACTTTCGAGTTTCTCATTTCAAAGATTTGCAAATCACAACCGGGTCCGACGGTTATGCGTGCTTTCCGAGACACGGAGGAAACTCCCTTTTTAGTTGGTCACCTATTCACGTTTCACAGACCACCCTCGGCTAGCACGGCTTAACCTGAAAGATAGTCCTAAGTGGCGTTTTTTAGTCAGCCACGAGTTTCTTCAGCAGGAGAATAAAGATATACCTCTACTATTGGCTAAATTCTTTGTTTGTCAAAGTAGGTAGCACTTCTAGGCAAGCGAACTTCACCCTCGAAGCTACATCTTCGCTTACCATCAAGTGAGGCAGTCATGAAACGCGCACCTTTCGCTAAACGAAACAAAAATTACAATGTAGCATCTTTATTTATACTTCAAGAATTAACACAAGATCTTTATGTGTTTCAAATAAGTCTTAATTAAGCTACCTCCGCTCCTTTTAGTCAACAATTCCTCAAAGGAAAAGAATAATAAAGAAAACACCACTTTTTACTCAACTAAACTTTCATCTCACGTAGTATATAAACTATTTATTTGAATTAGACACCCGGCGTTACACCAAACCTGTTTGAAATGGGATTGTCAGCCCAGCAATGCATACTAGACGAACCGAAACACGACCACTTTAACTTGAACCCTGCTATACTCAAATCCGCTTAGGATCTCTTTAATTTCAAGGGTTCTGGCAGTGAAGGGGGTTCAAGTTATATTGGTGGTGTACTACAAAAGTGCTTTGTTAGTTCGTGCATAACACAGGAATAACTATGCGTTGGGACAAAGACGAACTGCCTTTATTTTGCTACTGAGGTTTTTCTGGTGGGTTAAAATTCAGAATTCATCATCTGCCTAGCCTTTTCCCAACTATATTGGAGTCGGCTTCCAGTCGAATCTGATTCAGCTGAATACCAGTACTTTACATGGAGCGACTGGCTATCAGACCTTCCCGTGGGATAATTTTTGAGTTGTAACAGGCGAAGTCAATGGCAACTCAGCTAGTCGTAAATAAAGCATTAAATATTTCGGTGTTTTATGTGTGTGACTTTAAATATTTTTATGTAAATGCTTCCACATCACAGAGAGTAAATGAAGAAGATATTATTAAAAATAATCAAGCTGCTACAAAAAAGTAGTCATAACATCATAAAATAAAAAAAATGATTGCTCATCTCCTAAAACGGATTGAACTATTTCTTACGATAACCTTTTAAACGTTATGCAAAATATTTTCCGTAAATAAAAGATATAAACAAATAGATTAAGCTTATAATTAACACAATAAAAACACACAATTACACAACATTACAGTTCAAATCAACCAGTTTTCAGTCTAGTATCCGTGTTCTTGGTACCCTCCCCTATGACCCCCATGGCCGTGGCCCCCAGAGCTGTGACCCCCAGACGGGTAAGCGTTGCCACTAGGTCCTGATCCTCCAAATCCTGAAGAACCGGAACCAGAGCTTCCATGAGGTCCGGGACCACCGAAACCTCCGCTCTGACCTTGACCAAAACCTTGGTTACCAGCTCCAAATCCTCCTTGGTTGCTAGGTCCTACAGCACCTTGAGGGATGTTTGATCCGGGTTGAGGAAACCCTTGCCAGCCTTGACCACCTGTGCCAGGGTAGGCACTCTGTCCCTGTCCGTAGCCACCCTGGTTGCCGCCGTAACCTCCTTGGTTGCCGCCATAGCCACCTTGGTTGCTGCCTTGGTTGCCGCCGTAGCCGCCTTGGTTACTGCCATAGCCTCCGCCGCCACCACTGCCGTAGTGAGGGAATCCTGTAGGAAAAAAGAGGGGTTTACAACAGCAGTCCCTAAGTATAAGAGATTTGACTCTGTTTTGACAAATGGTTAACTAACTATCATTTGTCAAGATTAAAAAAAAAGGATCAGTGGTGGGCTAGTGGGGTGGGTGGGTACAGTCAGCACCAAAGTTGCTGAACACATTAAGTTTTTTAAATCGCTGTACACCGTACACTGTAACGTATATGTAACTTTTGATACTGACTGTACGTCGTTTGGGTTAGAATCCTGGCAGGTGCATTACTTGATGTTATTTAATTCATCACCTTTACTTTCAAAAACGGTGAAGGAAAACATTGTGTGGTGAACCAAAATTCGAAGTGTCACGCAATGGGCCCGCGTAGTAGTTTATAGCTCACTGCCTCTCACACAGAGAAGGCCTGTGTCCCACGCCCAGCAGTGGGAACATTATAGGCTGATTATGTGATTGTGCTAAATCTAGTTTTGATTAGTATTGTCACAGAATACTTAATAGTTTACTTTGTTTTTTGCTTGGAAGTTTCCCTTCAATCTTACAAACTTAGAATCGCAAATGTTATACTATACCTACTATCACCGAGGTATATTATCATAACAATAACAATTAAACACAACCACATAACGCAATAAGCAGAAATTATTATCAGTCTTATACATAAAACATTAATTAATTTACTTTTATGATCGGAAGAGCAAAGTTTATCTCCACACTGTAATAATATAAACATGACATTCATATGAGGTAGGAAAAGTTTTATTTGGAATCCATTTTTGTTATTTTTGGGGAAAGGATTTTAATTGTAATAGGCTGCGGGTCGTAAAAGGAATATCGCATACGTAAAGAGTGGAAAAATTAATAAGCCTGATTATTTTTCGAGTAACACCTTGCTATATGCATTTTGGAACAGTGATTAAGAGGATCGTCTACCGTCTATTCGTCGTCAAGAACGTCTATTCTAAAAATCATTGAGCTAGGATAATATTTATGGGTAGGAAAACGTTTTCTCTTTTAGTATGGACGAGCGCTCGGTAGACGATCCTCTTAATGGGACCAAAACCATAGATATACGGTTGATTATAGCAGCGTTCATGAGCAACAATCGGGCATAAGTATGCAATCTTAAAACATACTCTGATTCCGAGCGATTTTGAGTACTTAATAACAAGTTCAAAATAATAAAAAAATACCATTTTAACCCTTAACCACCTAACATACGTCTCACAGACCCTGTTAGGTTTAAAATCGTGAATATTTTTGCGAGGAAGTGTCGTACCACCTTGTTCCTTCCTATACCTTTTCCCAGCGTCCCTCAATACTGTGCAACGGCTTGTCGGGGTTGAACGGTTGCGCGTTTGCCTCAGGTGAGCAAATAAATACAAGCTGGGGTCTGAGAGACGTATGTTAGGTGGTTACGTTATTATTGTAAATTGTGTATTTCTTTATTATTTTGGTTATAATAGTACTTAGACAGTCCGTTATTAAGAGCTGGTTTTAAAAAGAATTATCACATGACGATAATATACCAAACGACCAATATAGTGATGCGGAGAATGTTGATACAAACCACGTTCTGGAAGAAAGTTGCGCGTTTGATCCCGAATGCGAATGGCCAGATGCAGTTCAACTAAACACTATAACACAGTGACATTCCTTCACATAGTGTTTATCAAGTGTTTTTAACTGAGGATGATGTGCCGTTGGAGGAAGTTCGGCCAAAAAGAAGTAAAGATATTTTATAATCGCTTTCGTCATCAGGCTCGACCTCTTCGCGATCGCAAACTTTATAACATAATATAGTGGAGGAAAAAGAAGGTATAAATACAGCATACCGGAATGAGGTGAATGCATATGACATGTCGTGAAAGTAATGTGAAATTTCACCGTAAGATACGTGTCGGTATACAACGTATCCTCCAGAACAACGTGAACCCTCTAGCAGTTGTCCCAGGCACCAGCAGTGCTGAAGAGCGATTGATAATTCGTAAAAACAGTAGGTACTACTTGCCAGTACTAAGAAACGCAAAAAAAATAGATGTGTTTCGAATGAAAACCGCTAATTCTTCTTGAATGCTCAAATAAGATGTATTTTCGATGTCATGAAAAGATATAAGTTTACAGTCTGCAATTTTGTTTAATTTATTATTTTAATGAGATTTTATATTTTTTTCCATGTTCCTCGTTGATTTAATATTACAAAAAAAAAATAAGAATTTTCTTGTGCTTAAAACATTTTTTGCAGATCTCAACTTCCAAACGTATTAGTAAGTAAGCCTAAAATAGGAGCTTGCAACAATGATTGGGTGTTAAAAGTATAAAATGTTGAATTTCATGTGCCTTTTGTTTCTAATATTAGAGTTTAATAATGTTCAAAATAGATTATTTACTAAAAACAATACCGTTACTTAATATTTTTAACAACAGTGAATTATTTAACTCGGGGGTCCCACAGACGTATGCTAGGTGGTTGTGTGACAATATTGTGTGCTAGGTAGTTAAGGGTTAAAGGTTTATCTATAAACTTTAAATTTAAACCAAATTCATTCAAATCACGCCATTATTTAAGGAGTTATCCCAGATCAATACCAAGTAACTGATTCCATACTTAAGCTTTCTAGTGTAGTTACAAAATAAATATATTAAAAAAACCTTTCATTTTTATTTTGAAGCACTGCACAGGCACACACTATCACGACTGCACGAGTCCTTTTAACAGAGATGACTAAAGCTGATATCACATTATATACTAGATGTATACCTAATACATAGAACCGGTCGTTGACCCAGTTCTCTATTAAAGTTTTTACTGTGAAACTTTATAAGTTTCCATAACAGTATTCCGTAACGTTTATTTAGTGGAATAGTCTGAAATAAAACGCATTTCAAGACGAAGGTGTCTAAGACCATGTCGCAATTACTTTAGACCACCAGGTTTTATTATTATGGGGATGCTTAACCTGTACAAAAAAAGGTACTATTTTATCCATATCATTAACTTTGACTATTATAATCGTGATTAATATGGGCACACAAAGTAATATTACTTTGTATGTGAAGTCCATTTAAAAAAAGTGCTGATACATCTAAATATGACTCAGCTGTGTGTGCCTATTTGAAAAGCAAATAAAATCTGCCACTTACCATAACTAGCTACAGCTAACGCCAAAACCAAGCACACGATCTGAAAAATAAAGATATTAAATAGATATTTTACTAGTAATTTACGTAAAGATACATGAAAATTGAAAAATGCACCAGTCTCTCTAAATAATAAGGATTAATTTAGCAGAGCACTTTATTATACACGCTTTCATATCTGTTACTTTTAGTTTACATCATCTCACTTCTAATTCCTTTTTCGATTCTGGGCTAAAAACAACTCGTCCCTAGTTATGTCCCGACTTCGTCTACATGGTCTGCCACGACGTCTTTTGGCTCTGACATAGCCAAAAATCGTCGCGACATACAACAGGAATTTTATCCAAGACGTCTTTTGGCTCTGACATAGCTAAAAGACGTCGTGATCTTTTGACTTCATATAACAGCAATTTAACACCTGTGCCCAACTGCCCAATTCTCTGTCATGAATATAATAAATTCGGTACTAAATAAGATACTAACCTTGAAAGCCATGTTGTAAAGATTAACAAATGAGACGATAATTCCAAAGTGTATGTCCGATAGTTTCAAAACATCACCTTATATACAGTATGTTATCTACAAAATGTGTGCGTCTGACCTCACTGAGATGTTCTCAGAATAGATGATGATACTATTATACAATTATAATACTAGCGAGTCACCCCTGATTCGAATGGTTTTACGTTTTTACAAATCGTCGACACTACTTTGTTGAAAACTAGATTTTGCTACGGCTTTCCCGTCTTCCCTTACAGCCTATGTCGCTGAGGACCAATGCTGATTAAAATTAAAGCTGATTTTCGTACGTGAACTCACCACATAGGCTCAGTTGAAAAAAACCAGCGTCGGGTACTAGTTGTCCGGCATTTGCGGAACTGGGTCTATTTTGGCGCAGCCATGGGACACACAAAATTCTAGTGTTTAGTTGTTACTTTTTTTATAATTTCTTTTCTTTATGTTGTGTGTACTTATGGCATGTGTCAATAAACGTTTTTTCTTTCTTTCTTTCAATGTAGCTTTCAATTGGTAAAAAAAATACTAAGATTTTTTAAATTAGGTCAGTATTTTTTGACTTAAGGTACTCATTACAAATATAAAAAAATACTAACATTTTCAAATCGGGACAAGAACCAATGTGACTCTTTCAATTTATGGGTAGTTTTTAAGTTTATTTTGGGCATTATAGACACCCTATATGACGGAAAATATCCTGGTGAGGAGTTATGCAAGCAAGTGATAAAATAATTCATCCAGCAGTGGGATAATTATAAACTGGTTATATTTCATAGTTTAGAAGAACACAATGGCCGTACAGACAGACACAAGAAGTGACGATTTAATAGATAGTAAACTTCATAAACAATAACAGAATGATTTGTTATCGCTCTACGTGAAATAGATCATACTTATTTGTTTACAAACATTATTTGGACCCAAAACGTGATGTAAAATTCGAAGAACTTGCCGTCAAAAACTAGCTAAAGGATAAATGTAATTTACTCTCTTCTTGGAATTGCAATTTCGATGAACGAAAACAGGAAACACACTTTTTTCATATCATTATCTCAACTGGACATGCGGACAGCGAGTAAAGGGCAACTTGCTGTCCGACCATGCACCATGCCCGGGTCGACGACGGCGTGCTTGGAACACGTCGCGCCGACGAAGAGCGTCAGCAAAAATGACGGGGCCCCCTCTCAGAGGGCCTGCTAAGGTCGCGGAATTTATTTCCTCACCGTGACCCCGGAACATAAAGGGCTATTGAAGGACACCGTGGATTTTAGTCAGTACAAGTCTGACAGTCCCTCCCGCCCTGCCCGGCGTGGGAGGCCTCATTTGATGATTTTACCACGCTAAAAAAAACATTATCTCAACTGAAGGTAAACAATGATATAATCATCAAATAAGAGTCCCATTTTGGGTAGAGCGGAAGCTACTGTCAGACTTGACGAACTTAAAAAAACCTTTTTGTAAAAAAGGAACCGATTTCAAAAACAAACACAAAAGAGTATAAATACAACTACTTTTTTTAAGTCCTTTAAAAACCGCACTATTCCGTCAACTTATCCTACTTTTATTATGAAACTCATGACGGATGAATGGAGTTATGTTACTCTTTAACGCAAAAATTACTCAACGGATTTGCATGACATACACCTAGTACATAACCTGGATTAACACCTAGAATAGCTTTTATAGTTCCAGTGGAATAATATAATAATATAATATTCCACAACTATCACACAACGCCATCCCGTCCCAAGCTAAGCAGAGCTTGTGTTATGTGTACTAGACAACTGATAAACATACTTATATATTTCTATATACATACATAATATAGATAAATTACACCCAGACACAGAACAAGATGCCTAAAGCGTGTAAAGCCGCGGGCAAAATCTAATAGAATTAAATAAATAACACGAAGAGTAAGATACCAATAAATCTTCACGAATATCAGTTCCTAATAAGTTTTGAACTGTAAAACATTCCGGTCCACTTCCTAAGACCTTCAAGTAACTTCTGCAATATATTTTATTATCTCTCTATTTTATGTTTTCCTGTTTTGAAAGTTTTACCACGGGGGGTTTTATGTATTTTGCTATGGATGTTTATTTTTCTTCCGGAATTTGAGTAAAATTGCATTTTCTTTTCGAGAAAGTTCTATCGCAGGACCCATATTCTATGAACCCTGCAACCAGGCATTCTTTACATAAAACTAAGTTTTAGATGATAAACCTTTTTGGTTATTGTAGAAATAATACGAAACCCACAAGAAATCGTCTTAAAAAAAAGACCGACCGAATTGAGAAACTCCTCATTTTTTTGAAGTCGGTTACCTAAAAATAATTCAAATCAAATCAAATCGTTTATTTCAATTAGGCCAATTACAGGCACTTATGAATTTTCAAAAGACATAAAATAAAACAATTACAAAAATAGTTATGGTGCCACAATCCCAGTCAAAAGGCATAAAAACTGTGAAAGTACCGTAGGTGCTCATTCCAAAGCGTAGATCTCTATGGAGAAGAATGAGCAAGAAACTCCATGGACAGTGGACACTCTTTTTCAATCACCAAAATTATAACAAAACTTTTGTTACATCATTCATCATCAAATAACACAAATTATGTGAGAACGATGTGGCAAGTTAATAGTGTATATAGTAAAAAAAAGACGATTCAAAATAAAGTTATTAATAATTAAAATAGGCCGTGGCAGCAAAGAGATGACCAGTCGCAACTGACAGCTACCATCATGCTTCGTTTTACCTTTTTTTAACAGTTATTTAACTTATCAGCTACAGTTCATCAACAAACATCAGCCTCTCATTCTCTTCTCTACCCTTGTATATTTTCGAATCCTCGGTAAAGACCTCTTTCCACATCTTTCATCTTTCGCAAAACCATATGCATACCCCTTCGTAACCGCTTTTACGTGGCCTGCCTAACATAGCAACGTAAACAGTATTTTTTTTTCAAACAAAAAAACATAACGTAATAAAAAAAAACATTGTCTTTCAAAACTAAAAAAGCACCTTAAAGTTTACCACGCCTTACAAAGTTATTTAAAAATCACTAAAATCACCATAATGTACCTTATTGCTAAAGTCATGCCCGGTTCTACGGCGCGTTGTGTACCACGCGCGCCTCAAAGAGAGTCAGCATTATGATGGGGCCCCTCTATAGAGGGCCAAAGCCTGCCGGGGTCGAGGGACTAACGAATTACCGTGACCCCGGAACGTAAAGGCTATTGAAGGACACCGTTGATTTTAGTCAGTACGAGTCTGACAGTCCTTCTCGCCCTGCCCTAGATGGTAGGACTGATTTGATGACCAATTACCAAGCTTAAAAAAAATTGCTAAAATCATAAATAGGCCACAGTGAATTTAACAGCAACATAAAGGTAGAGGAAATATAACTGAGAGCGGACATGATTTGACAGGCCCGTTGGTCTAGTGGTTATTGACCTTGACTGCTGTGCCGGAGTTCGTGGGTCTGATTCCCACCCAGGACAAATGTTTGTGTGATGAGCACGATCATTATTTTGTTCTGTGTCTGGGTGTAATTTATCTAGGTATAATATGTAGGTATTTAGAAATATATAAGTATGTTTATCAGTTGTCTAGTAACCATAACACAAGCTCTGCTTAGCTTGGGACTAGATGGCGTTGTGTGATAGTTGTGGAATATTATTATATTAAACATTTTATGAGGCAAAATATCCATACATGATAAACTTCCTTCCCTTAATACACGTTAATAAAATTTCACGACACTTCATAAAGCTAATTAGGCCTTTAACTTTTATGACATAATTGTTAATTGTGACGTAATTTATTTCTTGCGTATTTCGCTACTTTGTTGATGTGGCCACAATGTAAGCTTTTGTTTGATAAAAGTTTGTCAAAATGGTCATTAACATTTTTTATACCTCCCAATAGCTTTTATGCCGTAAAACCTTGAACCAGCCTGTGGGATAACGTTTAAAAAACATAACCCTCCTTCTGGCGCAGTTGGGTAAAAAGGTATTAATAATCGTAAATTAAGTTTTAAGTTAAAAACAATTATTATTTCTGCACTCCTTGTATATTTGACTCACTCCTCTGTACGCGTTCTTGACAAAACCGATTAAAATACCTACTAAAGAGAAAGCAAAAATAAAAAAATAAGATCGACTGAATAGACTAAAGAAGATTAAAGAGAATTAATTCGATAATTGCAGTAAGCTTTTAAATAGTTAAAACGAAATCGACAGTCTATAAAGAAAGACGGAATCAGGCCAACGACCAATGCGCTACTTTTTGCAAAAGAAAAGTGGATCATTCGGAGTAATGCATTTAGAGCTGCAGACACACCCAAGACTAAATTAATAGTTCGTTTCAATGTATTTAAACTCTTTGGTGGCCATTTTAAACTATTTTTGAAAATAAAAACCTATACTGGTAGAGATTTCATTGATCTCAGATCAAAGAAAGAGGCAGATAGAACGCTCGGAACACGCGAGTGTCTCCACCAAAGTTAAAACAAAATCAAATTGAATTACATTCCATAATGTTTTCTTTGTTTTTGAGAACAACTCTTACGATGGTTAAAGACACGAGACGGCATATTTTGGCAAAAAACAACAACGACGCGCAGCTTGGTACGACGCGTAGCTTGGTACTGTCGCGACTTTGTATTCGATTTTGTTTTTTATATACTTTGGTGGACCCACTCGCGTGTTCTGAGCGCTCTATCTGCCTATTTCTTTGATCTCAGTCATTGATCTAGAATTCTAGATCTAGTCACCGAATGAATGCTGAAACTTTGGTCCTCGGTTCAATTTCCAGATTTGCAACAGTGTTATTGGGTCAATCGACATAAACACATGTAAAGTCGTCAGCGTTTTCGCTCACTAAGTGGATTGAGATCGGATGACAGTCTAATATCTAAGCACGAAACCCGTGATTTCGGCCTTAGTTACGGACGCTTTGTACGCCCTGTGAAATCAAAATTTGACAACAAGCTCCTTAGAGTCCAGGCCAGCACTGCGGAAAATTCGTGGACTACATTTTTTGGATGTCATGACAAGAAACTAGAGTGCGTGGCGTTTTATCCGACCGCTTTGACTTCGCCGACGTTAGTTACGGTCGTACATCCGTATGGGTACCCGCCTCTAAGTTTCGGCCTTAGAAAGTAGTCTCCCAGACCCGTTTTCTACGGCTGTTTTAGCTTTTTTTTATCGTTGTAAAATCTCCCAAACCAGGCAGGGTGGAAGGGACTGTCAGACTTGTACTGATTATAATCCGCGGTGTCTTTCAATAGCCCTTACGTTCCGGGGTCACGGTAATGAGATAAGTACCACGACCCGGCAAGCTTTGGCCCTACAGAAGGGGGCCCCGTCATGATGCTGACCCTCATTGAGGCGCGCGTGGAACACGACGCACCGTCGACCCGGGCATGGTCCATGGTCGGGCAGCGAGTTGCCTTTAACTCGCTGCGCGGCGGGTTTTTTAGCTACGGAAAGATTAGAAGTCATAAAAATATATTCAAAAAAATGGGTTCTGCCTGAGATTCAGATAAACTTACAAATTGATTGTACTTATTTGTAGGTCAAATATTATCATCCAAAGCTTCTAACGACCAAAGTACAACCAAAAACTTAGTTCCCAACCAGGCTCCCAACCAAGTGGCATAACGAGAAGCCATCAGTTTGAGTGTCGTTCGGATACCAACCTCCAAGCTCCACCCTAATGATGATTGTATGGCCGTGTCCCAATACTCTGTGTCCTAAGATAAGCGAACGTTCGTTCAAAATACCCTGTGTTGGTAAAATCTTCTTCTACATAATTATTTTCTTAAAAACGAGGAAGAATAAAAATCGAGAACAAATCTAGCATGTCTTGTAACATGAATATCAAAAGCGGTACGTTAATTTTCTCCAAAAATTAAACATTTAAACGCCCGCCCATGAAACCGAATTCTTATTAGTGGTTTCAGTAATGGAAATATTACTACCTTTTGCCAGCGACTTTACTCGTACTTCCCCATTCTTCTTGTCCTATAAACTTCCCCGGACTCCTATATATTCCTGCACCAAAATTCATCAAAATCGGTTCAACGGTTTAGCGTAAAACCGTTTAGTTCACTTCTACATTTATACCAATAAGAATTGGATATTCTTTTTCATGGTCTCTGCTACAAGTTTCCGGGTTTGTGAATTTCTGTGTTTGTAAACATACTGCGCTTGTGCGTAATGCGTGGCAAAGTTTTCAAAGTAAATGAAAAGAATTAAGATTCGCCTAACAAAAGTCAGCATATTATGTGAAGATCGCTCATATTAGGACAAAGGCCGTTAGAAATACACGCGTGTGTTTAATTCCCGGTCATTATTTCTGTGTTCCACGTTAGTTTGTTCTGACTTTAGTTAGTAGTTTGTTAGTTTGATGTTGGTGCTTTTGTTCCTCTGTGAGAGGTTGTTTTCTCACGCCTCACTTGGTTAGTGGGACGGTCAATTTTGACAGATACGTAGATAATTACTAGCTGACCCGGCAAACGTTGTTTTGCCATGTAAAATTATTTCTAGTGCCACAAAACAAAAAAAAAAAAAATCCAAAAAATTAAAAAAAAATGTTAGGCTGGATAACCTTATCACTTATATGTATGGGTATGAAAAATAGATAGTAGCCGATTCTCAGACCTACTGAATATGCATACAAAATTTCATAAAAATCGGTCAAGCCGTTTCATAGGCCTGTGGTAACTAACACTGTGACACGAGAATTTTATATGTTAGGCCATAATTTTATATTTTTGATGTGCGTTGAAAGTAACATTATTTTTAAGTACATAATCTAACTTCTCACTAATGTTATAAATCCGAAAGCTTGGAAATTGGATTTATTGAAATTATTTGTTACTCATCCACATTGGAACGGCTTGACAGATCTGGATGAAATTTGGAACAGAGGTAGGTTTGGAATAAATCATGAGACAGTTTATCCTGGCAGATATGCAAAAAAAATCATTCCAAAAACATCAACTTGTTTTTTAATAAATGATACAAAAGAGTAAAAATCTGATGAAAAAAAAACCTGTATTGTATTCACTTTGGAAGCCGTTTCCAACAAACACAAATCAACATTCTTACACAAATAAAAGTTTTTATAAAACCAACCATTGTTTTCCGTACAGACAAGATCACAATTGATTGGATGCATAATCTTCACAGCTACATCTTCAGGGAGAACTGCGGGTAGATATATAGCCGGGTAACCGGTGACGTACCCGCAGGGACGTTTATAGACGTCGCAACGGTTATAGCCGGCCATTTGTTTGTCCATACGTCACAAGACACGCAATATTTTGGGCAGATAGCAACGGTTTTATATTGCTAGTGAAAATTGGGAAGGAAAGGAATGCGTTTGCTTTGCCTGGTGAACTTAAATGACCTTGGTAAATAACTCTCCTTTTTGGTTAAACTACTTATACCCTGATCATTTAAAACAGTTATGATAAAATTTTGGTGTACAATAAAGTGAATTAAATTAGATGGTTAAGTTGAAGTATGGACTAGAATTCAGCCGGCTATAGACATGGGACCTTTTTTTTTAGCGTGGTAAAATCATCAAATGAGTCCTCCAACCCCGGGCAGGGCGGGAGGGACTGTCAGACTTCTACTGACTAAAATCCACGGTGTCCTTCATAGCCTGTTAAGTTCCGGGGTTACGGTAAGGGAATAATCCCGCGACCCCGGCAGGCTTTGGCCCTCTGAGAGGGGGGGCCCCGTCATTATGCTGACGCTCTTTGAGGCGCGCGTGGGACACAACGCGCCGTCGACCCGGGATAGACATGGGACCTAGCACAGTATAACGCTAAATAGCTCAATATTAATATTTCACATAAAAAAAGTTCCAACTACTTGTCTTATTATATCTACACAATCCTGTTAAAAAAAAGTGAACACCTATCACTAAAATTACTATAAAATTTTAACATACGAACTTCACAAGTTGCTCCTGAATTCAGCAGTTCATGACAAGAATGACAAATGTTGGTTTTCCCTGGAACAGTTTTGTTTTGACACTAACTACAGTTTCGTTTTGACAATCTGGAAAAGCTCTACGAGTAGTTTACATTATTTCATCGCGACTTTGTCATATCAATAAAAAATGCACAAAAAGCCAGACAGACAGTTCGTATAAGTATTAGGAAATTATTAAACACTCAACAATAATTCATTAATGAATTTGAACCGACATCAAAAAAAGGAGGAGGTTATCAATTCGACTGTATTTTTTTTTTATGTTTGTTACCTCATAACTTGCGACTGGGTGAACCGATTTTCATGATTCTTTTTTTATTCGAAAGCTGGTGCTTCTCGTGTGGTCCCATTGTCACCATTTCAGGATCTGATGATTGGATCTTGGAGAAATCGAGGGCAACCCTCAAATTTTATAAGCTGCCACATAGTTTTTCGCAAATCTTATGAAGTAATTCAAGTACTTGCGTATGGAAATCATCATCTCATGTAGCTGAGCTGATGATGGAAGGTACAACTCCTCAAGTAAGAAAATTATGTTTGAGTTCGCATATCTTCGGAACTATAAGTCCGATTTAAGTAATTCTTTTTTTGTTGTACTGGGTATCGTTCAACTTAGGGAATACTGCAAGTTTCATCAAATTCGGTTCAGTAGTTTTTGAGATAGGGAATTAAAGAGATGTTAACGATGTTATTACCGGAACGATACCTAGGTTCGACTTAGGGAATACTGCAAATTTCATCAAAATCGGTTCAGTAGTTTTTGAGATAGGGAATGAATCAAAGAGAATATGTTAACGATGTTATTACCGGTGCTACGGATTACAAAATTCTAGTGCACATGTAAGAAAATAATGTATTTGACAAGAATTTTGGTTGAATATTTATACTAAAAAAAAAAACTTTTCTGTCGGAAGTCGGTGGCAAAAGAGACAATGAAATTAATAAAAAAGTCACCGTCTTCCGACAGAAAAGTTTTGTAGGTTATTTTACTCTTTTTTGTAGTTGTTTTTGAAGGCGGTCACATTTTTTTTGAAAAAGTTTTTTTAAATACTACGAGTTAATGTGAAAGTCATATAGACGACTGGGGCACTCATTTAGCCAACTCCTTTAAACTTATATTATACTAGCTGTGCCCGCGACTTCGTTCGCGTGGATGTCGGAACTTAACAATATATTTTCTTTTAAATTGACAAAGTGTCATACAAACTTCCATCCCCTATTTTATCCCCTTGGGGGTAGAATGGATCAAAATCCTTTCTTAGCGGATGCCTACGTCATAATATCTACCTGCATGCCAAATTTCAAAGCACCATCTATCGACAATCAATGATTGTAAAATTGTATTGCAATGTTATGATTTTATTGCTGTGCGGTTTAACATTCGTCTTAATTGATTCGTTCCATTAGGTACTGATAGGTTCTAACTAATACATTTACATCCTCCATCATCCCTTATTATATCGCCATGGGGGTTGAATTCATCAAAATCCTATTTAAGCGGACGTCTTCCAATCTTTGATTTCAGGTCAATCAATCGAAAATCAAAGAAGACTTATAAACTTTCATCCCCTCTTTTATCTCCTTAGGGGTGGAATTTATCAAAATCCTTTCTTAAGGGATGCCTACGTCATAGTAGCTTTATGCATGCATAGTTTCAGCCCGATCGGTTTAAAATTGACAAAGTTTCATACAAACTTTCATCCCCTATTTCATCCCCTTAGGGGTGGAATTAATCAAAATCTTTTCTTAAGGGATGCCTACGTCATAGTAGCTTTATGCATGCAAAGTTTCAGCCCGATCGGTTTAAAATTGACGAAGTTTCATATAAACTTTAATCCCCTATTTCACCCTCCTTAGGGGTGGAATTTATCAAAATCCTTTCTTAAGGGATGCCTACGTCATAGTAGCTTTATGCATGCAAAGTTTCAGCCCGATCGGTTTAAAATTGACGAAGTTTCATACAAACTTTCATCCCCTATTTCATCCCCTTAGGGGTGGAATTTATCAAAATCCTTTCTTAGCGGATGCCTAGGTCATAACATCTACCCACATGCCAAATTTCAGCCCGATCCGTCCAGTAGTTTGGGCTGTGCGTTGATAGATCACTATGTCAGTCAGTCACCTTTGAGTTTTATATATCGCACACCTAGCAGTATAATGGCACAATTGCAAAAAAAGCGAAATTGAGTTTTTGCCGCCTAAGTGTTTAAAAGTGCATAATTTATAAAGTGGTAAAACGACACGGTGATAGTTTTACTACTTGTCGAGAGAGGGCGTTTAGTGTCTTTGTACTACTTGGTATGTTTCCCCCGCTTCCGAGTATAACAACGGCTTATTTGTCAGATGTGCCGAACTATGACATTTTAATAACTAAGTAAATAAGTAGAAATGGCACATTTGACATCGCAAGGGTCAATTTGACCGCTCTACCATGGCGTCTCTCAAGAAACAAACTTCATATTCTGTGGTTTTTGCGCTAAACAAGTATCTCTCTGAAATCGTACTGTTTAACTGCATACCCAAAAATACCAGATTGAAGTAGGTTATTGATGTGCAGCAGGAAAATAGTTGCAGAGAGAACTGCCCCCTGAGGAACACGGAACGGCATCAATAGCCATGAGAGAAGCAGATTAGAAGCAGTCATGTAGCCGACCCGGAAGTCTGATATCCAGCTACAAAAGTCACCTGGCATGCCATAAGCAGGAAGCTTGCTGAGTAGACCAGCGTGCCTGATCCTATCAAATGCCTTCGAGATATCAAGCGAAACCGCAAGTGCTTCATCGTGTTTCTCGATGATTTCGCCCCAGCCAGCAGTCCGTGACATACACAAGAAGATCACTAGTTGACCGTCTCCGACGAAAGCCAAATTGACGGTCACTGAGAAGTGTCATTGTCTTCGAGATAGGTCAACAGCTTACTGTTCAGTACCCTTTCCATGCCATGCAGAGAATGGAGGTAATGGCAATCAGACGGTAACGAGCAGGGTCTGCACTGTCGCCCTTTTCTGGCACCGGTGCTACATTGACAGCATCCGGACGGCGAGTAATGGGTTATTCACTTACCATGCCCGGGTCGAAAGAGCTCTCAGCATAATGACGGGGCATTCTTAGAGAGCCAAAGCCTGTCGAGGAATGGGGCTATTAAAGGACACCGTGGAATTTAGTCAGTATAAGTCTGACAGTCCCTTCTACTCTGCCCTGGGAGGGACGACCCATTTTATGATTTTACGTTTAAAAAAAATGTGGTACATTCGCAAGATTCCAGGATTTTGGCACCATTCTTTTATCAAGAGAGAGGCTGAACAGGTATGTCAACACAGAAGACAGTTCAGACACACACTGTCTCAACACTCTTGCTGGTATGTAGGCCCGCTGGCCTTGTTCACGTCTAGACTGACTCTTTTAATATAAACTGTGACTTCCGACACCGAAGAGTTACATCGAGGTATAGTCAGTGGTTGCTTGGAGCCAGTGTGTCAGTTAGTAGACGTAAATTGCCTGCAAAGAGAAATGCAAATAAATTTGCTTTCTCACATGCAGATGGGCCAGCGACAGCGACCCATCAGGTTTAAGCATTGGAGGCAAAGTGGGGCGACCGAAATTTGTTTCGACCGTTTTTTTTTTGGCAGGAACCAAAACTCTTTACTACCCGAAGGGTATACTAGTTTTGCCCCAATAAATCCGACGTGGTCAAAGCGAGCCCTATGCAGAACCTTCTTGCAGAACTTGGCCGCATAATTAAAAGCGCTTTTCCTCGTGCGAACTTACGTGCCTTAGCTTTTCGGTTACGGGCCTTGACTCATGCTTGGTAGGCAGATTCTCTTTACGGAGCTCATTCCATTCTGCATTGTACCATATTTGAGATTTATGATCAAGCTGGATGTCCAAAAATGGAATAAAATACTCCATCCCCTGCCGAATCACGTTCGAAGGCAGGTCAGCACAGCACCCTCGTGTCGTCTACAGTTGATAATTATAATGTTCAAGTAAGGGTTGTCCGTGGACAACATTTAGGGGTTGTACATGGACGAGGCTAGAAATTATAAGAGCTGAACTGGTTTAAACTAGAAAAGATATTTTACTTTATTTTAGTTTTGACATAGTTAAATGATGTCCATTTCACAACGATTATGAGCCAAATATAGGTTATCATAATTTGTTATAGTTAATTTTTTTCAGTTATGTTAGTTTCATACATTTTCTATTAACTAATTGCCTTTATTTTTTGGTTTTTAATCCCGAATAATTATGACTTTAGGGGCATAAATGTCATTTTTGGAAAATTTTAAAAGTATAACGGCACAATTGCAGGACTCTTCTTCTTCTTTGACTGTTATGAAGTAATTCCTGGAAACCTGAAGTGGATTTTTTTCCCCTAAGTATCTATTAGGGTCTATACTAGTTGCCAAAACCATAAAATCCATGACAAAATGTAAAATAAACCCATAACTTCGTTTCAAACATTTGTAAAATCTTTAATCCTCATTTCTGTAAAATTAGAAAAATGTAATTGTGTCATTATACTGCTAGGTGTGCGATATATAGATTGCGTTCTTGTGTAAAACTGTGTGCCAAATGCATGCCAAATAAACTTATTTTCTTTCTTTAAAAATTTAATGTATTAAATAACAATGAATGTTGATTTCAAATTATAAGTCTGCAAAAATGTTTTTAATGGCAGTATTTGTATTGAAACCTGAGCGCAGGGAGGGTTTCACAAGGAGGAAAATTAGGCATAAACTTTTCGTGAATAGAAAATGAAATAGAAACGTATGAATTTTAAAACTCTTTCCACGCTAGCAGATAATAATGCAATAAGTGACATCCTCAAAGCGATACCTAACAAAGCCTCAGATTCTTCAACTAACACCGTAACTCTCCGTAACCAGCTAATTCTAAACCCACAACCCACTTTACATTCGACCTGAGTCCTCCTCCACAAATACATACAATAATCTATAATTCAGTAAACAAAGTTACATTAATATTTAAGGCCTGTACCTCATTGCCCGAAGCCACTCTCTGCCTTACGTAATCGTTCGCGGGGGCCCAATTACAAGGCAATGTGGGTAGATGCGGGAAAAATTTCAAGTCATTTTTCTTCGTCGAGAAAAGCGAGTGTCATTCTTGATGGAAATGTTATTTGAAGGTGGGAAGCATTTGGTATATTACTTTTTGGTTTATTCTAAAGATTATGCAGGTATTTTATCATAAAATTACGAGTACCTAACTTATACCCGCAACGTTGCCCAAGTGAATTTCGGAAATTATCCCACAGGAACGTCATACTGGGTTAAAAAGTATCCAGGTTATAAATCCGTTCACTAGTTTTTGTGTTAAAGAATAACAAACATCCATCTATCCATCCGATCCATCCAACAAGTAAGACATTACGAAATTACTGTTTTTTGGCTACATAATTTACTTATATTTTAGGAAACTAGTTCAGTAAATAATATTGATAAACTGTGACCTCAATTAAAAACACTTCATTAGTTAGTTATTTTTGCAGTTGCATACAGCAGTATTTGCTAACCACTAATAATGATGCGCACTTTCATGTCTTCAACGAACTTCATTGTGAAGCACGTAATTTCACAAATTGCAATCAATTAACACGATCACGAATAAAACGTGCAATCAACGACCATCATTTCCCACAAATCGTGTTGACACTTAAAACTTTCAAATCCAAGGTGGCGTTATTCAAAATGGCGGCGTTTTAACGCGGTACGATTTGTTAGTAATCCAAAATGACATAATGGGCCACCCACGCCTTATTACCGAGGAAGGATTCAAATTTATTCCGACCTTAATCTATCGAATAAAAATGCAGCGCCAACTCTGTCTTAAGCGATCCGTGAAATAAAGTAAAAAAGAGACGTTTAAAAGATTTAAAACGTTGTGCTTTTTACCTTTTTTAAAGTCTGAGCGATCACTGAGCTAAAAGGATTTATTAAACTAGTTTATTTTTCTTTTAAACTTCATTGTTGTTTGCCGAGTCAATGGTGAAAGGCTGGAAGCCTACTGAAAATAATGGTAAAAGGCTTAGCATATCATAATAATGATATCCTAATATTATACTGTCTGCGATGATATTATAAACTGGCTATTTAGAAAAGAACTGGCAATTCTTGTCGAGTTGTCATTACGCTACTCGATCATCGAATATCGACCGCGTTTGGCGCTCTCATTGGCCCGCTCCAAGATTGTATGAACTCTCAACTAGTCTCAACCAATACTCTCATTGGTTACGGTGCCAAACGCGGTCGATATCGATGATTAAGTATCACAATGACAACTCGTGGTATAGATACGAGTCTAGACAACAAGTTTAAAAGTTGTGCTTTCTGCAACAGGAAATGGGCATCCGACTCCAGAAATCACATATTCAGGAATCTCTCGTCTCATAAATTTTGCGTGGCTCACAATCTCCAGCTTTTTAAATTTTATTTAAGTAATTTTTCATATTACTCATACTTGCAAATTGATTTTTTTCTTCACAGCACTACGTAAACAGCAAAACGCAGACTCAACACACACATACACAGAAAACAAGAAAGGAAGGCCGTTCTTCAATGGGGATGACAACTGGGAAACGAATGGCGCTAGTACACCTTGTTCCAAGCATCGTCATTGGTTCAAATTTTATAGGTACTTCAAAATAGTATATACCTCATTGGTCGGATTAGGACTTAACTATTGTCGCGCCATCTACAATTAGCTTTGACCGGCCTTCTCCAAAGGCAAAAATTGCAACATTGACTTAACAAAATCACGCCATGAATCCCCACCACATTGTGAAATCCTGCCATCTTGAACTGACGTCATCACTGGACCAAGTAAGCCCCTTCGTACACTAGGCAAGTCTCCGATACCTTACGACTTTGGTATCCATTGACGCGTGCCTGTGTACGAACATCTATGGATGTGTATTGTGATAATCGCTTGAATACCAAAGTCGTATGGTATTTTAGCGCTCCTGCACACGAGACGTTTTTGCGCCGGAGCTGAGCCTGGCATCAAACCGGGTCTATGGGCGATCGTCAGTCCTGTATGAAACTCCATTAAGTTAACCACACGACATCGGCGCTAGAGCCGGCTCCGGGTCAACGGGCGGTCGTCAGTCATGTATGAAACTCTATGAAGCTAACCACACGATGCCGGCGCTAGAGCCGGCTCTTAAAACCGTGCCGTGTTAAAACCGTTTCGTGTGCATGAGCGCTTAGGTCGCGTTGTGTACGAAGGGTCCAAGGGTGCTCCGCTCAATGCGATAGCACGCGGCCGCCTCGAGGATTCCGCCGCGTGCTATCGCATAATGCTTTCTGTCTCGGTCTAGCAAATGGCAGTTTTAAGCGACAGAAAGAGAAAGGGCGACGGAAAAAGCCGATTCCGCGTCGATAGATGTGGGAGCACCCTTACTCGATCAATAAGAAGTTGGATGGATGAGCCATCAATCTTCCAGGATTACAGCACGGAGCATCTAATCACTGCATGGCTGTCGGTGGCCGGAGAGGAATCTTACAATTAATGTTAGTCATCCATCTCTTGAATGTCTTTGTGAGCTTTAAATTATCCTTATCGAGGGGTTGTTGTCTTGTTTTGTTATTGTTTGAGAAAAATAATAATATAAAAGGTGAGGTTGACGGAAATCCACTAAATTACTGCAACAAATTAATAATAATATTCCACAACTATCACACAACGCCATCTAGTCCCAAGCTAAGCAGAGCTTGTGTTATGGGTACTAGACAACTGATAAACATACATACATAATTCTAATACCTACATACACATTATAGATAAATTACACCCAGACACAGAACAAATGATCATGCTCATCATACAAACATTTGTTCTAGGTGGGCATCGAACCCACGACCCGCATAGCAGTCAGGGTCACTAACCACTAGACCAACAGGCCGGTAAAAATAAAGATGATTTGTAGACAAACTGGTTTTATCCCGAATTACCTTGACCCTGGAACGTAAAGGGCTATTGAAGGACACCGTGGATTTAAGTCAGTACGAGTCTAACAGTCTCTCCCGGCCTGCCCTGGAGGACTCATTTGATGATTTTACTACGATTAAAAAAATGTGATCCATTTGACTGGCAATATTGAATTAGAATTATGATAAAGGATAACTTTAAAATCTAAAAAATCTTGAAAAACTGGGCTGAGGTGAGAAAGAAAGACAGGGACAGGATCTATTAGCTATTAAGATTTCAAACGTGATAATTTTAAAATATTTAGGATTTATTTTGAGTTTCCGATATTTCGGCACGGCCTTGCAAAAGGCAATCGAAGAAACAGGGTGTTTTTCACTCACTACAAGACAAGTGTAACAGTCCTCTCCGCTCTTCATAAGGCCTAATTTGATGATTTACGAAACAAAAAAAGTTAATTAAGTACCATCCATCGTAAAAGTTTCTGCAACGATGCCCAATCAGTGAACCAACGAATGACTACACTAGACAGAGATGTAAAACCCCCCAAGTCCAATATAAATTAAAATGGACAGAGCTAAGATCACAAGTAACTGTGCTCGCATTGAACGGAGCTAATTTGAACGTCCCAGCGCACTTTACACTTGTTATAAATTACTTTGAAACTTACAGATTTTCATTCGGACCATTCTGTGAGTTGGGACACTGAATAAGCGATTTTAGGATAGAAATTTTACAAATAGTTGAATAGTTTAGCACTCTCAGATAGTTTAGATCATGGGAAAATCAACTGCTCTTGTCAATCAGTTGATCTTCAAGATTAAGTAAGCCGAGCTTACCTACGTCAGTCTACGGATGGGTGACCATCACGCCCAGTAGCAGTTAGCTGCATGGTTGGTTTGCAGTTTTAGTTGCAGTCGTACTGCATTTAATCCCATATATTATCATTATACATTGGTTATTATTTTATTTTCCAAGTTGAGATTTTAAACTTTGGCCTGGTGAGCTGTTGACTTCCAAAACTGTTGACATTCTGAATTGTTGAGATTTTGAATCGTTGGTCTTACGGTGTTGATGTTTTAACTGTTGAGATTTTGATTGTTGAGGTTACGTATGTATTCCGTAATAAGTATAAATTAAGTAATATTATATGTGCCAGCACTCACTGGACCGCGGAGGACAAGTAGGTATAAAATATGCTCTTTGCGAAAAATTGGCATTATAATAAATATTCAAAAAAATAAGGAAGTTTTAACTAAGACGGAGGTAAAAGGTAATACAGGTTACTGCATAGCTACCTTTTCAATTATATTTTTTTCACCAGCGGCAACGTATGTCTTATTTTACATAAAAATTTTACAATATCCGCTTACTTCAAAGCCCTTTCGCCCCAAGGGGTTCACGGAAATCACAGTACATGGGAAGGGTTTTAACCCCCAGTTCACCGACTTAATTAATTTAAAGGGCAAGCCGCATCACTTGCAAATTGTAGGAAACGCCCACTTAACCCTTGTTATGACTCTCTTGGAGATCATCTATCGATGAATACTTGTTTGTTGACCTATTTGCATTTTGATGCTTACTAATGGCGGCAGTTAAGGGTTATGAGGTTTGGAGGAAGTATCGAATCCCTAATGACCCCAACGCTTCAGTTTGGGGTTATTGGAGACTTGATACTTTCGAAATCTTCTGTTATTGTGGGCATGCCAACAATTAAAATTAATTTGTTCCCACTGCTGGGACACATGACTCCTCTCTGTGAGAGGGAGTGGGCCAGTGGGCCATAATCCACCACGCGGGCCCAGTGCGGATTAGTGGATGTCACATGTCTTCGAATTTTTGGTTCTAGGACATGCCGGTTTTCTCACGATGTTTTCCTTCACGCACCGTTTTGAGAGCAGTGGTGATGAAATAAATTACTCAAAGTACGCCTTGCGGGGTTCGAACCCACGACCTACACAACTCGTTAGTCGGGGCCGATACCACTGGGCCACCACTGCTCTACTGGGCCAGTATGTAATCATGTCGTAATCGTAAAAAAATACATACATTAGTAAATTTTTAAGGCAACTAATTTTGAACTATTTATCATTCTGAATTACCTAATTAAACAACCCAATTAGTTTCATAATAATCTCAACCCCACATTGTTCTCACAGTAACCTAACTTTCTCCCGACGGGGTTATTAAGTTACGGAACATCTTACACCACTAATGTTCGTATACGGGTAGCCATGAATAAGACCACCAACTACACTTAGAGAAAACTTAATTTTAGGGAAAATTTTAGATAATCTAATTATGTAAGGGTTATCCGGGAGCCGATTGGGGGTTAACGATCTCTTACTTCTTGCTTACTTCGTACTTAGTACGTTTAATTTACTAATATTTCAGTTTAATAATTTATTATAAATGTGATAGTTTATGCGGCTCGATGGATGGATATTTGTTACTCATACACACATAAGCCGATAGCCATAATAAGTCCGACCGCCAACGATGAACGAGTAACGAGTATACACTCTAAAAAGAGTTGGCGATCGGCGGGAAGCAAGTGTAGTTTCGATAGTTTTGTCGCCGGGTGTCGTGGGTGTTCAAGTGCGACGAGCGATTACTCGCGCTACTCGCCCGCGGTTGCTTTATGTAACATTTCATTCACTGCATCGCTGAACGAGTATCACTGAGCGAGTTAATTTTTGAAAGCTCGTCGCTCAGTGACAGAACGAGTAAAACAAGTCGTCGCCGGCAGTGTGAACAGTCAGGGAGCAACTATTAATATACATTTGCATCTCTTTCGTTTACACGGAATGTGCATTTATTGTGCGTTTCTTGAGAGAGGCAATCGCCGAGAGTTGCTCGTTCTCTCGCCGCTTGTCGGACCGCTGCCTTATAGTACTGAACGGATGTAGAGATGTTTGGTTAATAGATAGTTTATAACCTGGTTTAACACGTGAAATACTTTTGATCCCCGTATACATAGCCGTGCCCATCAATCGTCACATTCCGACTTTCAGTTTTCATAATATTGTTTTTTTCTTCTTTCCATTCACCGTTTTGACAGCAATGGTGATGAAGTAAATTCCACAAAGTAATGCGCCAAGACATAATAATATACCTATGAACACACATCAAAATCAGATGTGTAGATTAGTGGGTAACAACGATCATACGTACTAAAAAAATATTTTTTTAATTTATGAAAACCTGTAATGTTAGGTACAGACGCCAGCACATTAACCTACATCAATATATCTTTCTTTAATAGATTTTCAACCTTATCATTATAAAGGAAGGTTGGTGTTCGATTGGCACAATGTGATAGATTGGGTAAGGTCGACCTGCTGGCATCAGTACCAACTCCAAAACACCTCCGTTACCAACTTCAAATAACTTTCACCATCAGAATCTGATCGAATATTCCAGTGATCTGCCCGGTCAGACAGATCAGTTCGATGCATTTATCAAACCGGTACGTCCGCTGAAATGATTGATCACGCTAATGAGACAAAGGCTTGGTTACATTGTCCGGTTATCGAATTAAGGCTGCCTGTCCACGGGAGCGCGAGCGGAGCGAGGATGCGGAGTGGAAAAACGGAGAAATATTAACCAATAGAATTTCACTAGAGAAGCGGAGATTTGGTATTCGCCTCGCCTTAAAGTGGTAGATTCACTCCATCTCACAAAGAAAGAGGTCTGTGTCCCAACAGAAACTTTATAAGCTGATGATGATTTTTTTTAAATACATAAATTAAAAATTGCCCCACACTAGGCATTTCTCCTGTGCCGTGGGTGCTTTTACAAACATAATAAACTCACATACACAAACGCCCAGACCCGAAGCAACTACTTGTAAATCATACAAATATTTGCTCCGTGCGGGAATCGAACCTGCGACACGCAGTGCAGCAATCCAAACGCTCACCCACTGCTATAACCGTGCCATATAGCTACACCCTTTTTATTATTTACGTTGTAAAACCATCAAATGAATCTCTATCCAGGGCACGGCGGGAGAGACTGTTAGACTTGTACCAACTATAAACCACGGTCTCCATCTTCTCCTTTGCCCTTTACGTTCCGGGTTCACAGTTACTCGTTAGTCCCGCGGCCCCGGATAGCTACACCCTTACCATTTCAGTTTATCCCGTACATACTGCAGTTAATAGTGTTTACAGACGGTCTAACTAATTAGCATTCACTGTTTGTCCAGCGCTTGTTATGTAGTAATTAGTTAATGCACACGTCAGTCACAATAAGTCCTCCCTTGACATTAGTGGTTACAGTAATAAGACACGTTTATATGTTTGTTTGTCTGAACGCCGTAAATGCAAAAACTGCTGACCGGATTAACATTTATAGGTTTCACTAGCTGTTGCCAGCGGCTTCACCCGCTACAACTCGAAAATTATCCCATGGGAACATAAAATCGGGATAAAAACTATCCTATCTATGTTATAAACTATCTGTGTAGCAAATTTTAGCCTGAAAGGCTTCTTTTTAGGCTTCTCTTTTGTTTTTTGCATGAAAGAGTAATAAACATACCTACACATACATACACACATACATATCGCATTTATAATATTGGAAGGATAGGATTAATGAACGAAGTGATTTATTTTGGCGAAGTGATTTAAGTGTTCCACAATCGTAAAGAGCTATTGAAGGACACCGTGTAGTCAGTACAAGGTCTGACAGTCCCTACCTTCGTGCTCTGGGTGGGAGGACTCATTTGATGATTTTACCACGTAAAGGAAAAGGATCACGGTATTCTCTTTAAACAGTCCTGTGACAAAAAAACATTCTGTCAATTATATAAACTTAATACTAAAACTTAACACGATTACCGACAAATGCTTGCACTGACTGGACAGGTCCACTCAAATCTGTGTGGCTCTTTCCTCAAAAGACCATCTCAGACACCCGCATGGTTCTCGTATGACCTGAACAAAACAATGTCTGGACTTTAAAAGAGACTGTGACCTCTGAGTTTGTTTCGGTTGTTTCTTCTCAGAGTACGAAGTACGAAACACCGGCCCCATCTAGCTTTAAAAATATTGATTGTGACGAGTAAAAGTGTTATAACCAACTTACAAAATAAATATCATTTATCATTTTATAAAAACTGATCCATTGGTATCATGAAAATGTTAAGTAAACCAAAAACAACCTTCACTCTCTTATCACCATTTCCGAAATAAAAGCTCAAACAGGTAACTCGACACCAATCCTGTAGAACCGAAGGATTCCTTTTAAAGTAATCCTATACTAAGTGTGTGACGTCACCGGTTCGTTGGTACAAGAAAGTGCCCCCCCCTTCCTCATCACCTCCCCCTTCATATTGACGCAGCTGAGAGCAACACTTAGACGATTTTGACATGTTTTAGTGGAAATACTGGGGAATCCGTCTATCTTGGTATGGAAATGTGATAAGCAGGGAAGACACTCATGTGACTTAGGGTGCTTGTACACGGCGATTGTAACCCGCGCAAGTAAAGATGCGGGTTACCCGCGCGAGTAACATGCGCAAGCAACTTGATCAAGCTACCCGCGGGGTGCTTGTACCCGGCGCATGTAACTCGCGCAAGTAAAGGTACGGGCTTGCGGTTTACCTGCGCGAGTAACGTGCGCAAGCTACTTGATCAAGCTACCCGCAAGGTGCGTTTACACGGCGCATGTAGCTTGAGCATGTTGAGGCACTTGCGCGAGTTACATGCGCCGTGTACAAGCATCCTAAGAGATTGAATGTTGATAGGCTGAAAGGATGAGGAAGGCCAAAGAAAAGGTTAGGGATCGGTCCGTTTAAGGACGTCTGATAGGGGAATGGAAGAAAGAAACGTGTTGCGCCGACCCCAAGTAAAATGAGATAAGGGCAGGAGGATGATTACTGGGAAAGTTTGAAATTGATAGGTACGAGTATCTTCACCTTTTTGGGTAGCTGTGTAGAAGTTATGAAAAATGCATGTCATTTTGGAAGAGGTTGCTAAGGGTGATCCGCATTTTGACGAACGACACGGTTAGCACAGTAGCTTTTTTTTTTCAGCGTGGTAAAATCATCAAATGAGTCCTCCCAGCCCCGAGCAGGGCGGGACTGTCAGACTTGTACTGACTAAAATCCGCGGTGTCCTTCATTAGCCCTTTATTTTCCGGGGTCACGGTAAGGAAATAAGTCCCGCGACCTAGCACAGTAGCTTAGCGATTGCCTACTGCGCTGCATATCAAGGTTTCGATTCCACACGGAACATATATTATGTGTTCAAACAAATATCAATATACCTATATGTTTATAAACGCACCCACAGTACAGAAGAATTCACAATAGCGGGCAACAATTACTTTTTTTATTAAATAGTTCGCTTACATTGCACCTGTTTTATTCAAGCCCAAACAAGGCTGAAACTATTTCTTTAAAGATGGCTCTTATAAAGAAATTCCTGCTAAAATCGAAGCTCAAACCAACAATTAATAACTCTTAATGTCATTTGAATGATTGGGTCGACGCAACACAATCATACTACGGAGCTATCATCGTTTACTTCTATTTTCCAATATCTCACTAACAACAACAACGTTACAGCAACAAAGATCAGAACGACAGTTTTACTCTTCAGTTGACCCCTTTTGTTGATAACCAACCAACCAATAATCGTAACAACTGGTGCAGTAACAAAGCAATACAACGAAACACCAATAATATTGCTACGTTGAAATTGTGTGCTACGAAATTCGTAGACGCTCGTAACTTTTCGTAGCGCGTAGCCTACCTACGAAAACCTTTCGGCTGATATTCGCTTGAGCATGCGATATTGTTTTAATTTGCGAATTTTAACACTATCGCAGTTTCATTGACACGAGCAGAATGAATTTTTCAACTGGGTGTGGATCGAAAAATCCAAAACTTTGCAGAATACCGAAAGATACTGAAAGAAGTCTCGATTTCGACGAAAAAAAACTGCAACGTTGGGATTTTGAATAATTAATCTTTCTGATCAGGAATCGAACCTAAGTATAGATTTAAAAAAAAACGCTATATCTCGTATTAAACCATCCGATACTGTCGCTTACAAGGATCGAATCAATACTGGGAATTAATTACTTACGGTAAACTTGTACGTAAAATAAATGTTTATAAACGTCATAAGAACAACCCTAGAATTTTATTTAAGTTTCATACTTCTATAGATTTTCAATTCCTACATTTAAAAAAATTGGGCCTGCAGTGCCGTTAAATAACTCTCGATAAAAAGACAAAAACAAAGCCTTTTTCCCTTGTCAACAAAATCATTAATTACTCACAGCATTGTCATTAATAATACCCATTACCTTCAAATGAATCCGAACAGTGCTGATTGGGGTCGACTAGCGCAATACTACATAATAATAGCTATTATTAAAATAATAATAAATAATCGTCATGAAGAGCAGTGGTGGCCCAGTAGTATCCGCTTCAACTTACAAGTTATAGGTCGTAGGTTCGAACCCAGCCGCGAATTACTTTTTGTAATTTATTTCAAAACCACTGCTCTCATGTGGTACTATTGGTTGTACGCCCAGTCGACCACCACGGGAAAAATGTTACCCGTGGGACCAAGCAGTATAGTAGTACCAAGGGAAATTTTTATTTTTTATGTTTTTAAAATCATCATGTGAGGCCTCTCGCCCTGTGTGGAGTGGAAGGGAATGACGGACTCGTACTGACCACAATCTATCCATGTTCCTACAATTGCCCTTGTCATTCCAGTGTCACGGTTAACTGTATAGACAGGGCCGCTACCGAGTAGGACCACTAGTAAATTAAAATTTCCCGTGGTACTACGAGATCGCTTAGGTAGTAGGTATTTTTTAAGTAAGGGTATTTTTTCCATAGCACCACGGGCAATAAACTAAATAACGAATAATAGTAGCACCCATCTCATTTCAGCATTTCAGTGGACACAACAGTACCCTTAGCACGAGTTTTCACTCTTTTACTTTACAGCGTCTTTCCAGTATTTACAGCGTTTCTTTTAATTATGAAAAAATGGAACAGCGCCTCTGGTGTGCGAAGAAGGAACTAATTTTATCCTTGAAAATTGTCAATTTGAAATTGTCAAAGTTCCAGTTTACTTTACGTCTGAAATACTGAAAACTCGTGCTAAAGGTACAATACCACCATATAAACATAGGCAATCACAACATCAATAAAACTGCGTCTGTTGACCATGAGCTTTCCGAACGATTTATTGCCCGCCCGATAACCTTGTACTGTGGGCCGTTGTGTTAGGTTTTATGTTACAGAGCCATCCATTATTATCTATTATGAACTCGCGTTGCTAGGCGGGCATGAACCTTGTTTAGGGGTGAAGCCCTGTTAATTGTGAGTGTGAAATATAGTCTATTTTTAGACGATTAGATTAAAAAGTTAGGAAAGATATTCATTTTCAATTCCGGGCGTTAAAATCCAGGCTTGAATGCAGGATGCATATACTCCCGCCCTCATGCATATGCACAAGCAGCACAGGTCAACTCCCTCTCGCCCATCTCATGTAGACATGGGAAAAATCTCTTGATCACTGAGACATGTATCACTCTTTTATATCTTTGTATCTTTTCGAATCCGCGCATGACACGAAGCGACATTGCACTTTTGCTCACTTGCTCAACGTATCTTTTGATCACTGAGATATACGTATCACTCTTTATCTTCATATCCTTTCGAATCCGCGCATGATGCGACATTGCACTGCCTGTTGCTTACTTGCTCAGCTAAATATTGCCGATCCCGATCTCGATCCAGGTCTCGAGCTTAAAGTATGTACCTAAATGATACTGATATATTAAACAAAATACGCGTGTTTGTAATCTATCGATTTAGGATCTAGATAGAAAAAATTCTACCTAGATCATAAATCGATAAATTTATGACCGAAATTAGTTTGCATAGTTTAATAATTTTAGATTTCTTTAGGCACTTGAAGTGCACGACAAAACCAAATCAGTATAATACTTGAAATGTTCAAGTACTGCTTTACTACTTTAAACTCTAGTCACAAGTAACAGATTTATCAATTTATCGTTTTGTGAGAATCATGAATCAGTTTATAATGGTCAGTCAACTCATTCTCTCGGCCTTGCGAAAACGCGACATAACATTCTAAATAGGGAGGTGCGAAAGAGACGTATATACTTTCCGAAGAGGACCGCGTCGCCGGCCACTAGCGTGCGACGCATCACACAGATACAAGAAGACGAAGATTGAACAAGTTGTAAAAAGATACACTGATACGTTCGGATTCAAAGTGATGCATTGAGTGATTGAGTGAGACGAAACGATACATATCATTTGTATCTATCTCTCCTGAGTTACCCATCTCTAATCTCATGCACACTTTTTTCATATTCCACATCTATCACACAACGCCATCTAGACCCAAGCTAAGCAGAGCTTGTGATAAGGGTGCTAGACAACTGATAAACATACTTATAAATTTCTAAATACATACATTAGATAAATTACACCCAGACACACAAACACAGAACAAAATGATCATGCTCATCACGCAAACATTTGTCCTGGGTGGGAATCGAACCCACGACCACCGGCATAGCAGTCAGGGTCACTAATCACTAGACCAACAGGCCTGACACTGGAAAAATGAATATGCCATGCAACCAAAACAATACTCGACACCAATGATATTTTAGTAAACAGATATGTTATGAGCGCGCAAAAAGTGAAGACCAGAAAATGTCCTGCGTGGGACAATTGCAAGTCTATGATGCCGACGTTCGGGGGGATTGATGACGCGTGTCGCTGTTTTTTGAACTCGCTGTCACTTTTTTCTTATTGCATTTTATCAAGCTATCTATGTCTATGTTCTATGTTAGGGGTTTTGGTTTCCGCACTTAGTCCTTCATGTGGACCATTGTGCGTGAGCCATAGTGGCCTTTGGTGGCTTATTCCAACCAGCCCACCTCCCTCCAGAAGTTGATCAGGTTCTTTGGTCTGTGGAGAACATCTGTGTAAGTCCTGGTTGTCCCGAGGGTTTCTGTCCTGATCTGTGTGACACCTGTGCACTCGAAGAGCACATGCGCGACGGTTTCCTCAGTCTCCATGCATGCCCTGCACAGGGGGCTGTCCGTTATGCCTATTGTGTGGAAGTGTTTGTTTAGGGAGCAGTGTCCCGTTATGGTCCCTGTCAGCAGGCGCATGCCGGTCCTGTCCAGGCGTAAAAGACGTCTGGTTAGCCTGCCATCTAGGGATGGCAGGGCTTCCTTGGATTGCCTGCAGCCTGGTGTCGAGGTCCACCATCTCTCTGCTTGTGTGAGGGTGCGCTCCTGCAGCCATCTACGTATCTGGTTGAAGGGGATGGGTATAATGGGTGCAGGTCCGCAAACTGATGCGCTGGATGCTCTCCTAGCTAGTTCATCAGCCGCGTCGTTGCCCAATGATCCGCTATGTCCTTTAATCCATTGTAGTGTCACTTTGTTGCGTTTAGATACCGTTAGACGTTCTAGTGCATTGAGACATTCTAGTGTTAAGCTTGAAGTGGTATATTGTTTCTCCAACGATTGAATTATATATTGGTATTGGTATATTATCAAGCTATCATTTTCACTTGTAGTGGAATGTAATGTGTGAATAAAAAGTGTGTATGTGTGCTGCCGCTCGACGCGGAACAGTTTTTTCATTTGTTTTTCACTTCAGTAGCTCAAACATGTAGGTTTTGCTGCCTGAAATCAGTGAGCAAAATGCGATTTTGCTCACTAGTGAGACAAAGTAGCTTTTTAATTTTTGTTTTAAAAAAAGCCGCGAATATCATATTCAGCCTTGAGTTAATCATACAATTCGAAACATTAACACTCTATCTCTTTCCCGCCAATAGAAAAAGAGAGAGACAAACACCAGCCCTTTCGAAGTTCCGATTTTGAATTTGGTCTCAAAGACAAACGTTCGGAAATTTGTACTAACCAAAGAAATGCAAAAAGATAATAATGTCTTCGAATGTATTTTATTGAATTTTTAACTTATTGCTGTATTTAAATGAAAATAAGCATTTACTGTAAATATTTATTTCTAGTTTCAATTTATGATAATAAATATTTTGAATAATAAAATATTATGGATGCTATTTCCGAACACGCCTTAATTTAAAAATAAAAGAGCGGGAATAAAATTTCATGGCTGGCGTAAAGAGTTGAATAAGTTAAAAAAAAAATATAGGTATGCGTAAAACTAGCGACAAGAACAGTACTTATTTTAACATAACCATTTAAAACAACAAATTATTAATGCAGAATTAAATTTCCTAACTCGTAACTAAATATCTGAAACCATACCATGTCTTCAATGAATGGAGACATAACAAAGGGCGCAAGCAGTTTTTCGGAGACGGTGTTGCTATCTTATTTTTTAGATTTATCACAGACGAGACGATTATCTACAGTGCGGACTATTTACTTATTGTTGAAAGCTACTTTAAAAAAAAAAGTTATTTTAATCTATTCCTATTTATTATTTTATCTCCTAAAGTGTTCTCGCTGCTGAAGTGAAAAGTTATGTGTGTTACACGAGAGCAAAGTTTTTTGCATCTCGTGCCTTTGAATCTCTCGCTACACTCAGGATTCAACTTTAGAATCACTCGCTACGCTCGTGATTCAATCCTTGAATCCTTCGCTTGCTCAAGATTCAAAATCAGCACTCGCAGCAAAAAACGACTTTGCTCTCTTGTTGCACAAATAACTATTGTAAGCGTATAACATATTATCTGTGCTCGACACAATATTGTGTTCTCTTGATAATCAGTCATACAGTCTAAACGGTATCGTTTCTATTATTACTGGGTTGTGGGGGTCAAATAGCATAGTCGCTCCATGTATTTCTGACATTTAGCTGCATCCGGATCTATTGAAAGCCGACCCCAACATTTTTGGGAGATGGCTAGGCAGATGATATGAATACTGAGCTACTGTGAACCTGCCATGGCCCTAATAGACTATGAAGGAACTCAAACACTGCACACTGATGGAACACTGTTAATGCCCGGTTCCAATATTAAACGATTAGTTATCGGTAAAACAATTCGCAACGACTCGTAACTTTGACAGCTCGTCCACATGTCTTTCTTTTTATTGGCACGCCGTTTTCTGACATCTGCATACATTTGGCCTAGGTACTATCCGTAGTTCGTATCCCTCCCATCAGTAGGTAGCAAGCTGTCGGTAAACTAAATTACGAAACGTTAATTATAGGAACGATTTTGACTTAAGTCTCGTAGACAATACTACTATTCGTAAGCAAAACGAATCGTTTCTCATTTATAGGAACCGGGTATAAAACTATTTGACTACAAACACTGACAGTGTGAAAAAAATTCTTTGTTTCTCGGTTTTTTTTTCTTAATACAATACATAATTTATTTCAGCGACATCTGTGAGTCAATTGGTTGAATGTAATACTCTTTTGTCTAAGGAAAATAAGTGCTTACGACCGAAATGAAATAGTCACAATCATCGTAAAACCAGTCTGTAATTTTCCACAGGACAAAACACTCATCTCGTGCAAAGAAAAAGTAATTGAGTCCATTTAATCTTTTTTTATCGTGGTAAAATCATCAAACGAGTCCTCCCAATTAGGAGGAACGGAAGGGAAAATCGGACTCTTACTTACTAAAATCTACGGTGATCCTTCAATAGCCCTTTACGTTCCAGGATCACGGTTTACCTGATACACATTTTTTGTGGTACATGAAAATCCCCATACAAGTGAGCTACAAGTAAGCTTGGATTTTCTTCCTTAGGCCGCACGGATCCATAATTGCATTCAATAACGGAGCCGTGCGGGCAATGTCACGGGATATCCATTATTGTAGCCTAAAACCCTCTCCAGAATATAACGAACACTTTTCTGAAAACCGTATCAAATTCAGTTCATCTAAACGCGAGATAATCGCGGACAAACATACATACAAACATTCGGGTCGAACTTCTCTTTCTTTTTTTTTTTTTAAGTCGGTTAATTATGAGACTATAACAGACCTTGGTTTGTTCATCACAACGGTTAATCACATCTTACATGTTATGTATCACGTCAGCTTTGTATGTTACATAAGGCCGGTTCTCACCGGCTGATAATTATGGCAGTGCCACAGATTACGATATTACACTCCATGTACTTACGCGCGCTAACCACCTACCGGGCGCCGGGTAGCCGCTACCCATAGCGCAGAGGGATGTCAACAACCGCGCGGCGCGCACTTACTCATATTTCGGTCGTTTTGACGATAGTTTTGAAATCGATATGGTTACAACTGGTATATTTTGTGCAGTGGATGGATGTAGATTCAGTAAGAGAAGAGATAAAAACTTATCTTTTTTCGGTTTTCCTCGTGAAATAGAAAATGTTAGTAATTTTTTTATTTGTTATGAAAAAATGTAGGTACTTACCTACAATATTAAATACTGTTGGTGTTCATTAAATAGTAGTAGGTTTGTCGTAGTACACGATCATACAAGTATCAACTTGTCTCAAAATGTAGTTAAGAAACAATAGTTATAATTTTTAATCTTTCTGTCTCTTTCTCTATGCTAATCGTCGAGTGTTTGATGCCGCCCGCGCCGCAGTCGTGTGTATAAATTGTAACCGTTTCGTTTTTATAGGTACCTACTTATTTGTTAAATCAATAAGTAATACATTCTAAAACATTAAAAAACATGTTTTATGTTATAAAGTACCTATACTTAAAATCCCTACTAACATCTTTGTAGACAGAGGTAGCCCTGGCAATTCACAATATCCATGCGCGGCGCGCATCTTCAAAGCAAAATCAACTTTACGTATGTAAGGTTAGGTACATTTTCGTTCGCACCGTCTATCGACTTGAAAGTGTAGGCTATTATAGCAGTAGGTATTGAACATTTTGTATGGAGTGTGTTATATGGTAATATTGTGGCAGTGCGTTATCTAGACGGCTCATATGTGCCGTGTGCCCCCGGCCTAATCACCCCGCCGTAATTTACTTTTATCACAGAGTAGATTATAAATGAAAGAACCAAAGCTCTGTCAGACTTTAATAACGTCACCATCAACCATAATTCCTAATTAAGGCGGCGCTAGTCGCTAGCTCGAACTTACTGGCAGGCATGGTCAAAAACCATGATATTTCACCGGAAATCGAGCCATATTGTTCATGTGTGCGCGAGCGTCATCCCCCCGTGGAGAAAACAGGAGAAAACTTATTCAGTGAGATGCACGATCATTCAGAGTAAAAGGCGCGCGTAACAAAATACGAAAAAGCCTTTGGCTGTTGGGGTTTTATGAAAAAACCACTGCACCAATTAATTTCAAATAAAATTTATTAAATTCTTCAATAAATTTGCTGTGTCGGTACTGACTTCGTTTTGGAAATTTGATGCTTCTTTAGCTTCTAATTTACACCTAAAGTTGTGTTAAAATTAGCAAAAAAACGAATCTTTAGAAGCTCGTAACTTTTTAAAAGCTTCATATTTTACAATTCTGCTTCCGTACAGACAAAATTAATAATGAGACAAAACGATACCATGTTTAATTTTGGATGTACTTTGTCAAATAGTGGAGTAAAACCCCAACGAAGTTTCTATGGAAAAAATGGTGACTTGTTTGACCTTAAGCAACCATCGTTCAAAATTAAAATCGATCGAAGATCCGTATTAGCAAAATGTTCCATTCGCTGTAAATAGGTATGTATTTTCTGACACTAGTCCATGATTATAAGACATATATGATACTGTTTTGTTACCTACCAACATTTGCGTTTTACTTACGAAATCTTATGTTATATCTAAAAATTACAAATTGAAAAGTAACTATCATACCTTTAGTATCGTCTTTACATTAACATATATTCTTACCCGGCAGCCCCAGTGGACTAGCTAGACGCTAATGGTGTTGCACATCCAACATTAGTATCAAACTGACATATTGACAGCAAGGATGATAATCACAAGTATCTACTACGACACGTCACCAGGGAATTAGAACTCCATTTGCTAACTACTCCGTGACCTACAAATGAAGATGAAAATTAATCTTTTTTTCTAAAACTTTGATATCAGTGTTATCTACAGGCAAATTTATCTTTCAGATATTCCTTTTGATTAATGTATTTTATGATAAAATTCGTGATGAAACGCGGCGGAGCTTGCGGACTGCATGTCTTCATTTGCAAATTAATTGAGAATTTTGATAAACTGTATTACTAAGGAGAGGAAAAATAATGCATTAGAACATAATTATGTAAACTGTGTGTTCTATGCAAATAATAAAAAAGTAACGAGTTAACTAAAGGTAGGTAATATTAAGTAAAGGTAGCGGGACTGTCTGAAAAGGACACCACGGTCCTGAAACATAAAGGACAACTAATACAAATCTGTCCTTTCAGCACTACCCAGAACCGGATCACTCATTTGATGATTTTAAATCCCAAAAAATGGCAATAAGAGAGTAAAATAGGGTTCACAAAAGGATAATATAACTTTTGGTGTTGTTAAAATACCTGTTTGAAACTTAAATGCATCAGATGTGCATTAATTAATGAACATTTCAAGTTCCCACTAAAACCCTTGAATTCCAAAGACATTCCAACTATATACGAACAGTAGACGGGACATCACGAAGAAAGTGATCCAAATTTTTTTACCAATAGGTAAAAAGTCCCTCAGTCTAGTAGTCGCGTTGCTATGCAACGCTTAGAATGATAGTGCTACTGACGCACGGCATCAACAATTTTGTATGTCAATTTTCCCAATGCCCGCTCTATAGGTTCTTTTAAATCTCTTTGTTGAATTCACCCTTTTAAACTTATTTTCCTAAACTGTAGACTCATTGGCCAGGTATAAAAAGCTGTAAACAAAATTAAAAAAAAAAAACATATTGGACCTAGCAGAACTAGAAAGAGGTTTCTAGAAATCACAAAACCAATCAGCAAAGCTCTTTGAACATGGATAGTCTAGTACTCCAACTGTTACTAGGCCAATGAGACGTTAGGGGCCAGCTAGTAAGATTTATAGCCATGTTCATGACCCAACCAGCGCCCTCGCACTAAACACTATACAGAACATTATATAAATTATTACTGTTACGTTTCCCGAGGGGCTTGGAAAACAGCGGACTTAGCCTGCGTCCTAACAGCGTAGGAGCTACTGAATCCTGTGGGTAACGGTTGTCCTGTAAGGCTAGAAGCATATAGTAACCATAAATAATAATAATAATAAACCATTTATTTTCAGGTAACAAAGACCCATAGATAAATACCTTAACCTAAGTATACATACGTTTCTATTACAAGTGTATTAGTAAAGTTAACCTAAGTGTATAAATAAAGGTCACCTTTTTTTTAAATCGTGGTAAAATCTTCAAATGAGTCCTCCCACCCAGGGCGGGAGGGACTGTCAGACTCGTACTTACTATCCACGGTGTCCTTCAATAGCCATTTACGTTCGGGGTCACGGTGATTTGGTAAGTCCCGCGACGCCGGCAGGTAATAGTCTTTAAGGCACGCGTGGACAACACAACGCGCCGTCGTCGACCCGGTCATGGTCCGGGCACCGTTCGAACTGCGAGTCGGCCATTACTCGCCGCCCACATGACCGTGCTTACGATGGCTGATGATCGTCTGACGACGTCTGTTGCCGTCTACCACTACGGCTAGAATGTAGGGAGGACGCTGTTCTCTCCCTCAACGCGGCGCGCCTCCACCTTCACCAGCATTACTGCTTCGCAGAAAGAGGCGAGCGCTTCCCACTCCCCGTCTCTCCCCGCAGCATGGCCTCGACTAACTCCGGTCGCGAGAGGTCTTGGCGGTGCTCTGACCAAGCGGGGCAGTTCTGCACCGTATGCTCCACCGTGTCCTCCGGGCGGTCGTAGCAGTGGTGACACCCAGACGTTTCTTTCTTCCTCATCAGACACAGGTACCTCTCGAAACTTCCGTGTCCGGTGAGGACCTGCATCAGGTGGAATGTCATTTCGCCGTGACGCCCATCCAGCCAGTCCTCAAAGAAGGCCTCTCAGACCCCTCTTTCTTGTAATGGAAAACATAATTCATAATTGTCACTTCATTCTTTTGTACAGCAAAAGGCACCTTCTGTCAGCGTGACTATGCGTTTCAGTTCGCTAAACAAAATGAAAGCAGAGGTTATAGGACCGCGAGCGATTATCGCTTTGTTGCTAACTCTAGTTCAAAATCAACGGTCTTGTTTTATATTTATCTGTATAGCTGAAGAAAAATAGCCTTTACTAACCAAAAAATATACGTAGTACCAAGAAAAGAGTCAGGAATTCGATGATAAGTAGGAGACACTAAAAAGTGGTGTTACGTGTTGTGAGCAAATACAATCAGCTATAAAAAACTGCCAAATATTAATTCTTGTTTCGTAGATAAGGTTGACATCTTCGTAATACCCACAAAGATCCTCTTTTCCAAGCTTCTGTTTTAAAGCTGAGCAAAGTGGTGCGATAATGTTGCTATTGTTATTGTTATGGACACCAACAGCACAAGTTATCGCTTTAGTTGCGGCTATACTATTCGATACACACATAGTATATTGCCGACAAGAGATACACGCTTTCATCCCGCTGTGTTTGATGCCGGCATTTAGGGTTGCCACAAAACATAATTTGACTGCTCTATGATCAACACCGCCACTTATCAACTTGGTGTCAATTATCAGCTCAAGAGCTCTATGTAGATGATGTCGCTCAGTCACTTGCCACTAAGTTTGTATCGTACTGTTTTATCGCAAAAACAACAACAACAACAGCTCAACTTATCGCTATTGTTGCGGCTCAACTGCTCAACAACTCGATACACACAATATAGTATATTGCCGACAAGCGCCACACGCCTCCATCCCGCTGTGTTTGATGCCCGCGCGTAGGGTTGCCAGATAACATAACTCATTTCTGATTACTCTCATTGTTATTACAATTATAGTGTTCATCTTATTTATTTTTGGAGTGGAACACGTAAAGTATTAAGTAGCCCCTCTTCTGAATTTTGTTGTGTCTATTGAGTTATAATAAAAATTATGTTTTGCTTTTATTACTTTTGGAATTGGTCGTGATGGTAAAAAAGAAAAAGAAATAGAGCGCTTTAAACATTAGAGAACATAATTAGTTATTCATTTTAACCGCTAATAATGTTAAGACTGATTCCAACACCCTCGTTAAGTTAATTTTTGGGACATGTTATTCTTATATTTATGCATAATACAGTGTCTGCTTATAAAAACCGGCCGAATTGGGAATGACCAATAAAATGTAGTTTTATCTTTGAATCCAAGAGACCTACATAAATGCAAAAATGATGATGCACTCTTTTTATTAAAGTTATATAAAATATTCAATAATAAATAGGTAATTAAACTTTCGAGTTCATAAATGGAATAATCATCTGTCTAAGAATCTTTGCATTTTTGTCAATTTACAACAAACATTTCGAGCTCTTTATACTCTAAAGAAATAACCAACTTTCCAATAATCCAACTAATAAAGCTGAAATCGATACTACGGACAACCCTGTGCAGCTTTCAACGGCCGGCGCTTTGATCAAAGCACGGAAGGCGGTCCGACAGCTCACCGCGGCTCGCAGAATGTCCACTATGTCCACTATGTGTCCACCCAACACCAGCCGTGTTGTGTCTATACACCCAGAGCGTCATTATGTGCCGGGAGCTTTACAAACACCGGTGAAAATGGTACTCTTAGTAGACGAAAAGATTAGCTTGCTGAAGTACAAATTAAATTTTGACTGGCCATAGAAAGAAGTAAGTAACCACCAAGTAACGTCCACCAAGCGCTCGTCCATACTAAAAGAAAAACGTTTTCCTGCTCCTAAATGTTGTCCTATCTCAATGATTTTTTGGAATGCTTCTGACACAGTAAAAAACTAGGTTTATAGGTTTTCTTTTTTTCAAAAGTAACTCTTAGGCGCCTGAAACTTTCAAACTATTATAAATTTGAAAAAAAGAAATTTTCATACAAAAACGCTGTAAATACTGGAAAGACGCTGTAAAGTAAAAGAGTGAAAATTCGTGTTAAAGGTACAGTACCCTTAGCACGAATTCTCAGTATTTGAGACGTAAACTGGAACTTTGACAATTTCAAATAGACAATTTTCAAGGAAAAAATTAGTTCTGTCTTAGCACACCAGAGGCGCTGTTTCAATTTTTTCATACAAAAACGCTGTAAATACTAGAAAGACGCTGTAAAGTAAAAGAGTGAAAATTTGTGCTAAGGGTAGGTTCTGGTGCAACGTTTTACACCATAATTTCCGAAGCAGGATGCAGTAAGCCGAGTAATTCGAAGTTTGTTATCAATGTTCGGTGGCGGCAAGTATTCTGCGATAGCTGATAGCTTCGCCTATCACTGGCGTTATATCCGTGCACAGAGTAGGTAACCAAACCAGAGGAAAACATGGGATATTTGTTTGAAAAAAAAATGTTGAAATCTAAACAGCAAAAGGCTGCAAAAGCAAAAGGTTGTTTGTGTCTCTCAGCTGTTTACACCGTAGAAAAATAGTTATTTGTTATGCAAGGCTGCAAAGCTGATTCTAAGATTATACCGGGAGAGAAACGAGCGGTTCAAATATAGAATCCTGAGCGACTCGAAGTTTTCAAAGGTACGAGACGCAGAAAAACTTTGTTGCCGAGTGCAACACACAACTTTTCACCTCACACAGCGAGGAAATGCAGTGGGGGCGGCTCGTCTGTCAGTGTAGAAAACAACTCTGAATACAAGACGTGTTCGAATTTTGAACAACACTTTGTGCTGTAGAGCACAATAATTATGGAGTTCTGCGCTCAGATTTTGAATGAGAAATAGAATCTTTCCGAGCGTGTATGTTGTTGAAATCATGAATTCCAAATAGCAATCGACTAAAGTATAATAATCTGCTGGTTTAGTGTAAGTTAATGAAAGCTAAAAAAAAGTTCAAACAGTCCAAGTATCACAATTAATTCTGTTTAATGTACCTATTTGTTATCTTTTGCTTGCGGATTCGCTTGCAAAAGAAATAAAATAAATAAATAAAAAAAATATTGCAAAAGAAAAAAAAAAAAAAGGTTGCACTCCAGGAGTGCCGGTAGAAGTGAAAACTTTTTTGTTACTATGTTTTATTTTTAATTTGAATGACGTCTTACTCATTTTCGATCAGGGTCACGTGACCCTGACGCGAGTTTTAAATTTTTTACCCATTACAGAAAAAGTGTACAACGCCGCTAAAGAAGTTTTCACTTCAAAAATTTACAATCGACAAAGTTGAATCATGATCCACCATAAGCTTATTTTCTAACAAACATTCAAATACAATTAGGTTCACATTCACATAAACATACATATCCATAGTAACGACTTTGATCTTTGTCAATTTGAAGTATTCAAACGTTTTTTGTCAAAACGGGTCATGATTCAACTTTGTCCATTGTACCTTTCGCAAAGTGTACCCATTCCTTAAAAAAGAAGCTTAAAGGTGTAGGGCACAGAGGGTAAAGGGCAAAGAGGTAATGAAGATATGTTTAAAAAAGTAAAATGGGAGGATACATACTTAGTGTGCAATTTTGCATAGGTACACATAAACTAAAAATCGAAAATTGTGAGATATCTGTTTTAAATTGAAATATTTGTTTTCTTTAACTTGTCTTGTATGCCAACATTTCTTTTTATGCCTGATGATTTTTATGATTTTACCAAGATAAAAAAAAATACAACAAACAATTTCTCTAAAAACATGCAGTCTCCACATTTTCTAAATTCTAACCTGGCAACCTCAACTGCAGGCAGGTAAGGGAGCAACTTTGATCATAAATGATCGAGCGAACAAACTTACCTGTCAATAGTTTGGTACCTAGTTTGTGTGACGATACTTTAAAGATAAAACTTGTAAGATAACGCTTAATAGCTTAGTTAGAACGTTTAGTTTCGAAAGTCAGAAATGTCGAATTAATTTGTAAACAAATTTTAGATTACATCATCAGCCTATAATGTTCCCACTGCTGGGACACCGGCCTCCTCTCTGTCAGAGGGAGCGGGCCATAATCCACCTCGCGGGCCCAGTGCGGGTTGGTAGATGTCACATGTCTTCGAATTTTTGGTTCTAGGACATGCCGGTTTCCTCACGATGTTTTCCTTCACCAAGGCGCATTACTTTGTGAAATAAGTTACACAAAGTAATGCGCCTGGCGGGGTTTGAACCCACGACCAACGACTCGTAAGTCGGGGCTGATACCACTAGGCCACCACTGCTCTCCAAAGCTCTCTGCTCTAAAACAAATTTTAGATTGATCACGATAAAATACCGATAGTTAACTAGCAGACACTTGATGAGGAGAGCTCAAAATCGGGCTCAGCGTTTGGTTGGTTTGATACCCGTACGAAACAAATGTTTATTATGATCTGAAAGAAGTTGTTCAGGGTCTGGACGCGCGTGACTGTCTCATCAAGAACTGTGACCCTCGTAAAGGGCTATTGAAGGATCACGGTGGAATTTAATCAGGGCCTCAAGTCTGCTAATTTTATTTAACTCACATGCTATTGATATTCAATTGAGACTCAATCACGACTCCAATACGATTAGAACAAATTTAGTATTCTGCAAAAACTTGTATAAGCTCAATAGAGTCGTAATGGAATCGTAGTGTAATTGTAATTGACTCTCTCAGTTGAACAGTTATAAGTATTGCTATTAGAGAGTAGAATACCGATACAGTCCACAATCGATTTACAATTTGTAACACGATTGAAGAGCCGACTAGCAAATATTCTGATAGAAGTTCAATGGAATGTCACTGGAAAACCATTGGTCTTAAATTAGTAGCAGAATACCAAATGTAGTTAAAACTGCTACTGAGATGCAATTGATATTCAATGGGCATTGTTCATTTTTTTTAATATGCTGTAATTGAAAAACCATTTCGAGGAATAGCGTTACTGATCATTATGTAGTAATTAAAAATGAAAAATATTCATATTTCATTGATATTTTTAATAAAATACGTTTGACCTTCCTTGCCCTTCAAATGTTTAACACCTTCTTCAAACCTTTGGCTGTACACAGTTTTGTATCTTTGCCTCAGAAATCAGAAAATATAAAAAATATAAAACCGGCCAAGTGCGAGTCGGACTCGCCCATAAAGGGTTCCGTAGCAGCAAGTAAAGTTCTTGTAGTTGGTTGTAACTTTGCAAGGTAAATTGCGGTTTACGATTTATTAAAAAAAAACTAATAACTCGATCTCGTTCAAAACAATTTTCAATTAAAGTTTGCATGGTAATGCACATCAAATATTTTTTTGTTTCATCATCCTCTTAGTTTAGAAGTTACAGAGGGGGGGGACACATTTTACCACTTTGGAAGTGTCTCTCGAGCAAACTGTTCAGTTTAGAAAAAATATGTTTGTAAACTCAATCACAGAATAATAGTACTACCTCAATATATTTTTTCAAGACCTATTCATAAATATCCCACACGAATGGGTAAGGCGAAAAAAAAAAAATTTTTGAGTTTCAATTCTAAGTATGGGAGGTACCCCCAAAATTGTTTTTTGTTTTATTTTTGTGTGAAAGTCCTAACGCGGTTCACATAATACATCTACTTACAAAGTTTCAACTTTTTGTCGAAATTATAAGAGCTATCTCTTATAATTTCGACAAAAAGTGGCTGTGACATACGGACGAACAGACAGACATGACGAATCTATAAGGGTTCCGTTTTCTGCCATTGGCTACGGAACCCTAAAAAATAAGCGACAAGTATTTTTCAGGGATGTCAGGCATAAGTACCAATTTCTTGGTATACATACCAGTTTTCAGTGTCACGTACCATGTACCAAGATTGGACGTTGACCAACAATACAGAATAAACGACAAATTTTAGGGTGCAATCGAGTATTATTATTATAGCCTTTATTTAATAATCTTACAAAACAAAAATATTAAAAGTAAGTTTAATTTTTTTTTCCCTATCTTATATATATCTATATATGTATTATTAGACACTGATATTGAGATTGTCTTGCGATTTCGCAAAGGCCTCCCCTGTAGCTTGCCACTCCTTCCGATTATGGGTCATCCTCCTCCAAGTAGCACCAACCATCTTTCAAAAGTCGTCTACCCATCTTAGACGGTGCCTTCCTTTCTTTCTTTTGTTATATCTTGGACACCATTTGGTTACGTCCTTAGCCCATTTATTATTAGTACTCCTCAACATAATTATGACCTGCCCATCTCCATTTCAATTTCCTTATGCAATATGTGATTTCGTTGATTTTAGTTTGGTTTAGTAATGTCTCTAGTTTGATTTTGTCTTTTTACTTGTCGTTGAGCATGCTACGCTCCATGCTATGTTGACAGGGCTCTAGATTTCGCATATTTTGTTTAGTAATGCTCCAAGTTTGACATCCATACGTCATTATAGGTAAAATGAAGGAATCAAATATTTTCTTAGATTTGGGAGGATCCCGAGGATTTTTGACAACCTTGTGTGACCAATATCTCTTCCACGCTAGCTGTACTCTGTTATCTATTTCTTTAGTTACAATCGAGTATCGCTTACTAAAAAATCTTTTTTTTTTGAACATGAATTCAAATATAGCACGGACAAAAATCGCAGTCGGTTGTTAGTATTTATCCACTATACGGTTGGTAAGACTGCGTGTTTAGTGTTTACTGCCCTCTATTAACAGTAAAAGAAAAAAAAAAGATTTTTAATTCGTATTTGATTTTCGACACATTTTATCGATGTACCAATATTTCATATTGGTACATCACAGTGGCCGTCTGACATCCCTGATTTTCTCAAGTGTCAATTTGTAAATGTCAAAGATGTAAACAAACAAGTTTTTATTGTAACTGCAAATTTCTTCATTATCTCGCTTAAATCTGTTAAATCGGCATCGGCAATATAACATAAACTACAAGTAAAATAAAATATAGGAAGTGCTTTGTCCCAACTAGCAACAATAATACTAATAATAATCCAATCAACATTTTGTTCGTACTAAAGAAGATTTGAGAGAAAAGTGGTGTTTGATGACGGTGTGGAATGTTGAAAGGTTTATACAATGTACTGTTACGAAGATCACTTTGATGTTAGTATTTCAGAAGCCTTAGATTCCTTTGTATTTTCATCTAGGAGCTAATTTTGTTTTGTAAATAATAACCTAGCGGGATGTAAGTGACGTTTAGACAGTTGACGTTGTGTTGACAGTTTTTAGGGTTCCGTAGTCAACAAGGAACCCTTATAGTTTCGCCATGTCCGTCCGTCCGTCCGTCCGTCCGTCCGTCCGTCCGTCCGTCCGTCCGTCCGTCCGTCCGTCCGTCTGTCCGCAGTTTAGCTCAGAAACGCACAGTACTAGAGAGCTGTAATTTGGTGTAAATATACGGATTTGTTGTGCCAAAAAAGTGGTAAAATAAAATCTCGTAAAATATTTTTTTTTAGGGTACCTCCAGTACTTACACGTAAAGTGAGGATTTTTTTTTTCTCGCGTACCCCTTAGTGTGGGGTATCATTAAATAGGTCTTTAAAAAATAATGATGGTTTCCATTAACAATTTTTGATAAAAAAATTCGTTTGTGAAATATTAAGCTTTAAAGTGCTAAATTTTGCTCGATTCGAGTGTCCCCCCCCTCTACCAGCTAAACGGTTATGTTTGGGGTGTGAAAAAATTCACAATAGTAGTATATATAACGAAGTTTAAAAGAAAATTATCATGACTAAGTAGGCTTTACAACTTTACGAGTAAAAGTCGACCAACTTATAAAATGTACTTGATATCATATTTTCTGAAACAAAATGTATCGGAGTCAACTGCAAATGTAAGTTTGTCGACTTTATTTTTACAGCTTTTATAGGTATGTTTTTTGGGGATAGGTAGGTTTTTATCGTCAACTATTTTTAACTAAATTCAAAAAAAGGAGGAGGTTCTAAATTCGTTGTAATATTTTTTCTTATGTATTTTCCCCGATTTCTCAAAGACTCCTGGACCGATTTTGAAAATTCTTCTTTTTAAAATTAAATTCAGCGAATCAGTTTCGTTAGTTCGCATAAGTATTTTGATGGGCAACTACGGAACCCTACACTGTGCGTGGCCCGACACGCACTTGGCCGGCACAACTTTTAGGCCAATGGTGACGTCACCTACCTCAAAAATTAAAATATTAAAAATAAAGAAAGTATTGAGCCAATCATTAAAATATTCAAATTAGTTTCTCAAAATGCTCTATATTTACAGAAAATAAAATAAAATCGAATGTTTAAAAAATTAAGACAATCCCCATTAACAGAATTGGGGCCCTGTCATTTGATGATTTTACCGCAATAAAAAAGGGCCTCTATACTAAGATATTGGTCTAGTTGAATATAATTTTTAAAGAATACTTGGGGTATGATCTACAATCTAACTACCGAAGCCAAAAATATAGTTTTTAGAGCTGTTTTTCCGTATTTGATGATTTTACCTTGATGGTCTGGGTGTTTTTGTGTGTGAGTTCCTATGTTTGTAAACGCACCCATGATACAGGAGAAACTAGAGTAAAGGGCAACGTTTTTTTTAGTATTTAGTCCAGGCCCTGCAGTCTCGACAAATATAACGACAAAAATCGATCATTAAGTCTAATGGCTGCAGTTCAAACTGCAACGATAAATCGACAAGTGTGTATGAGAAAAATCGAACAATCTGAACAGTTTTTCTCAAACGCACTTGTCGATTTATCGTTGCAGTTTGACCTGTATCGACTAATCGTAACGATTTATCGTAAGGTGTGTAGCAGCCATAATATCGAGTCTGCAGGGACAGGTTTCCTCGCGATGTTTTCCGTCACCGAAGTCAGTATTGTCCAAGACACTTATAAGTACTTACATTATGAATTGAAAAAGACACATTGGTACTTGCCTATAATTTGAACTCGCAACTTGCATAGGTAAAACTGCCCATATAACTCAATAACATGTTGAAGTACAAACGCAAAGAAAACTACACACGGGAAACGCAAAGTGGAAACATTATTTGCTAAATGTACCCGTATCGCTTGAAACTTAGTACAAGTAGTAATGCACCCTCTCTTACATATAGTTTGCCCTCCTTCTCTAGGACCCGAGTGTCACAAGTTGTTGGAAGTTTTCCATTCGGCCAACTTCGTCTATGTTCGGAGACCGTTCGATAACATGCAAACTTTTCGAGTTGGTTGCAGAGGCAATTATTTCTGTGATAGGCGTTGCATCTCGTTCATTGTTTCTGTTGTCGTCTTTCTGTGTGTGTGTGAGTGTGTGTTTTTCGCAGATATTTTTTTTAACCTTTTATTTTTTTACGTGGCAATATCTTCCAATGAATACTCACACCTTGGGTAGAGCGAAAGTGACTTTCAGACTCGTACTGACTTTTTCCAAGGTGTACCTTCAATAGCCCTTTACGACAGGCTTTGGCCCTCTAGAGGCCTGGGCCCGTCATTATGCTGACACTCTTTGAGGCGCGCGTGGAACTCAACGCGCCGTCGACCCAGGCAGGGTCCATGGTCGGACAGCGAGTTGCCCTTTACTCGCCGACCGCATGCTTGTGCCTACGGTGGCTGGAGATCGTCTGGCTTTATCCGTCGCCGTGGGCGCCTACCACTGTGGTTGGGGCGGAGGGAGGACGCTGTCCTCTCTCTCAACCGGCCCGCCTCCTCCTTCACTAGCATTACTGCTTCGCAGAAAGAGGAGACCGCTTCCCACTCCGTCTCGCCCCGCATCATGGCCGTAACCAATGCCGGGTGCGAGAGGTCTCCACCTATCGCCGTCGTGAGGAAACGGCGGTGCTCTGCCCGAACGGGGCAGTCCTGCAACGTATGCTCCACCGTGTCCTCTGGGCGACCCTCGCAGTGGTGACACCCAGACGTTTCCTCCTTCCTCATCAGACAAAGGTAACTCCCGAAACATCCGTCACCTGTGAGCACCTGCGTCAGGCGGAAGGTCAGGACGCCGTGACGCCTACCATGCCACTCCTCAGTGTCTTACCGCCCGAGCTAAATTAGGGCATAGAATAATTTTCATCACAGCAGGATATATCAGATAATTTTCACTTTCCACGAAAAAAGAGCCGTTTACGGACGAAAATAAACTCATCAACAAAAACGAAATTTACAAAGAACACTGTGAAACATTAATTAATAAGTTAAGATAAATTAATAATTCTGTCAAGGAAATTATCTTTGAGCTAACAAAATTCTAAAAATAACCTTATTACAACAGTATTAGAGAATGTTTAGCCTCAAATACCTGCGTAATTTAATTACCTACTGTTCTAAATATAAATTAACCTTTGCTATTATTAGTCCTCTATTATTTGGGTATTTTGGATCCTTTTCAAACAGGTTATTGAATTTATGTAGTGCAAAATTGTACAAAACCAACATAGGTAACTAAGGTAAGTGTAGATATAAGGTCAAGGTTAGTGTAGGTTTTCCTATGCACACCACATTTTTTCCAAGGGCGTCTCCCCTCTCAGCGTTTCCACTCACCTCTACCTTTTAATTGTAATAATATCTGGTGAACAAAGCTTTGCTCGGTTTTAAAAATGTCTATATCTTGAGAACCGACCTTTTCTCGAACCTGGGACTTGATAAATCGATTCCTTGGGCCGAAAAACCCCTAATTTGTAACTTTCATGAAAATCCTTGGAGCCGTTTCCGATATCCTGATTATATATAAATATACAACCCTTGCTCGTTTTAAAGATATTTAGTAATAGATAATATGCATCTTAGACTTGACTTGTTTCCTATTATTATTACAAAAAGACCTTCCATTCCACGCTAATCCTTTGAAAGCTTCAGTCAACTGTTTATCAAAACCCTCCAGTGAACAACAACAATGAACGATCTGATCTTTTCTTTCATCAATATCTTCTGAGACTGAGTTTCATAAACCACACAATCCCCGTTTTTAATTTTTTTATCGGGACATACCATTCCCCAACCTCTCGCCTTTGTCATTTCAAAGTATACCCTTATGTAACAAAAGAAAACAGTGTGTCAGATCGGGGCAGGCTATGATCGAGAAATCACGGTTAATGCAAAATTAAAAATAATAACGTAGCGCAATTGCGCCAACCAGTCCTTTTTTTGAAGCCGGATTAACCATCTCGGTGTGCCTAGGCTCTAAAACAGACCTCAAGACTAGCTTTGGCCTTGGCACTTTGTTCATACCACAAGGCCAAACAGCCAATTTGAGCAATATCATACACTTTTTGATACAATACATTGCCAGTGTATATATTGGCACAGAACTTGAGTATGTAAAACTCTTTGAAGCTGGAAATCATAGAATATCAATAAAACTAGTGGTTTTAAAAAACATTCAGACATGCCTCAAGCACAACGTTTCTCAGTTATACGGTTCCGTCATAAAACGTCTCTGGCTTTATTTACTTCGTTAAAATGTGATTAAATATGTTTCACTTTGAAGCTGGCGTGGAAAAGTTTCATAATGTACCAGAACAGATGTGCCTTATAAATTTTTTTATCGGGAGTGCTGGGCCCCTGGTCATAGTGGGCCCCTAGGCACAGGCCTAAAGTGCCATGAGGATAATACAGCACTGCCAACAGGACGCCATTTTGTTAGTGGCCGCTTGCAAATGACGTCCTGATGGCGCTTGCGCTACGTGAGTGTTGCGTTAAGTGCTTATAGAGTGTATATCTCCATTATACCTCGCGCCAGATGATCATGGGCCTAATTGGAAAGAAGTATACCCCAAACAAAAGAAAAAAATTCCGTCCAAAGAAAAATCGATCCAGGCGCCTTCGAGAAATCGGGGAACATACATAAAAAAAAACATTCCGACGAATTGAGAACCTCCTCCTTTTTTTGAAGTCGGTTAAAAAGTGGTGTGCATACGCTCTGAAATAGACCAGTCAAGACTGGCTTTGGCTAGGCCTTTGTGATAACTTCACAAAGGCCAAACAGCCATTCTGAAGCCATTTCTACTAATTTATTTTTTTATAAATAAATATTAATACATCGCCAGTTTATACTTATTTATTACACAGAACAAGATATTAAAACTCTTTGAAGCTGGAAATAGAGAGAATATAATAAAACTAGTGGTTTTAAACCAAACAGTCGGACGTGCCTCAAGCACAACATTTCTAGTTAGTACGGTTCCGTAATAAACACGTCTCTGGCTTTATTTACTTCGTTTAATTTTATTACATAGTACTTTGAAGCTGGCTTGGAAGAGTTACAGTATGTACAGAAGAGATGTGCCTTATAAAAGTTTAATGCTTAATCCACCGCAGTGCTGGGGTAGCCATGACTGGGTCACTAAGATCACCAAACCCTAGAACTGGAACGTTTCAAAATCTTAATCGTCTTGCGCATCACGTTGTTTACCTATCCCCGGGCTCTTAAGGTAAACGCAGACTTAGCCGCACCGCAGTCTCCGCAGTCCCCGTATTACGAATTATTTGTATGAAGTTCTATGAAACCTCGCACACTCACCCCCGCATCGCAGTAGCCGCAGAAGCGGTAAGAAAATGATGACTGCGGAGACTGCGGTGCGGCTAGGTCTGCGTTCACCTTTAGAATTCGACATTAGACGTTTCCAAATTCGATTTTGACGACCCGTTGTCGCTGGCAGAAGAACAGTATCTGCGTACGAAGTAGCGGGCAGAAGCATTTGGTACCTACAGTCGTGGTACATGACTGTGTCACCTCACGGCAAAGTCTCAGTGCAGCGCACTAAATAACACCACTTGGTAAACAACTCAACACTACAATTTATTAAATAATAAAGTGTTGAAGGCGCGTGTTACGCGTTCAGCGTAGGATTCCTTAAAAGTTGAGGTCTTCTTTCCTATGTCGAATTTGGAGTTGGAGGGCGGTGACTGTGCGCGGCTAGGCAGCGGTGCTGCCGTAGCAGCAGGTACAGCAGGAGATTGTACTCCGTCGTGGCGTTCTGCACCATTTTCATCGTCACCTCCAGCTGCTCCTGCTGCGCGTCCCAAGCTCGCAGCCGCTCCACGCTCGCGCCCAAGTACTGGTTCAGCTGTACACAACCATCGTACAACTACATTATATTATAGGTACTTATTTAATTATAAATTATGAGGAGCTCGTGGCTAAATAATCACAGCCGCACAGGCCGATCTTCCGGGTTAAGCCGCGCTTGACGAGGTTGGTCTGTGGATGGGTGACCATCTATCATAGCGAGTTTCCTCCGTGCCTCGGAAAGCACGTAAAGCCGTTGGTCCCGGCTGTCATTTGTAGATCTTTGACAGTCGTTACTGTTAGTCAGAAGCTCTAAAGTCTGACAACCAGTCTTACCAAGGGGTATCGTATTACCCAGTTACTGGGTTGTGGAGGTCCGACAGGCAGTCGCTCCATGTAAAATACTGATATCCAGCTGAATCTGGTTTGACTGGAAGCCGACCCCAATATAGTTGGGAAAAGGCTAGGCAGATTTAATTATAAATTGGCTGCTATTTAAACCGACTACTATTCAATAGCATTATTGAGCTGACATCACTAAATCAGCCACGGTGAGGGCACGTCTGAAATTTACTATCTCAGGGCTTTCGCACAAACCCCCGAATTCGTATGACATCGCGAACGGTCAGTTAGTCAAAATCGGGATAAAAAATATCCTATTTGTTAATCCAAGTTATAGAATATCTGTGTACCAAATATTAGCCAAATCCGTTCGGTAGTTTTTGCGTGAAAGAGTAAAAAACATACCTACATAGAAATACACATACATACATCCTCACAAACTTTCGCATTATTATTAGTAGGATTGATGAAGCTCACCAATTTACCTTTACTATTCTTCGTTCCATCAGCTTTCTTTGTATCCACTCGCACAGATATGTAGACATCCCAAACACCAGCAACGTTGGAGTCACGAAGAGATCCGGCGTTGGTAGGTGCGCGAGCGCCTCGTCGAGCCAGGCGATCGCGCCGGCCGGGCGCTCCGGTGGTGCTGGTGCCGGCAGCGGCTCCTCGGCCGGGTACAGCTGCGGCACGTACCACCCCGTCGGCACCAGCAACAGCGTCACCACCACAGTCACCAACACCCCGCTCGAACATCCATTGAGCGCCATTAGATATTTATTTACTGAATAATATTGTAAATAATTGTAAAAACCAAAAAAGAATTCAAAAAGATGATAATTTAATGACAGAATGAAAATTAGAAATATAAATGTTTAGATTTTAAAAATCGGAATTGACAAATTAAAAGGAATGAGGTTGAAAGAACAGGAGGTTGGCTACCTCTGTTACAACTCTATGACCACTCTATGACACATCCAATTTATTCTTTCTTTATTCAGGAATAAAACATGACATCCGCTCTAGGATGCTCCACTAAAAAGTTACTAAACGCTAAAGCCGGCTCTAGACTATTGCCGTGAACACCCGTGAACAGGCGCGAACGAGAATGTGGATGGTTTTCGCGGGGTTCGCGGACGTTCGCAACTGTTCCCCGAACATATTGAATTTTAGATAACACCAACTACTGCTTTTAAACTAAGAACACGACAAACTAAGTTTCTTCCTCCACTTAATATTTCACTTTTATCTAGTAAAAACAAAACAAAAAGCAGGAACAATGAGACTTCACAATCACAGACTTGTTTTTTATTTGTTACAAAACAAAATAAAACAAGTTTCCTCTCCATGCCACCCCTGTTCCTTTTTGTAACCACAATATAATGATAATAAGATTTATTTGATGCGATGACTCGATATCTTTCCCTGTGCTCTTTATATTATTATTTGTGGAGTTGGTTTTATTATCTTTGATGTTAGACAACGGTGCCCAAAGTTTAAGACGCGAGCCTCGAGTGGGCTGCATAATTTTCTTTTACAGCCTGATATCCGATGTAGCTTTTAAAGTACGTTATACATAAATGCGTACGTGGGATAAATTAGAAGTTTTGAATTAAATTGTGATAATTAATATCGATGCAGAGCAGTGGTGGCCCAGTGGTATCGGTCTCGACTTACGAGTTGTAGGTCGTGGGTTCGAACCTCGCCAAGCGCATTACTTTGTGTAATTTATTTCATCACCACTGCTCTCAAAACGATGAAGGAAAACATCGTGAAGAAACCGGCATGTCCTAAAACCAAAAATTCGAAGACATGTGTCATCTACCAATCCGCACTGGGCCCGCGTGGTGGATTATGGCCGAGGCGTGGTGTCCCAGCAGTGGGAACATTATAGGCTGATGATGAAGATGAAGATGAATTAGTATTGCGTGCCGTGGTTACGGCATAAGACCAAAGTTTGCAATATTGTCCAAAATGTAGCGTCATGTCTGCCGCAGAATCAACAAAAGGTGGAATAGGAAAGTAATCGAAAATCGCGCGAAGGTAATCGTAGGGGGCGCCCCTCTGCAAGATGGATCGATGACTTTCAGCTTTGAAAATACAGTGGCAACTGCTACTTGCATGCAGCTACTTGATTATTCATTTTTACTAGCCTGTCCGACCCACTTCTGGGCAAAGGCCTCCCTCCATTCCTTCCAACAGTCTCTATTGTGCGCTAATTCCTTCCAATTCTCAAGAAAGTTCTTTAATTAGTTCTTTTTTTTCCTTGTGATGTGTCCCAATAAGATTTAGAATCCCTGTTCAGGGTACCAGATCAATGATAAATATCAATGCAATGACCACGACCCTTTTTATGCTCTACGGAGTAAACTGAATAGTTTACCTTTAATTTATTGTATCCCTTCATCTCTTACATTGAAATGGAATTCTAAGCATTTTTCAAGCTTATTGAACCAGTATGCTCTGCTTAGTAGTTTATAGATCTTTTGACCTTATTTGGATACTTTTTTTTTTTTTTTTTTGTTTATTTGCTGGAGCAACTTATATTATGTTCTGTTGCAAGAATAACCATAGCTTAATTTCCAAGGTTAAGTTGCAACCAGCACGCGTAACAAGATCAACATTCTACTAAGACATTAAACTATATACGAGCAATAGACGGGACATCACGAAGAAAGTTGTGATCCAAAACTTTTTACCAATAGGTAACAAGTCGCTCAGTTTAGTAGTGGAACGCTAGATAGTGCTACTGACGCACGGCATCAACAATTTTGTAAGACAATTTTCCCAATGCCCGCTCTATAGGTTCTTTTTAATCTCTTTGACATTGTTTGTCTATTCTACTAAGACAAGACAAAGTTATTTTTGTACAATAACTGTACTGTTTTTTTCTAGCACGGCATAATTCGAAAACCTCTTAAAAATTCTAACATTACTTTCTGCTTTTTTAATATAATAATACCATGCATAAAATGCTATAGCGCCCGATATCCATCAAAGCGGAGAGGAGAGGAGATGTGTTTGAATAACCAATCAGATGTCCACATCTCCTCTCCGCATAGCTTCAGTGGACATCTGATTAGTTATTCAAACACATCTCCTCTCCTCTCCGCTTTGATGAATACCGGGCCCTATAGCATTTTATGTTCTGTCATTGTGTCTCTCCATAGACAAAACCCGTTTCTACGGTGCCATGCTACGCGTACAGTAGTGCTGTAACTTTATAAACTCACGCAGAAATCGAACAAATTTTTTCAAAGTAAATCGTCTCTGATGCTCAACGAAACGCCCCATTCGAATTACGTGGTGTTTAGAGAATTTTTTATGAACTCGTTCTAAATCTGCAATTATTTCCATTATAATTGGATTGTGCGGAGCTCGTGAACGCCACATCATAGCAAAACTGTCTACCCATTTTAAAATTGAGAACCAACGTTTATTCAAAAACAACTGCAATCAAACCAAACATCAGATAGCCAACTCTCTTTGTAATTTACAACTGGAAAAACAAAAAAATAAACCTGTTATCTGTAATGAAAATGCAGACAAAATTTAGCCATACATCGTAAAATAAACTGAATTTGACTGAACATACGAATGCTCTCAAAATTCGATGTGAGCCGACACATTTTAAATGATATCTGATATCACACACACATAGAACACTGACCCAGTTCTTGTATTCCACAGGTACACTCACACACAAACAATATTCTATTTTAGCGAATTACCTCTCCATTTTTATTTTTGCTGAAAATGTAAATGAACTGAATATGATAAGTTTTGTTTGACGAGTATCCTACTTCTGAATTAATCAAATCAAATCAAATCAAAACGTTTATTTCAACTAGGCCAATTACAGGCACTTATGAATTGTCAAAAGACATAAAATAAAACAATTACAAAAACAGTTATGGTGCTACAGTCCCAGTCACAAGACATAAAAACTGTGAAAGTACCGTAGGTGCTCATTCCAAAGCGTAGATCTCTATGGAGAAGAATGAGCAAGAAACTCCATGGACACTCTTTTTCAATCGCCAAAATTATTACAAAACTTTTGTTACATCATTCATCATCAGATGGTACATTACGTGAGAACGATGTGGCAAATTAATAGTGTCCATAGAAAAATGAAAAGACAATTCAAAATAAAGTTACTAATAATTAAAATAGACCGTGGCAGCTAAGAGATGACCAGTCCCAACTGACAGCGCCCGTTCACGAACATGACACATATATCAGCACCATTCAGCTCAACCATTTTGAAGGGAACTAAATGATCCGACATACACGCCACCATCAGCGAGACCTTTGAGTGAGCATGACATACTCTCAACTGCCAGAGTCATTCAAGTCAATGAAAGACGTAGGTTTCTAGTCAATGATAGATCTGAAGCACATGGTACTCACACAATGCTGGCTATGACGCTATATAATACTAGATAAATACACTCTATACAATGCAAAAGATAATTTTACAATCTTCATCCGCTCCGACAATTTTATTAAAAATCAAGAAAACCTACGACTGTCGTACTTAAAAAATTAGTATCTTCGAATAATAATAAATAATAACTTTGAGATATTGATGAGCAAATTGGTGCGTATTTGTCACATTGCTATATTATTTTTCTCTTTTGCCCCACACTAGGAATTTCTACTGTCTCGTGAGTGCATAGAAACTCACATACATAAACACCCAGACCTGGAACTACAACTTACTTGTAGATAATACAAATGTTAGTTCCGTGCGTAATCTAACCCGCGACACGCTGCTCAGGGCCTCAAGTCTGCTAATTTTATTTAACTCACATGCTATTGATATTCAATTGATACTCAATCACGACTCCATTACGATTAGAACAAATTTGGTATTCTGCAAAAACTCGTATAAGCTCAATAGATTCGTAATGGAATCGTAGTGTAATTGTAAGTGACTCTCAGTTGAACAGTTATAAGTATTGCCAATAGAGAGTAGAATACCGATAAAGTCCACAATCGATTTACAATTGTAACACGATTGAAGAGCAGACTAGCAAATATTCTGATAGCAGTTCAATGGAATGTCACTGGAAAACCATTGGTCTTAAATTAGTAGCAGAATACCAAATGTAGTTAAAACTGCTACTGAGATCCAATTGATATTCAATTAAGTCATTACTAAATAAGCAGAATTGGGGCCCTGATGATTTTACCGCGATAAAAAAAGGGTGGGGCAACTTTTTTTTTACTTTAAACATAATAAATAACACTATTCACAACAACAGTACTCGCACAAAATCATTTGTGAGCACTCCGATTTAATTACGTTCTGACTGTTATGCTAGATGTTCATAAAACGGTGACAGCTCAGTAGTTAGCTAGTAAAATAGCGCATTAGTCGATTACAGGCAAGCACGTTAATTACTCTGAAGATTTGATGAGGTTTTTAGTAACATCGTAAACATGCACTACGCGATATGAACAGCCACATCATTCAGAGGCCCTAGCATGACTTTTCACGTTTTTGTGACGTGAATGGAAACTTTGATGTTAATTTAATGTAATAAAATGTCCCTCGTTCGTACACTAGTTGGCTTTTATTCATTTTGCATACAATAAACGCCGCAAAAACTTTAAGTACATCATCATCATCATCGTCATCATCAGCCGAAGGTGGTCCACTGCTGAACATAGGCCTCCCCCTTAGACCGCATCCATCGGCTGCCCGCGACCCTCACGATGTCGTCGGTCCACCTAGAGGGAGGCCTGCCTACGCTGCGTTTTCCGTTTTCACAAACTTTCGCATTTATAATATTAGTAGGATACGTGCCGTGAACTGGAACGTAAAGCGCTATATTAATAGAACACCGTCAATTTTAATCAATGCAAGTCTTACTTTCCCATCCGCTCAACTCAGGGTAAGAGGACTCATTTAATGTGTTTAACATGACAACGACAGTCTTCTAAAGAAAAATCTTCAAAATCCCATCACAGTTCATCATTTATTTCTCTATCCGGGAAGAAGTCATGTCTCAGCTGGTCCCAGAATTCCATTCTCTTCTCCTCTGGTAACCTCATCATCTTCAGCGTGGATCCCATGTTGAGGCCTCTCATACTCTTGTGAGGAGTTAGAGGCAGCCATTGTAAACCTTCAAGGACTTCGTCTGAAGAATGTGGGGTTGGGTTACTGAAATAGAGAGGAAATAGAAAAGTTACAATTTACATATTAAATTAAATTCACATATTTTTCGTACAGCGTTTATTGTACGGACGTCGGCCACCGTAGGCGCGGGCATGCGGACAGCGAGTAAAGGGCAACTCGCTGTCCGACCATGGAGGATGTCTGGGTCAAAGAGCGTAATAAGCAAAAATGGGGCCCCCTCTCAGAGGGCCAAAGCCTGTCGGGGTCGCGGGATTTATTTCCTTACCGTGACCCCGGAACATAAAGGGCTATTCAGTACAAGTCTGACAGTCCCTCCCGCCCTGCCCGGGGTGGGAGGACTCATTTGATGATTTTACCACGACAAAAAAAAACAGCGTTTATTGTAAGGAAAATAAAACAAACTTGTTTCGGTGTCGCGCCGCGCAGCGCTCAAAAAACAATAGATTAAAAAAGCGCCTCTAGTGCACGGCCGAGAAACTATTTTTTTCCATCAAATTAACGTCAAAAACGTTTACTTTTCGTTTTGGTTCTACAAAAACGTGAAAGTGCATGTTAAAGCTATTGTCAAAAATCAGGCGAAGCGAATGCGATCCGAAGCGATTTTATTTTGTAATGCAAGGAATTGTTTGAATCCAGTCACACAGAAAAGCGAAAGCGATCCGATAGTCTATGTGAATGGCATCAAACAACTCCATACCAAACAAAAACCGCCTCGCTTCGCGTTCGCCACGCCTGTCTGTTTGCCAATAGCTTAGCAGCGTGACGTAATCTTCAAGAAAACACTCCCAATTATTAATACATTCAAAATTAATAACGGTTTAAACAGTCATCTAGAATTCAGTAGATATTCCCTCATTAATCTAATTGATGAACCGCTGTCAACATCAAAAAGATTAATTTTAATTGATTAAAATACTGCTCGGAAACGAGACGAATAAAAATACTTAAGCTCTTTTACAAAGTTACTTAAACAAATTTTAATTTCAGAATACCAGATGAAAATACCGCACAAAGTAATACAACGACCAGGTAATATTCAGCTTCACAATCTTTTAATACCATCAAAGCAAGCCAACCGTAAACTGACAAAACAATTAGAAAATAACTCCGCATTAACCTCAACCACTTAAATTAAAATTCATTAACAAGAGAGAAGAGCAAACATTTAATCTGCATTAACCTTACCCGCATTTCGCAAAATTCGCCAATAACCTCGTAATCTTCTTAATGAAGAGTCTTTCATCTGAAGCGGCTGTATTGTAGGTTGAAGTCAAAGATTTACATTTAAATTGGTAACAGATTTCATCGCCCGATGTAGCTCCGCGAATGTTTAGGTTGCTAAGGAAAGTGTTCCACATAACGTTGAAGGACCCTTGGAAGCTAAAGCGGTAGACGTAAACGTTTTTACACGTCACTTGGGACTGCAGACTCGCTTGACGAAGTATCGGATAAATCACTTGGTCCGACACATACTTCGCGTACCTCCGCAAACTCCTCTCCCCAACCGTCCCATTAACGAAATAGAAATCCATTATCTTCCTCCTTATCTTTCGATACAGTTTCGATCCGTATTCGTCTCGCCTCCCTTCGAATGGCAATAAATACTGAAAGTTATAATTTAAATACTTAAGAAGTTTCCTGTTTCTCACGAAACCGTCCAGTTTGTAGAGTGAATTTAAGTTGGTGTAGCCTATCATAACTTCCACGGCATTATTTGTAATCTTTCGCTTGTATACTTCAAAGGGAAATTTGTTCATAAAAGCGCCTTTTCCTGATACTTCGACAGTTGGGGAGAAGGAATTAATAAGTCTCTGATTGTCCCTGACTTCGGTACTGTCGTATAAATCATGGCTGGCCACTAATAATTTCTTTAAGGTGCTTTTAGAAAGTAATTCATACAATCTTGTTCGGTTAAACTTTTCAAATGGTCCATTTAAATTCCAATATAACTTGTTCGCTATTTCAAAGTTGTAGTTTCTGTAATCTGCAGGAGACAGTGCGCTACCATCTTGTATAATGACCCTGTTGAATAAATCTTCACCAGCAGCAGACAACAGCAATGATGCAACAATTGGAGCAGTTGATCCAGAACCAAATACTGTCACTTTGTTAAAATCTCCATGGAAGTAGCTGATATTGTCTCTAATCCAATTCAGAGCGATCAAAATGTCTTTAGCTCCCATGTTGCCTTCAGCAAAGTTATCCCCAGTATTGAGGAAGCCAAAAATGGAAGTCCGAAAAGACACAGTTACTACAAGTATATCTTCATCTATGAGGAAATCGGGGCCATGCTTGTGGGCTTTGTCATGTATCCAGACAATAACGGGGTGGTAGGAAATGTTTTCAGTGATGGGAGTGTAAATGGAGAGGTACAGGCAGTCTTCTGATAGACTAGAGGCACAACTCTCATTGTATGGAATGCTGCAGTTGTAAACTGGTTTGTTGAACCAACGTTGGAGATTTGGCGGCTGAAATGAAACAAGAGAATGTCACTTATACAATAATTTTAAACGTTGCTATAGGCTCCTTCAAATGATTTTGTGTATGTAAAGGATGGAATCCAACTGTGTAGTTATATACAAAACTGTCTAATGAAATATCACAATTTACCTTAAATCTAAGCTTCCCTATAGGTGGGACACTGTACGGAATTTTCCAAAATGCTGCATAAGGTTTACCTTCAAAGATCGTAAACATTTTGCCACCAATAATCTTACTTCCATTAGTGTTAATTATATAAATATCATCACTGTTTGAACTACACAAAACTATAAAACAGATCACAATTAACGAAATTGACCCAAAATTCATAATAATTTAGCTTAAAATCAAACACAGATCAATATTAAAGACCAAGTAATACTAAATACTATCACTGAACAAAATGTAAGCGAGAGAGAGTAAAGGACACGTCATAAAAACATTAATAAAATCCGTGAAAATGTTTTCATAACATTCGTAAGTGTTTTAAATGAATAAGCCAAGGTTTGAATTTAGTTCATTATCTGAAGGTCACTTTACTTCTATGCTCCTGACTCATTTTCGGGATATCTTCCAGTTGGTCAATCCTTGACAATTAGCTGTAGACAAAACCATTCAAGGCGATAATAAAGGTTCAACTGCCTTGTTGAGATTACAAGTGTCTGACAAATGTTATCGCAACGAATGTGATCCTATCTTGATCCTGCCTATTAAGTTTGAATCCCAAACAAAAAGAGTTATTGATCAAAATTTGACCCTGATCAATCAACGGGACTATCGTTAAAAACTAAATTATTATTTTTTGTTCTGTTTTTCAATATAACTGCCTACAGTGATGTAACTTCAATTTATAATTTACTGCTAGTAACCGATAACACTCCACATTCTTTTTGCAATTTCTAGGTCACAAAAATATAATCCGTTTTCCCCAGTTACTTAACAATCCCAAATTACCGGTGTTTTATAGACATAATAAAGATAAATATACGTGGCCTGATAATCTGATATCAAACAGCCGGTATTGTAGTCACAAATTTTCACAATCGATCAATTCACTAATATAGGCTGTCATGACTGGATAAACAAAATGGATTTTAATTTAGTTAATATTTTTATTTTACTAGTTTTATCCGTTGATTTGATTGTGTGTAATGAAAGCCCAGTGGTGGAAACGACTCATGGTCCCATTGTAGGGAAGGTCTTGAAGACTTTGATAAAGAATGAAGAATATTTCGGGTATATGGGGATACCATACGCCGCACCACCTGTTGGGGATTTAAGGTTTATGGTAAGTGAATAATTGAAAGAATAACATTACTTAAAATATATTTTTGTCGACTTCGTTTGAAGAACAGTCTTAAGAATGGAAACTATTGAAAAAGTTGTACACAAATTGATCTTTAGCATTACATTACGTCCTCTTTTATAAAAAAAAATCATAGTAGATCCCGATCCCATATCAAACCTTTAAAAAGTAAGTAACCTTACCCAACAAAAAACATTCACACAAACAACATAGAAAAAGATTTAATGCGTCCAAAGAAATATAACAATTCCGTATCATATATTTTCCAGGCACCTCGATCCGTCGACCCTTGGGATCAAACTTTGAAAGCAGCCAAAGAAAAACCTGCGTGTATTCAATACAACAATGACGTGAAGAAAGGACAACCCTACGGCATGTACGGTGTCGAAGACTGCCTATACCTTGATATATTCACACCAGCTATAGACGATAAGGGACGAGCAGTAATTGTATTGATAGTCAACGACCATTTCCATAATTCTTATAACAAATCGAAGGATTATGCCCCAGATTTCTTTATTGAAGAAGATGTTGTAGTAGTAACTATAAGCCATAGATTGACAGCGATTGGATTTCTGTCACTTGAAAATGAATTTTGCCTGGAAATGCTGGTTTGAAAGACATAGTCGAAGCATTGGAGTGGGTGAGAGATAATGTAGGACAGTTTGGTGGTGATTCCAATAGAGTTACTCTCATGGGACTCCAAGGAGGTGCAGCAGGTATTGATCTACTTATCCACTCAAAAGCCAAAGATCTTTTCAGTGCAGCTATACTACACAGCGGTACATCTTGGTCTTCAGCATACTTACAAGAAAATCTTAGAGAGAGAGCATTTAAACTTGGTGAACTAATGGATTTCGCTACAAGCAGTGATATCAAACTCTTGAAGGACTTACAAGGTATTCCAGCTTCTAATTTGATATCCAGAGATTTGCATGCCAGTCCTAACGACTATTTTAAGAATACTCAGAGTAGTGTGATTGCGTTTGGTCCGATTGTGGAAAAACAGCAAGACGGTCTTATAATGGAATATCCAGAAGATTCAAAAGAAGAGATTGACATTCCAATCATGATGGGTTCAAATTCTAGAGAGGGCATGGATTCTATGCTGCAGTATCTTATAGAACCAAGATACATAAGTTTTCTGCGAAAAGACTTCCCCTTACTACTGCCTAGACGCTTGAGATTCCGTTTCGATCCTCTAAAGGATGTTTACGATGAAGCTGCAAAAGAGATTACAGATTTCTATTTCAAAGACGGTGAAATTAAGATAAAGAGTGTTCCTGATTTAGTGACGTATATGGGTGATGCATTGACGACTTACGTCGTTGATTATACTGCGAGAGTATATTCTGAGAGGTCTTTGAAACCTGTGTACTACTATCATTTTGACTATGTTAGTGGTTTGAATGAAAACAAAAATAATTTGATGAAACATTCTACAATCCAGGATGGGACTTGGGGAACATCTACAGGAGATGAAATGTGTTATCTGTTTAAATGTCCTGATTTAAAAGAAGAATACTTAAAGCTTGAAAAGCATTTACCAGAGGAGAGAATAGTCCAGAAGAAAATGATCAAAATGTGGACGAATTTTGCAAAATACAGGTAAATGCTGTAGCTTTTATTTCAACTTTAAACTTTAGTACTGAAGTAATTAAGTGTGAATAATTTAGCAAGTAAGCAAACCTGTTGTTAACAAGAAAATTTTAAGGTAGGTACTAAAATAATACTCACGTTTACTGCGGATACATTGAATGAACTCCTAAACACCCAGACCCGGAACATGTACTTGTAGGTCATACAAATATTTATTCCAAGCAGGAATCGAACCCGCGACACGCAACGAAGCAGTCAACCGCTTAGCCACGACGTGAAGCGTGTAAATCACTGATTGCATTATTAATAATAATTATCGAACGATAATTTTCAAACGGTTCAAATGGTGCCGTATACGAAAAGGAGAGAGGGGTCAGAATATGTATAATATACTGGCCTATTAAAGTGGCACAAGGATAATCTCATATTTAGTACAGTCAAAGCATTGTGTACTAAAAAATATATTAATCCGTCTGCTCAGAATATATCCGGCAGTTAGATTATCAAAAATATGTAAAATTCACACAGTAATATAATTTAAAATTCACAATGCGTGCCGTCGTGGTATAAATAATAATTAACCCAATATCTGGTTGACCGAGCTTCGCTCGGTTTTTTGTTTTTGGCCCTCATCGGTCATGGCGTTATAGCTTAGATGGCGCTTCGTAAAACGCTTTTAAAATGTCTATATCTTGGGAACCGAGCTTTTCTCTAACCTGGGACCTGGGATCGATTCCTTGAGCCGAAAAACCCCTAATCTGTAACTTTCATGAAAATCCTTGGAGATGTTTCCGAGATCCTGATTATATATAAATAAATATACAAGAATTGCTCGTAAAGTTAAAGATATTAGATAATCTAAACAAACCCATAATTCTTCCAGGAACCCAACACCAGAAAATGATGAAGATCTCGATGGCCTGGTATGGCCAGCATACAAACTCGAGAACAAGGAATATCTGCACATCGACAAACACATGAAAGTAAAGAAAGATTTATACAAACGTAGGTTCAATTTCTGGGATGAATTCATAGAGAAATGGGAACGACTTGCCGTTGATGGTGTCGTTACTGAATCTGGTAATAAAAAAGATGAATTATGATGAGAAAGTGTTGTTTTAATCTAATCTAAGGCCGAGACTCTACCAAAGCTGTGCGAGTTGAGACATGTTTTGAACAACCAATAGAATTGCGTTATTGACACAGCTCCACTCCGGCAACGCAATTCTATTGGTTGTTCAAAACACGTCTCGACTCGCACAGCTTTGGTGGAATCTCGGCCTAAGGGCTGAGCACACGGGCTACTAGCCTCAACCACAAAATGCCGCCACCGACATATTTCTTGTAGTTTTCATACATTTTATAATTATGGACTCGCCGCACACGGTTGACGACAGTGGCCGCCACACACTACAATCGCCGGCCGCTCGCTACCGGCCACTCTATCTTACCTCAGTAATGCATTGGTTAAAAAAAGTAGCAGCCAGCGACCACAAGTGGCTGCCGGTCGCGACCACCATCGGCCACAAGTGGCTGCCGCGCTCTTTGGCCGCTTCTAGCTACGCGTGACGGCGTTTTGTGGTTGTGGCCAGTGACCCGTGTGCGGCGACACTAAGCAGTTTGTAAACCCTTATATTGTGCGCACAGCCAAGAAGTGGAAGTGGTTTCCTGCCGTATACCTTGATGGTTTTGTTTTTAACCTGGTTAAATCGTCAAATGAGCAGAGATAGTCTCCAGGGCAGGGCGGGAGGGACCGTTAAACTTGTATTGTCTAAAATCCACGGTGTCCTTCAATAGCCTTAACCTTCGGTGTTACGGTATCTCGTTAGTCCTGCGACCCCGCCAGGTTTTGGCCCTCTAAGGGGCTCCGTCATTGTGATTTCTTGATAGCAACAACAATGCAGCCATCAAGTCAAGAATAAATAACTTCTAGGCAAGATGTGAGTGATGGGCCGTAGCCAAAATTTTACACGAACAAAGTCGCGAGAAGTTAATAAATAAAAAGTTCATGGAAAATTATAGTACTAGGCAGTAAAACCTTCTTCAACGATGGACGATTTATAGAAAATATAGATTTATCATTTTAGTAAGTAGTTTTATAGTGCTCGCTCACGATTTTTCCGATTCATTGATCTTATCGAAAACTCGGTAAGCTGGAAATAGTTCAGTTTCATAAGCAGATTTGTATCCACTCAAGTTATATAGCTATACCCATTATTTTTCCATAATATAATTTCTAATTTACTAATAAATTATGCAAGTCTGTGATGATGGGTCAATAGCCCTTCATCACAGACCTTATCCAAATCCGTACAGTAGTTTTTGAATGAAAGAGTAAAGCCGGAAACACATTATACAACACGCCACGCGACGTGTCAACACCCGATTTGCAGTGAGCGCATGTCGTCGCGTCTGGTGTTCATAGTGTGATTCTGGTCATAGAAAACAATACATTTGAGTTGACCTAACACTCACCACGTCGGGTGGCGTCGGGTGTTAATAATTTGTGTTTCCGGCTTAACAATTCTCTATTGTCATACATCTGTATGAGAATTGTACAGAAACTTTATAACCTCGATTAACATATAGAATAATTTTTATCCCGATTTTATGACTCTTCGGATAACTTTGGAATTGCAGCAGGCGAACCCTCTGCCAAAAGCTAGTTTATTTTAAAATACACTCCCATATTAACAGTTAACTTACCCGACTAAATATTCACGTAGAACAGTTTAACCAGTCAGTATTTATGTTGTTTCACCTTAACCCGGTATTGCAAGACGTGACTCTATACCCCGCCCGGAGTTACCGGCTTTAAATATGTCGGGGAAAAGCAATGCACTTCCGTTTTATGCCCTACAGGAAGCGAGGAGGAATCAATTACTTAAGTGATTTCTTTTATGCATTTTGTGTTTAGAATTAAACTACAAAAATGAATGGACAGATTTGAAGTTTTGGTACACACATACATAGTTCATGACCTGAACACAGGATAGTTTTTATTATTTGTGTTTCCGTGGGTTTATTTTCGAGTTGTAGCGGGCGGAGCAAGTACCTATATCATAAACGCGAAAGTGAGCTGTTTTATTCGTCACTTTTTCTCTCCAAAACCACTGAACTTTTTGCGGCTAGACCAGCATTTTAGAAATCGGAATGTGAATGCTGAAATTCCCAACCTAAATGTACCTAATGTTTTTTCTTACTTATAATTCAAAACGATGTTTACAAACCTTTAGAATCTACAAGCTTTAAAGGCAAATATCATTTTAATTAACACTGATATTAAAGCAACAATAAAATGATACATTTGACCTCATATCAAAGAAATAGGCAGATAGAGCGGTCAGAACACGTGGTCCACCAAAGTTAATACAAAATCAAAATCGAATATAAAAGTCGCGACAGTACCAAGCTACGCGTCGTCGTACCAAGCTACGCGTCGTTGTTGAATTTTGCCAAAATATGCCGTCTCGTGTCTTTAACCATCGCGCATCGTAATAGTTGTTCTCAAAAACAAAGAAAACATTGTGGAATGTAATTCAATTTGATTTTGTATTAACTTTGGTGGAGACACTCGCGTGTTCTGAGCGTTCTATCTGCCTATTTCTTTGATCTGAGCATTTGATAAGGTTGTACACCAACTTTCACTTACGATGTGTTTGTGTTATTTCGCATTGTCCTTTTGCATTAACGACGTATGTGGAGACGACAGATACTTTTCAACCCAAAAAAAAATACTGTTCAAGAGGAAAATAACAATAATAACGTTCATTTGATAATACATGGTACACAGCTACACATTAAGCTATACAAAACCAGTTTATCTTGGTCTCGCTTTGTATGATCATTCCGCGACTACAACAATCAGCTTATACTGGTTTTCAAATTGATTGACAAATTCTTTCTATCTTTTTAAAAATCGGGATATTGGTATTACAAAATGAATGATATTCAGAAATAATATTCTGAAGTTGATGGTGATTTGGATCTCTTTGAGTTTGTACCCAAAGATCTTTTGAAGCGGAAATTAAGGGGACGAAGATCATCTCAGAAATATAATACTTACTAATAAGATCGTAACAAGAAAAAGATAACGATATTAGAAGAGAATTTTGATAAAATTTGCCGTATTCTGTTTTCTTGTGAACGGAAAATCATATTATTTTGATAGATCTGAAAGCTCATTTTACGATTAGATACTAATAACTCTGAATTTGCTGTTTCAAGCTCGAATTTTGGCAATAATAATTATTAAGGTCCGTATTCTATAATGTTTTGACACGACTGACTAAAACATGAAGTGCTATGTAACGATATGTTTTCAGGTGACTCTTGCCCCAATTATCCACTCTGAATGTTGTTTAGATAATATATAATTACTAGCAAACCAAAAAAAGCGTGAAATACCATAATGTAACCCTTTTTGGGGTGTAAATGTTGTAAAAAATTGTCTTCCCGCCCTGGTAGGCGCTTAAAGGACTGTCAGACGTCCCTTTTACATTCCAGGGCCGCAGTATCCTTCTTAGACTGTCCCGAAACCCTGGCAGATTGTAAAGTAACCTGAAATTGTGTTCTCTATTCCATTTCAGTAAAGATTTTTTTATTTTTTTTTTATTTGAAGCCGCATTTTAAAACAAATAGATAAAAAAGGCAATAAAATAACTTTGCTACCAACTTTCTCAACACTTTTCCTCATTTTATTAATGAAACCCACAGCTATCTTTGTCACGAAAATTTACCAGTAGCAACTAAAATCAGATAAGGAAAAGTACTTAAGTCAGCAATAATATTTTATTTATCGTACTCCAGATAATAAATACTTAGTGGTAAACCCAAGATTAGTAACAAATTATCTATAGGACACGTCAGGTATACGAACATGTGTGTTTGTGCTACAAATAAACAAATTATTTATATAAAATAACCAAGATGGGCGGAATAAAACCGTGTTTTTTGGTTTTTGGACTGTTTTTTATCGAAATATAAATGCTGAAATCATTGTGGAAACTAGTTTAGGTAAAGTGGAAGGTGTAGAAGTAAAATCAATATTGAAAGATGAGAAATATTATTCTTTTATGGGCATTCCGTATGCGAAACCACCGGTTGGTGATCTGAGATTTTTGGTGAGTTTTTTTTTTCTTTTCTTTTTTTTAATTAAGTCAATGTCATAGAATGTAAAATATTCAAGATCTAGATATTTAAATAAAAACTTCTTAGTAAATAGGGCTTGGTTTAAGCTTGTCTTCATTCATCTTACAATTCGAAGTTAGCAAAGAATAACGCTAAACATTGTTTTTTAAATAGTACTATGAAGTGGTCAATGAGAAATGAAAAAAAAATAACTCTTAACCAATGTAATCAGGTATCTCAACATTAAGCTATACGAGAAAAACATTTCATTAGGATTGGATGTGTTGATTCCCGAACGCATGCAACTCGAATTTCTGAGTGAACAGGTTTCTTCTGAATAATGTCGCTGCGTAGGCTTTGTCTCCTTTGGCCTTGACTACAGTCAAGAGCGAACCCATTTATGATTATATAAAAACAAAAAAAGTGTCGTTACAGTAAAATTTTCATAAAATTTTCAGTTGCAAATATATATTATGCAGTGCTCAAAGCTGGGTTCCAGTTGATATATGAACGAATGAAAATTTTGCTAGCGTTACAGATTTTTATATTATGCAAAAAGTTTTAACATGATATGAATCAACGTATAGTAAACATTAACAACTCCATATCTGGCATCAATCCGACCATGCTGGTTTATATTAAAAGTTGTGGACATATCCTCCAAAGTTATAACAGTATTCACTGACCTCGCTACGTTGGATAGTTCCTCACTATTACATTTTCCGATATTTGACATCGAAACTTCTCTCGTTGTTATAGTTTCATTCAAAGATCGTAAAGTGAAGATCAAATATACTAAAATATGAAAGATGAAATTCTCCGGTCTTCACTTACAATTTTTTTCATTTTCAGAAAATAGGTACAAAGTTTTGTGCATAAAGATAACAAAAAGACAGAAAAGAAACTTAAAGCCATTCCTTTAGTATTATGGATTTACATGACATTAAAAAATACATATTTTCATATATTTCAGGCTCCACAACCACACGAAGGATGGACCGACGTTCTAGAAGTAAAAAAAGAAAGAAAACCATGCTCTCAAATGAATCTCCCAGTAAGACCTATAAAGAAATATGGATTCTGCGGTCAAGACGATTGCTTGACTCTAAGCATACATACTCCCAAACTACCAAGCAAAGAAGAACTGAGCATGCCAGTAATTGTGTTCCTTTACAATGAACATTTCAAAGTAACACACAACGCATCCAGGGATTTCGGTCCTGACTTCATCGTGAAAGAAGACGTAGTTCTGGTTACAATCAGTCACAGAGTCGGTTCACTAGGCTTTCTAGCTTTTGAAGATGAGAAACTACCAGGAAATAATGGAATCAGAGATGTGATTATGGCTCTAAAATGGCTGCAACGAAACGTGAACAAGTTTGGTGGTGATCCTTATAGAGTTACACTAATGGGAGTCGAGGGAGGGGCAGCACTTGTAGATATTCTGCTAACTTCACGCAAAGCTAAGGGACTGTTCAGCAAAGCAATACTACAAAGTGGAACTGCGTGGAATCCCTCTGTCATGCCAATAAACCCTAAAAAAAAGGCGACAGAATTTGCCAAATTACTCGAAAAGAGTGCTGTAACCAGTTCTAATTTACTTGCAGAGCTGTCATCGTTACCTTCCATTGAAATCGTTACTCAAGATTCAGTTTCCGTAGATGCTGACGAAGGAAGGAGCACACAGATGGCAACAGTACCGTTTGGACCTGTAGTTGAGCCAGACCACCCTGATGCTATCATCACCCATTTCCCTGAAAAAGGGCCGATTGACATAGACATTCCAGTTATGATAGGTTACAATTCTAGAGAAGGCATCGAAATCAATGAACGTTTTCTCCGTAAACCTCAATATCTCACATTCGCTGATAGGGACTTCCTGATGGCGTTTCCCGTCCGGTCTGATTTCCATTTCGAATTGAACTCTAATATCTATTTCCAAGCAATCGATGAGATCAAAGAATTCTATTTTGATGAAGGCTATGTGAAAATAAGTAAACCTGGAGAATATCTGACTTATACTGCTGATGTTTTGAGTTTCTATCCTATAGATTACGCAGTGAGGAAGTATGTGAACGAATCTAGTTCTTCTGTTTATTACTATACATTTGACTACAGTGGAGAACTCAATATGAGGAAGAATCTGGTCGTGGATAGCGCTTTGACGATGGAGGGAACCTGGGGAGCCGCCACAGGTGACGAACTGTGCTACCTCTTCATTTGCAAACCAATTAAGAAACTTTATAAAAAAGTTTTGGAAGATGAAGATTCTGAAGAACTGAAAGTTATTAGAAACATGGTTAAGTTATGGACGAACTTTGCTAAATCTGGGTAAGTTTAAACAGAAAAATAAAAAAAATCTTTACTAAATCTATTAGGAACATTAACAACGATGAATTTTAATGCACTTTTCACATTCAAGAGTTAATCAGTGTATATAATGTAACAAATACACACTGACAGTTCTTTCACACAATTATTTAGTTATACTAATCACGTTTAGATTCATTGATGAAATTCAGCGACAAGAAAAAAAAACGAATATTTGTGTATAACTAGATTTTTTTTTTTAATTGCATCGTTGTAAAGTTATCACTGCGACATAAAACGTTACTCGCCACATTTGGAACACAGTTAAAATGTTCAGTTAAAATTTACGTTAAATCTAAAAGACAAAATTGCTTCCCTTTGAAATCAATAAACATAATTATTTCATTTGTCTTCAGAAACCCTACTCCTGAAGGCAGTGCCTTCACCTGGACACCAGCTACCAAAGAGAACAAGGACTGCCTGGTTATCAGCGACGAGCTGCAGATGAAGCAGAACCTTCATGAAGACAGGGTCAAGTTTTGGGATAACTTCCTTGCGAAGTATAAGGCTATGGCAGTGGATGGCGTTGTTAAGGATGTGAAAGATGAACTTTAATAGTTTACTGATGAAATTGTTTCTGTGTCTGTAAATAGTATTGGAAATAAATTATTTTTATGTATAATTTGATGTTGGTCATACACAAATTATAGGTCGTTATAATATTTTATCATAGATTCCACTCTCCTCTTTGAGTCTGTCAAGTAGGTACTAATATCTGGTTGACCGAACTTCGCTAGGTTTTTAAAATGTCTATATCTTGGAAACCGAGCTTTTCTCGAACCTGGGACCTAGCTGAAAAACCCCTAATCTGTAACTTTCATGAAAATCCTTGGAGCTGTTTCCGAAATCCATATAAATATAACTTGAATTGCTCGTTTAAAGATATTAGATTTAAAGGGTGGCACGTTTTAAACTCTAATTACTATTCTGATTTCTGATCATGACACACATACAGCTGTACCAATTCCATTTACAGTCATATAATAAACTTCTAATAAGCCAACAAATATTTTGACAATCCAATAGTGCCTGTTACTGGCTAGATTTTTATTTCAACCTCCAGAGCCCTATGGTATAAGCGATGATAGATTGCGATAAAAGCAACAACCTATAAAGAAGACATGGGCTCAGGTAACATCAAACTAAATGTTAATACTAGCACTGTATAAAAAAAACAGCTAAAATCAAAGCATTAATTTCAAGTAAGTCACAGGCACTTTTAACTTATCAAAAAACAAACAAAAGTACAAATATATGGTGATGCAGTCACAGTCACAAGAAATAACTGTGAAAGTACTACTAGGTGCCCAATTCCAAAGCGTAGATTTCTATGAAGAAGAACGGGCTATAAACTCAATGGAAACTGCTTTTTCAGTCAACAAAACTTTTTCAGAACCATTGTTACTTCATTCACCTTGAGATGAGACGTATGTATGTCAATATAATATTACAATCAACAGGTTCTATAATATTTGTAAAACAGATGGATCTAAAACATTCAGTATCGATAATCAAAAGTATGATAATGACTGGCTTACATCATAGCACGCTGAATTCAAAAATAAATGCCTTTTAATCGGTTAAACCGAAAATAAGGAAAACCCAGATAACTGGGTTTTGGATAATTAATTATCAACAAAAGATAATGAAAAGAACACGTACTCCTTTTGTTATCTCTCTAGTCTTAGTAAACTAGTCGATATCAACACAATGTGCTAACATAATACAAATAATATAATCGATCAAAAAAAGTATTGAATTAAAAATGAAAACGCTAACCTATTTACTCACAATTTTTTATTAAAACAGTGTTTCTGTGATGAAACGATTGAAGTTAGTTTAAAACAAGGAATTGTAGTAGGTAAGGTAGAAAAAACTTTATTGAAAAAGCAAGATTTTTATACATTCAAAGGAATACCTTTTGCGGAAATACCGACGGGGGAATTAAGATTTCAGGTAAGGCTATACCCGTAAGGGTTATTTGCAAATTATTCGAGTTAACCGAACCTGTGAAATCAATTAAATATTTGAACGACTTCGGTAAATTAAAAAAGGAAAAGCTTTGGGGTGTGTAGATGGTAATGGATTTAATTGTTCTTGGTGTGAGAAAAGATTTTGTGAATAGATTTTAATTACTGGAAGAGTTTTACGAAGATCGGTGTGAATTTAACTTAAATTAATTGAAAGAGCTGTTAAAATTCATTTACCGACGTTATACTACAAAATATTCTATTAAAAACAAATTCATTATTGTTTCAGCCCCCAAAACAACACAATGGCTGGAATGGCAACCTGGAAGCCTTTGAGAACAAGCCAACATGTATGCAATTTAGCTCCAGTATGCGGAACAAAGAACCTTTCGGAATATCAGGCTCCGAAGATTGTTTGTACATCAGCATCTTCACCCCCGAAATCAAAGGAAATGCTCCTGTAATAGTCTTCGACTTCAACGACCAGTTCAGGACCTGGTTCAATGGAACCGATACCTATTCTCCTGACTTCCTTGTTGAAGAAGGAGTCATCGTTGTAACCATCAGCCATAGACTTGCCATTCTAGGATACTTGACTACTGAAGATGGTGTCATTAAAGGCAATAATGGCTTGAGGGACTTCATTTTAGGATTGGAGTGGATAAAGGAGAATATAAAACAGTTTGGTGGAGATCCTACTAAAGTAACATTGATGGGTAGTCGTGGTGGAGCAGCATTAGCCGATATGCTGTTGTATTCTAAAAAAGCAAAGGGTCTGTTCTCCGGTGCAATCCTTCAAAGTGGAACGTCATTAGAAGCCATGTATTTCTCTAAAAATCTTAAGAAGAAAGCATTCCAACTCGGCGGTGCTTTAAATATTACAGCAGCTGATAGTAAAGAATTGTTATCAGAGCTGCAGAAAATTGATGCTGAAAAGATTTTATTTGCTGAAATTGATACTATAGATACAGAATCGATCGAAAAATATCAGATAAGTTATTTTCCTTTCGCTCCCTCTATCGAAGAAGATACCGAAGATGCAGTTCTTACAACATTACCAGAAAACGGAAAAGTAGTCAATGACGTTCCTATTATAATAGGGTTTAATTCTCGAGAGGGTCTAGATGCAGTTTCTCAGTTAATATTTGAACCGATACTTGTAACTGATGCAATAGAAAAGAACATTTTAAAACTTCCAATTAGAAGCAACTTTAGATTCGAATATGAAAGTTCGAAGTATAAGGAAGCTGGGCAAGAAATTGTTGATTTTTATTTCGAAGATAAATCTCTTCACTATGGGAACATTCTGGAGTATGCTGTATATATGGGAGATGTCTTAGAGAACTTTGCTGTGGATGTAGCAGCTCAAAAACTAGTATCAGATCTGTCATCTAATGTTTTCTATTACGTCTTTGACTTCAGAGGACAGTGGAATGAGAACAGCCAGTATCTGATGACCAGGGCTAGGTCAAGCATGGGACACCATGGAGCAACCATTGGTGATGATTTATGTTACCTGCAAGTATGCTCTCGGATCAAAAAGGCTTACGATCAGATACTGAACCTGCCAAGTGAACAGAATGAGGTTAAAGTGATGAAGAAGATGGTTCGCCTCTGGAGTAACTTTGCTAAAACAAGGTATGTTCAGAAATTATGATCATCGCAATACCACTTTTTAATAATTGCTCTAGTATTACATATTATGATGATGATGACTGGCCTGTTGGTCTAGTGGTTGGTGGGTGGTGACCCTGACTGCTATGCCGGTGGACGTGGGTTCGATTCCCACCCAGGACAAATGTTTATGTAATGAGCACGATCATTTGTTCTGTGTCTGGGTGTACCTAATCTACGAGTATATATACATATATATAAATAAAAACCGGCCAAGTGCGTGTCGGGCCACGCACAGTGTAGGGTTCCGTAGTTGCCCATCAAAATACTTATACGAACTAACTAAATTAATTTTAAAAAGAAGAATTTTCAAAATCGGTCCAGGAGTCTTTGAGAAATCGGGGAAAATACATAAGAAAAAAGATTACAACGAATTTAGAACCTCCTCCTTTTTTGAATTTAGTTAAAAATAGTTGACGATAAAACCTACCTATCCCCAAAAAACATACCTATAACAGCTGTAAAAATAAAGTTGACAAACTTACATTTGCAGTTGTCTCCGATACATTTTGTTCAAGAAAATATGATATCCAAGTACATTTTATAAGTTGGTCGAATGTTACTCGTAAAGTTGTAAAGCCTACTTAGTCATGATAATTTTCTTTTAAACTTCGTTATATATACTACTATTGTGAATTTTTTCACACCCCCAAACATAACCGTTTAGCTGGTAGAGGGGGGGGACACTCGAATCGAGCAAAATTTAGCACTTTAAAGCTTAATATTTCACAAACGAATTTTTTTATCAAAAATTTGTTAATGGAAACTATCATTATTTTTTAAAGGCCTATTTAATGATACCCCACACTAAGGGGTACGAGAGAAAAACAAAATCCTCACTTTACGTGTAAGTACTGGAGGTACCCTAAAAAAAAATATTTCACGAGATTTTATTTTACCACTTTTTCGGTGTCGTATACTATGTAGGTACGTCAATGTCATAACTTTGTATTAATAATTAGGTTGTGGGTATTTAATAAAATCAGTCTTGGTCAACCCGTCTTTCATTTACGACATGGTGGCAGCGGTGTTGAGTAATTAATTGAAATTAATATTCAATAATCCCGATTTATGTTCGAAAATATCGTAAAAGTGATAGTAACTAGTATCGTAAACAATTGAAAACAATGGAACACGCACGGCCTCCGGCGGAATTGTGTCTGGAAGGTGGTCCGGCCAGTCGGGCCGAAGCGTGGCAAAAATGGCTCAAGCAATTCAACGTGTTTCTCAAAGCGTCTGGTGTCCACAAAGAAACAAATGATGTCAAAGCAAGTTTATTGGTGAATTTGGTCGGATCGGAGGGGTATGATGTGTATACAACTTTCAAATTCACTAAAGATGAAAACAAAGAATGTTACGATACGCTCGTGTTAAAATTTAATGAACATTTTGGAATGAAACACAACACCACGATGGCTAGATTCAAGTTTTTCACGAGAAACCAGGAAGAAGGCGAATCGATAGACGACTATGTGACGGCACTGAAGCTTCTCACTCAGCGATGCGAGTTCGAGCATCTAGAGGAGGGCTTGGTGCGAGACAGGATCGTGTGCGGGGTTCGAGACGGCAAGCTGCGCGATCGACTACTCAGGGCAGACGATCTCACTCTGGCAAAAGCGGTAAAAATCTGCCAAGCTAACGAGATGTCCATGGAGGAACAGATGCAGATAGAGGGCACCAAGACTCAGGTGGTAGCAGTGGACGCGATGTACGCGCGCGGTGCATACCGCGCGGGCACCAGCGGAGGCGCAGCGCGAGGCGGCGGCGGCTCGGCGTTGCCGGCCGGGCGAGGACGTGGCGGACGCGGCGGCGGCGGCGGCGGGGCCGGTTCGCGCCAGCCACAGCGCGGTGCGGCGGCCGGAATGGGTGGCGAGCCCGCCCAGCAGCGCGTGCCTGGAAAAGTGTTGTGTACTGCGTGCGGTTTAGGCAGTTGTGATAGCTATAAGTGTGCGGCTAAAAATGCAATGTGCTTCTGGTGCAATGAAAGAGGGCATTTTAAAAACATGTGTCCGAAATTACGTAGGCGCGTGTTACAAATCAACGCTGGTGTCGAGCCCGACGCCGGCGTGGCCGTTGATGAGGACGACGACGGGTTGTACTATGTTTCTTCGCTATGGGGCAAGATGGATCGTAAGGACTCAAAATGGTATGAAACTTTGATTTTTAAATGTACCGGGGCCAGTGAAAGTTTTAAGTTAGATTCAGGGTCAGATTTAAATGTAATTTCACTAAATACATTTCAGAAACTAGGGCTGCCAAACGAAATAATATGTTCAGATAACACGAGGGCGCAATCATTTTGTGGCAATTATATACCGATAGCGGGTTATTGTTATTTGAAATGTACTTATAAAAACGCTGAGTATGTATTACGCTTCATTATTGCCGACTTCGATTGCCAAAGTGTGTTAGGTAGATATGCTTGTGAAGAGCTGGGAATGGTGAAGCGTATATTGTCCCTCAACCTAGATTCCTATGCAGACTTGTTTCAAGGACTAGGTAAATTACCCGGTAAATATACCATTGTAATAGATCAGTGCGCCCAGCCGTCAGTCTGTCCGGTTAGAAAAATACCCATAGGGGTTCGCGACAAGTTATCGCAAGAATTGGTGCGCATGGAGAAAATGGGAGTGATCCGTAAGGTAGCTCACCCGACACAGTGGGTCAACGGTATTGTAGTGGCGGCCAAGAAGGACGGCACCATCCGGGTGTGTCTCGACCCGCGGCCGCTGAACCGCGTCGTACGGCGCGCGCACTTCCCTCTGCCGACGCTCACAGAGATCGCAACCAAGCTCCAAGGGGCGAAATATTACAGTAAGTTAGATGCTCGTTCTGGGTTCTGGATGGTAGAAATTGACGATGCCAGCGCTGACCTTTGTACCTTCGGGACGCCGTTCGGTAGATACCAATTTTTGCGGTTACCGTATGGAATCAACTGCGCTTCAGAGGTTTTCCATCATAAAATCCGTCAGATACTTGAAGACCTGGAGGGAGTTGATTCATTCATCGATGACGTGATCTGCTGGGGCTCCAACAAAGCCCAGCACGATGAACGTCTGAAGAAATTGCTAGATAGGGCACGAGAGGTTGGTATAAAATTTTACCAAGACAAATGTGAGTTTCAAGTAAGACAAGTGAGTTACTTAGGTCACATTTTTAGCGAGGAGGGCATGGCCATAGATAGAAATAAAATAAAAGCAATAGAGAAAATGCCAGCTCCGGAAGATAGGCCAGCGCTTGAGAGATTTTTAGGCATGATAAACTACCTATCCAAATTTATCCCCAGTTATTCAGAGTTAGCACTTCCGCTCCGCAATCTATTGAAAAAAGATAGCGAGTGGGTATGGGACTCGGCGCAGGAGTCGGCAGTGGCGCAGTTGAAGCGCGCAGTGTGCGCGGCGCCCGTGCTGGCGCTGTACTCGACGCGCGAGCCCGTGCTATTGTCGGTAGACGCGAGCGCGCGCGCACTGGGGCCGTGCTACTGCAGGCAGGCCGTCCGGTCGAGTTCGCCTCCGCTACGCTCACCGACGCGCAAACCCGGTATGCGCAGATAGAGAAGGAGCTGCTCGCGATTGTCTACGCTCTCGAGCGGTTCCATCAGTACGTCTATGGACGTCATGACGTCACTGTGGAATCCGATCATAAGCCCTTGGAGGCGTTGTTTAAAAAACCGCTCGATTCGGTCCCCGCGCGTCTCCAACGCATGATGCTACGCGTACAAGGCTATGATTTTACCGTCATATATAAACCAGGGAAATACATGTACATAGCCGACGCCTTATCGCGAGCGGCAATACCAGAACTTACATCGGAAAAAGTATGTGAGGAAGTAGAAGAACAATCGTGTTTTCTAATAGAAAACATTCGTTTCAGTGTCAGCAAAACAAATCTTATTAAAAACGCCACGAAAAAGGATAAAGAGTGTCAATTACTTATTCAATACATACAAGATGGGTGGCCGCTGAATAAATATTCAGTTGACGAACGAGTGAGAGGGTTGTGGTCGTATAGAGGTAGTTTTAGTTTTATTGATGGAATCATATTCAGAGATAACCTAGTTTATATACCGAAAAGTGTTAGGTCCGAAATGCTGAGTAGGTTACACGACGGTCACATGGGCATAGACAGGTGCAAGCGCCACGCTCGCGAGGTGATGTTCTGGCCGGGAATGTCACGTGACGTGGAGGAGATGGTGCGCCGGTGTCACGCATGCACTGAGCGCGCTCACCGTCCCGCGCGGGAGCCGCTCAGGCCGCATCACATACCGCCCTTGCCGTGGGTCAAAGTAGGCTCAGACATATTTCAGTACGCAGGAAAGTATTTTTTAATAATCGTTGATTACTTTTCCAATTACATAGAAGTGAATCCGTTGACAAACATAGGTACGAAGGCGGTAGTGACCGCCATGCGAGATCAATTCGCGAGGCACGGGATCCCGCAGGAGTTAGTGTCTGATAACGGTCCGGCTTACGCATCTAAAGAGTTCGAAAAATTTTGTTCTGAGTGGGGCATTGAGCACACTACTAGTTCGCCAAACTATGCTCAATCAAATGGGCAAAGTGAACGGAGTGTTCAAATAATAAAAAATATTTTGATTAAGTCAATAAACTCGGGGACAGACTTCTACTTAGGTCTGTTAAACTATCGAGCTACGCCACGTAATGGAATCAGTTCGCCGTCAGAACTATTAATGGGGCGGCGACTGAATACTAGGTTACCATTGCACGTGGAAAAGTTGAAGCCAAGTCGAGATAATGAGATTGACTACAAGGAGATGTTACGTAAACAGCGTGCCGATAAGACGTATTATGATAGGCGAACAAAACCGCTACCGATGTTATCGGCCGGTCAACCGGTACTCGTCACTGACGATGGCAAACGCAAATCTGCACGAGTCATAGGTCGCGCGGCACAGCCTCGCTCTTATTTTGTCGTAGACAATACAGGTAGGCCATTTAGGCGGAACCGGCGGCATCTGGTTAAGCTGCCAACCGATAGCAATGTAACTACTGGCCCTTCTCATGATCAGATGAGCGATGATGAAACTTGGAGTAGTCCTAAAAATGATAGCGATATGAGCCCCGGGACAAGCGATGACGTAATCCCACCCATTTCACTACCAAGCTCACCAATTCAACGCATACGCAGACCGGCGGCTATACTAGCACGACAAAAAATTGAAAACTATTTACAAAAATAATTAACTATAATCCATCCTACCAACCTACAGAATGTAGGTATAGTAGTGACGTCCTTAATATAGTTACGTTAACTTGCCTAACATTCAATTGGAATGAGTATTACTGTGTGTACAGGAACTTTCTGTCTTACTTTATTTTGTAAATTATACTACACCAGAATGTATAAATACATAAGTGCCAACAAAGGTACAAATATTTATTGTAATAAATGATGGCATGCTAAGGTTGAGTACTTAAACAATTAGATTAAGAATAATAAATTGTAAAAAAAAAAAAAAAAAAAAAAAAAAAAGGAGGAGATGTCGTATACTATGTAGGTACGTCAATGTCATAACTTTGTATTAATAATTAGGTTGTGGGTATTTAATAAAATCAGTCTTGGTCAACCCGTCTTTCATTTACGACATTCGGCACAACAAATCCGTATATTTACACCAAATTACAGCTCTCTAGTACTGTGCGTCTCTGAGCTAAACTGATTTTGGTTTTGAATTATTTTGGAAAGTCCAGGGAAGGCTTATAAGGTTTTTTTTAATCGTTTCTCATGCGGTACGGAGTTCGCCGGGTCAGCTAGTTACAAATATATAAGTATGTATATCAGTTGTCTAGTACCCATAACACAAGCTCTGCTTAGCTTGGGACTAGATGGCGTTGTGTGATAGTTGGTGGAAAATTATTATGATAAGGAGAAATCCATGCTATAAAAGAAAAATGTTTACGGAACCTACATAATTCAGGCTTCTAAGTTCAGTACCCAAGTGATTGTAGTTTTGACTCTGTTAAGTTAAAAGCATAAGTAATTGAAAGCTAATGTCGAGAGCTTTTACTAAGAATAAAACCCAATTAACTTACCAACAATATTCTACATAAAAATACCTTTACAATATTGCTACACGTCAATAGCAGTCTCTTACAAAAAACTTTGAGTAAAACAAACAGGGCGTTGTTCAATTTCCATTTTGATTAAACCACAAAAAAAATGTTTGCATAAAGAAATCATAAACGAAACAGCGCGACAACTTCTATTTGGCAACCAATAGCGACCTGAAAAAGGCGCTATATGTTATTACCGTTACCGTTTTTTTTACCTTTACGACAACTTCCAACAGAATTGACTTAAACTAATTTATAGCATGAATTGACTTAAACTAATTTATAGTATGCATTAAATTATCAAATGAATCCTCCTACCCAGAGCAGGGCAGAAGAGACTGTCAGACTTGTACTGACTAAAATCCCCGGTGTACTTCGATAGCCTTTTACGTTGCCGAGGCCATGGTCGAGGGCCATGTTATATGCCGACAGTGGCAACCAGCTTTTTTTATTTGTCAACAAACAGCACTTTTGAACGGAAAGTGATGAAATGGAATGCAACTTAACATCATCAACATCGCTGGCAGCAGCAGCTCGTGTCTTTTGCCAGGGTTAACCGCGATCTTTTTAACTGTTCACTGTTCCACCCGTTGATCTACTCTCGGTAAACATTTAATCTCAAAGCTGGCTCGTCGAAAAGCACACACAGAGTCCAACGATAAGATTTCTTATAGAAAATAACAAGGCAACTTTGCAGTGTACTGTCAACTAATAATTTTAATAGGCAAACTCCTGTTCCAGGAACCCCACACCATCAAAAGACGATCCAGTCCTAAAAGGCTTCACCTGGAAACCGATAAGCAAGGACCCTGATACCGACTACCTCCACATCGGGAAACAGCTCCGCATGAAGACCAACCCTCTAGGAGAGAGAAAGAAGTTCTGGCAAGACTTCTTGGAGAAGTATTCCAAGATGGCGATCGATGGAGTAGTTGCTGATGAAGGAAAAGATGAGCTATGATGACTTAATACTAATGTTTTAAATTAAAGTTGTTTTTTTTACTTTATTATTATTTTTTGCACCATCAGCCTATAATGTTCTCACTGCTGGCTCGCAGGCCTTCTCTCTACATGAGAGTGGGGCACAATCCATCACGCGGGTATAGTGTGAGTTGATGAATATCACATGTCTTCGAATTTTTGGTTCTAGGGCATGTCCTAGAACAGTTCAGGATTGGAGCGGATAAAGGAGATAACGGGTTCTAGGACATGCCGGTTTCCTCACGATGTTTTCCTTCACCATTTTGAGAGCAGTGGTGATGAAATAAATTACACAAAGTAATGCGCCTGGCGGGGTTCGAATCCACGACCTACAACTCGTAAGTCGGGACCGATACTACTGGGCCACCACTGCTCTTTGACTGCTCTCATTCATTAATACATGAGTACTAACAGGTAATATTTATAAATCCTACCAATCCTTTCTTATCGGGTTATTGTAAGGTTTGCCAAAAAAGGGCAATACCCCTCAAATAAAGTATTGATCCTGTTCTCCTAGTTCTTTCTGTTCAGATTCCACATTGTGTTCTCGTTTTCGGTAGTTTCGTGCTGGATTTTTAATTTAAGACGATCGTCTACCGAGCGCTCGTCCATACAAAAAGAGAAAACGTTTTTCTCCCCCTAGATGTTATCCTATCTCAATGATTTTTTAGAATGCATCTGACACAGTAAAAAACTAGGTTTATAGGTTTTCTTTTTTTCAAAATTTATAATAGTTTGAAAGTTACAGGCGCCTAAAAGTTACTATTTTTATGACAAAATCTTCATTGAAGTAAAACCTTTGTATTTAAAAAACAAAGAAGTTTAAGAAGAAAAGCAAAACCTACAAACCTAGAATATAATATGCTGAAACGATTGACACCAGAATCTAAGAGATTGGTCGTGATTTAGTATGTGAAAAACGTTTTCTCCCGGGAGACAAATTTCATATAAAAAATACTTACAGTCAGTCCCGAGCTGCAACGCTCTCTATCGCACGATCGGGGTTTTTTCAAAGCGTGAGAGGACCAGTAGGAGTTTTTCTAAATACCTATTTTTTGAAATGGCAGCAGCTATTCTTTCCTCTTAATTGTTCTGCTATCTCCGTGCAGAAAAAATGGGACGATTGTAGGTACAATGATCAAAATTAAAGAAAACAAAAATTTTTGGGTAAATTATCTACTTTTTTCCCGTTATTATTTTTGTGGCGAACTTACAACAACCCATCCTATCCACCTAATATTATAAATGTGACAGTTTTTTTGGTTGAATGGATGGATGTTTGTTCCTCTTTCAAGCAAAAACCACTAAATGGATTTGGATGTTTGGTACACAGATAGTTTATAACCTGGATTAACGCATAGGCAGTTTTATCTCGATTTTATGTTCCTATATGGGATACTTTTCAAATTGTAGATGAACCCGCAAGCAACAGCTCGTGTAGTATTTGTATAAATAATAACTGATGGTATCCGTTTCACTGCAGGAAAAGCTACATACAGTCGTTAGGTACGGAGGAAATACGGCGGAATCTATAACAATACACCTGTTTCACATACTTCCATACAAACTTCTTACACATAATGAAAACCTCCATAGTTAGCAGTTTCCATACATTGTCTGAACTTGAACATGTTCCAAACATTCTTGAACAACAGCCTAACGACTCCAAGTTTATCTGTACAGCTGGTCTTACATGGTACCTTAAAGCAATTCTTCTAAAAGTGATTCACTTCGCGAATTTCCAGCAACATCTTCAGGAACTCTTCTAATTTTTTGTAAAATAATTACACTGGTCAGTAGTTCATATTTATCAAGAAAACGAATAAAAAACTATAAGATCTCTTTCTTTTACGACAAAAATATTGTCTTTTATTGGGAACTAAACAATTTTATTTGACATTTGGAGTTTGACATTTATTTTTAATCTACCTATTGGCCTATAGGTAGGTTAGGGTAGGATCAGTTCATACTATAGGTCTATTTATTTTGTGGATCATTTTACGTTTTCCCATAGGCACCTACTAAAACTTTCAGATAGACGAATTGTGTATTAAAAATTGTAATAGAATTGATAAAGAACAAAGATATCGTAATTATATTAGCAACATTGCTATAGTGGTACTTTTAGACCCGTAGGCTTTATTAATATACTTATTGGTTGATAATTAAGTTGTAACGGAAAATATTACGTAATATACTTACATGGTGAAGTTTTAACAAAGCAAAGTTTCTATGTTACATTCTACAAAGTTTAATAATTATTATAATTTTATTATTAATTAATTTGAGAAGGTAGTCCTGGTTCCCGACGCAAAACATTATGAAAGTAGTATCTAAAGGCTATACACGTAGCTATTTACTTGTGAAAGACTAGACTTTAGTCTGTCCTAGACTTGTACAGCTTGGCAAAAAACAGTAGAAAACCGGAAGTCGCCACTGTGCTCTCGCTACCAGCACTTTGAATGATTTTATTTTATTATTTTTCACTTATTACGTTAGTTTTATGGCACAATAATAATTCTACAAACCTGCGTTCTTTGTTTACATCAAATATCAAAGATTTTAAACGTTGTCAACAAACAAAAAGATTAGTTCCGTTTCAATCCGTTTTGGCCAAGCTGTACAAACACACCTTACTAAATATGTGACCAGAAACTATACAAAAGTAAAATTTAGGTGTGGTGTGTTTATTTTGGCAATAATTAACTTTATTAATACGACAAAAATAACTAAAGAGAAATAGAATTTCTTCGAACTAATGAGAGGGAAATATATTAATATTAAAACATTAATAAACTAAATACCTATTAAAATTTTGATCGACGTTCAAATTAGGAACCGAAAAACGCATTTTTTTTTACAAACGGTTACAAGTACGATTACGCGTAACTACGAATAAATAAATTTATTATTTAATTAACTCAGTCGATTAGTGGGACATTTTATTTATTACTGTGGCAACACCAGTGTGAACGAATGACAGAGAAATGACATTTTGCGTTTCGTGGACAGACTCGGCCATTTTGTTCGGGACCAGCATCGAATGCGGACGTTTTATTAAGTGTACTAGGAGAAAATAATATAACTACCCTCCAAATATTTAATGTTAGTTTTTTCAAACTTTAGTGTAATTGTGTGTGTGTGTCGAGGTTTCTATGCGTTATTGCTCTAAATATAGACGTAAACTGAAAGTGGTGGATTTTCTATCCGTACGAATAATAAATCCTTCCGCTCGTGCGGGTATTTTAATCTGCGCGTGCGCACTTTGTGGTGATTTATATCGCTCCAGTTTATAATTACAATTACCGTGTTCCGTAATCACATCTTAGCTCGCGAGTTGCTTCCAATTGAGTAAAGTACTCAAATTCTAAATGTGTTTACATCCTTTAAACTTTCCTTTCATTAGTTAATTTCTTCAGCTAACGGTGAACGAGTACACTACGTTTATTTTTTTTTTACTTTTTTTGTGATTTAATCTTTTGAATCGCAATACTGGCATAATTCCTCATCCCTTTCCTCTAATAACAATGATAACATTCTTATGCTTTAAGAACCATCATTTATTGTTACTTCAATGTAAGGAACTCGGATCAAAGAAATAGGCAGATAGAGCGCTCAGAACACGCGAGTGTGTCCACCAAAGTAAATACAAAATCAAAAACGAATATCAAACACGCGACGCGACGTACCAAGCTACGCATCGTATCAAGCTACGCGTAGTTGTTGTTTGCCAAAATATGACGTCTCGTGTCTTTAAACATTGTAAAATTTGTTCTCAAAAACAAAGAAAACACTATGGAATGTAATTCGATTTGATTTTGTATTTGCTTTGGTGGACACGTACACTCGCGTGTTCGGAGCGTTCTACCTGTCTATTTCTTTAATCGGAGGTAAGGAAATTCAAAATTCATTTGAAAATGCAACAACCATGTTTGTAACTGACTTCAAAAAGAAGGAGGTTCTCAATTCGGATGTTTCTTTCTTTCTTTTTTCTTAAGGCAGCGCTAGTCGCGAGCTCGAACTCACTGGCAGGCATGGTCAGAAACCAATTATTTCACCGGAAATCGAGCCATACTGTTCATGTGTGCGCAAGCGTCATCCCCTCGTGGAGAAAACATGGGAAAAAATTATTCTGTGAGATGCACGATCATTCAGAGAAAAAGGCGCGCGTAAAAACATACGAAAAAGCCTTTGGAAGAAGGGGTTTTATGAAAAAAACACTGCATCAATTAATTTCAAATAAAATTTATTAAATTTTTCGATAAATTTGCTGTGTCGGTACGGACTTCGTTTTGGAAATTTGATGCTTCTTTAGCTTCTAATTTACACCTAAAGGTGTGTTAAAATAAGCAAAAAAAACAATCTTTAGAAGCTCGTAACTTTTTAATAGCTTCCTATTTTACAATTCTGCTTCCGTACCGACAAAATAAATAATGAGACAAAACGATACCATGTTTAATTTTGGATGTACCTTGTCAAATAGTGGAGTAAAACCCCAACGAAGTTTCTGTGGAAAAAATGTTGACTTGTTTGACCTTAACGCCTAAGGCTGCTCCTATAACTCCAAGAGGATTCACCTTCCTGTTTATCACCACGTCGGAAACAAAAGACGCTGTTAAACAACTCGCCGAAACGAACACGTTGGCAGCAATACGTGGGAAAACAAACCGTACGCCTACGTATTACAAGTGTAAATCATCTGCATCGTAAGATCATGTATCTTGGTACGTAGGGCGGCGGCTGGAAACAAACGTTGCCCGAAAACGTGGGATACGTAAGCGATGGAAACGTAGCGATGGGAACGTGAGACGTGAGTGATAAACATGGTGGAAACTTGAGGAGTTCTAGTGGCCTACTTTTTTTTTTTTGGAACGAAGTTCCTTATCCCGCGTTATGAAAGGGGGCTGGACGGAAAAAAATCTTAAAAGTTGTCACGACACTTTTCCGACTGCGCGACGCAAAAGGAGGGTAATCTGTTTTAACGGTGTTCTGTGTAACGAGTGGAGTGGAGTGGAGTGGAGTGGAGTGGACTGGACTGGACTGGACTGGACTGGACTCGACCGGACCGGACAGGACCGGACCGGACCGGACAGGACCAGACCGGACCGGACCGGACTGGACTGGACTGGACTGGACCGGACCGGACTGGACTGGACCGGACCGGACCGGGCAGAACCGGACCGGAAAGTACAGGACCGGACCGGACCGGACAGGACCGGACCGCACCCAACAGGGCCAGACCGGACCGGACCGGACCGAACAGGGCCAGACTGGACTGGACCGGACCGGACTGGACTGGACCGGACCGGACCGGACAAGACTGGAACGGGCCGGACAAGACTGGACCGGGCCGGTACGGACTGAACTGGACTGGACCGGACCGGACCGGACCGGACCGGACCGGGCAGGACCGGACCGGAAAGTACAGACAGGACCGGACCGGACAGGACCGGACCGGACCGGACCGGACCCCAGTGGAGTCGCGACGATTATTTTTGTTGAGTGTATACAGTAACTTTGTTCCATACAGGTGTCCCTTGACACCGCTCAAGTTTTTATTTTTTTAGTCCTGCACCGTATGCTCTACTGTGTCCTCCGAGCGATCCTCGCAGTGGTGACACCCAGGCGTTTCTTCCTTCCTCACCGGACACGGAAGTTTCGGGAGGTACCTAGCTGTGTCTGTCTGTCCTCACGGTGGCGATAGGCGGAGACGTCTAGCGCCCGGCATTGCTTGCGGTCATGCTGCGGGGGGAGACGGAGTGGGAAGCAGTAGCCTTCTGCGCAGCAGTCATGCTCGCGAAAGAGAAGGCAGGCCGCGTGAGAGAGAGGATAGTGTCCTCCCTCCGCAAAGCTAGAGTAATTCCAGTGTGGGAGAGACAGAGCTATACAAGTCGTCTAGCGCCATCTCGCTTCCACGCTGGAATTGTCATCATCATCAGCTGGAAGACGTCCACTGCTGAACATAGGCCTCCCCCTTAGACCACCACGCCGAAAGACAGTTCGCCACTTGCATCTATCCGTTGCCCGCGACCCTCACGATGTCGTCGGTCCACCTAGTGGGAGGCTTGCCTACGCTGCGTCTTCCGGTCCGTGGTCACCACTCGAGAACTTTTCTTCCCCATCGGTTGTCAGTTCTACGAGCGATGTGGCCTGTCCATTGCCACTTCAACTTGCAAATTTTATGAGCTAAGTCGGTGACTCTGGTTCTTCGCAGAATATCCATGTTCCGGATTTTATCCCGAAAAGAAACTAAAACTCTGAGCATAGCTCTTTCCATTGCTCGTTGAGTGACTCTTAGTCTCTCTAAAAGGCCAGCAGTCAAAGACCACTGGAATTGTAGGCCACCAGAACTCCTCAAGTTTCCACCATGTTTATCACTCACGTCTTGCGTTCCCATCGCTACGTTTCCATCGTTTACGTATCCCACGTTTTCGGGCAACGTTTGTTTCCAGCCGCCGCCCTCCGTACCAAGCGACATGATCTTACGATGCAGATGATTTACACTTGTAATACGTAGGCAGACGGTTTGTTTTCCCACGTATTGCTGCCAACGTGTTCGTTTCGGCGAGTTGTTTAACAGCGTTTTTGTTTCCGACGTGGTGATAAATGGGTAGGTGAATCCTCTTGGAGTTCTTTTGATATAAAAAAAAGAAAGAAAGAAACATCCGAATTGAGAACTTCCTCCTTTTTGAAGTCGGTTACAAAATTGGTTGTTGCACTTTCAAATGAATTTTGAATTTTCTTACATTGAAATATCATTAACAAATTATGGTTCTTAATAATGTCATCGTCATTGTTATTAGAGGAAACGGATGAGGAATTAAGGCGGTGATGATTACGATTACAGTCACGAATCAAAAGATCCATCACAAGCTACAGTATTTTAAGACTTGACAATATGATTGAATCTTAATGTAGTATCGCCGTCGCACTGCATCCGATCCGAATCCGTGAAAATAAGAATGCTTAAAAAAAGCTTGGACCAGTATTGCTTTTCGCACTGCATTTGATCCGGGTAAGTGAAAAGACGTATTGGTCTTGATATTGCTGATGCAGTAATTAAATCTCCGATCCAAATTCAAGCAATACAAGAGCAGGACTCTGCTCTTGGGTTCGATTCCCGCAAGGAACAAATGTTTGTATTTTCTGCAAGTACCTCGTTGTTCCCTCTCAGAGGGCGAAAGCCTGCCGGGGTCGCGGGATTATTTCCTTATCGTGACCCCGGAACATAACAGGCTACTGAAGGACACCGTGGATTTTAGTCAGTAGAAGCCTGACAGTCCCTCGGGAGCCCTGCCCGGGGTGGGAGGACTCGATTTTACCACGCTAAAAAAAAAGTACCTCGTTGTTCAGAGTCTTTCAATGTTTGTTATACGCAACCACGATACAGGAGAAATTCCCAGGGTTTGGCTAAGAAAAAAAAATACCCCCAAATCAAGAAAAGTAAAGGTACTTACCGATAGCTGAAGAAACTAATCAAAGTAAGGAGAAAACGGATGTAAACACATTATTTTATTATAAACTTATAATTTAATCATTTTACACAATTGGAAGCAACTCGCGAGCTAAGATGTGATTACGTAACACGGTAAGCGATATAAATCACCACAAAGTGCGCGCGCGCAGATGAAAATACCCGCACGAGCGGAAGGATTTATTACTCGCACTGATAGAAAATGCACCACATTCAGTTTACGTCAATATTTAAAACAATAAAGCATAGAAACCTCGACATACACACAATTATACTAAAGTATGATAAAACTCACATTAAATATTTGGAGGGTAGTTATATTTTCTCCTAGTACACTTACTAAAACGTCCGCATTCGATGATGGCCCCGAACAAACTGGCCGAGTCTGTCCACGAAACGTAAAACGTCATTTCTCTGTCATTCGTTCACACTGGTGTTGCCACAGTAATAAATAAATGTCCCACTAAACGACTGAGTTAATTATATTATTATTTACTTATTTATTCGTACACATTAAATATTTGGAGGGTAGTTATATTTGCTCTTAGTACACTTATTAAAACGTCCGCATTCGATGATGGCCCCGAACAAACTGGCCGAGTCTGTCCACGAAACGTAAAACGTCATTTCTCTGTCATTCGTTCACACTGGTGTTGCCACAGTAATAAATAAATGTCCTACTAAACGACTGAGTTAATTATATTATTACTTATTTATTTATTCGAATTATTCGTACTTACGCGTAATCGTACTTGTAACCGTTTGTAAGAAGATTTGCATTCTTCGGTTCCTAATTTGAACTTCAATCCAATAGAAATGTTTAATGTATATGCATGTGTAGTTTATTAATGTTTTAATTTAATCTATTTCTTTTGTCGTTTTACTATAGATAATTATTGCTAAAATAAAAATACACCACACCTGGAATTTACTTTCACCGAAATGATATTTGTACAAGTGAATTTGATAGTTTCTGGTCAAGTGGTATCGGCTCCGACTTACGAGATGTAGGTCGTGGGTTCGAATCCCGGCAGGCGCATTACTTTGTGTAATTTATTTCATCACCACTGCTCTCAAAACGGTGAAGGAAAACATCGTGAGGAAACCGGCATGTCCTAGAACCAAAAATTCGAAGACATGTGACATCCACCAATCCGCACTGGGCCCGCGTGGTGGATTATGGCCCACCCCCTCTCACAGAGAGGAGGCCTGTGTCCCAGCAGTGGGAACATTAATAGGCTGATGATGATGAAGTGACCTCTTGAGTTTCCAAGACTAGACTTGTACAGCTTGGCCAGAACGGATTGAAACGGAACAAAAAATTTTATTTCTGACAGCGTTTTAAAATCTTTGATATTTGATGTAAACAAAGACCGCAGGTTTGTTAGATTTATTATTGTTCCATAAAAATAACGTAATAAGAGAAAAAAAAATCATTCACGGTGCTGGTAGCGCGAAGACAGTGGCGACTTCCGGTTTTCTACATTTTTACGTCAAGCTGTATGTATAAACACCTGATCTGCGTCATGCGGTAGGTCAGGACGCCGCCGTGACGCCTATGCAGACACTCCTCAAAGAGGGGTCTTACCGTCGCGATTGCGGGGCACCCGAGGTCATTGATGTCTAGCAGAAAAAGAGTTGCAGGGGTGTAAAACGGTAACAATCAAATTTATTTTTGTATTTATCATAAGTAGGTACCTGTTTTTTTTTTGTTACCGCGGGGAAACCTTCAAAAGGCTACCGGTCTTTGGGGAAAAGACCGGGGAGTGTGGGATTTGTACCTCACTAAAACCACCCCGGTGGTCACCATCAACACATGGGAGGAGGCCCCGTTTCCTCTTAAAAGACCTGACCGTGGCCTCCTCTGTGCAACGCCTGTTAGGGCACATCCCTAGGGAGACTGTATTGGCCTCCTATTAGCTTCGCTGTACAATTTAATGTATACGGCGGCACGTGACCACTGTGCCACCGTCATCTATGAGGTCAAACAGGTACCTACTAGTTATATAGGATTAGGATGTTTTGGTGACTTCCTTCTGCTGCTGTGTGTATGTGTGAGTTAGAGGATATCCTCCACCTCACACTAAGTAATGCCAGTTAATTTGTTGTATTTAATTACTAGCTTTTTTTTTTAGCGTGGTAAATTCATCAAATGAGTCCTCCAACCCCGGGCAGGGCGGGAGGGACTGTCAGACTTCTACTGACTAAAATCCACGGTGTCCTTCATAGCCTTCTGGCCCTCTGAGAGGGGGGCCCCGTCATTATGCTGACGCTCTTTGAGGCGCGCGTGGGACACAACGCGCCGTCGACCCGGGCATTTAATTACAGCTTGGCAAGAACGTTTTGAAACAGTACTGATCTTTTTGTTTGCTGACGTTTTAAAATCTTTGATATTTGATGTTAACAAAAACGCAGGTTTGTTAGATTTATTATTGTGCCATAAAATTAACGTAATGAGTGTAGGATTTAGCCAGAGCAAAAGGGAAATAAAAGTTTTCATTTGGACAGATAAGCATAATTTATTTTTAATGGGTTCAAATCATTAAAATAATGATAAATAAGTATTACATTTATCAAGATATTATTAATCATTAATCACAAAAATAAGTAACTATACTACTACATTTATAAAGACAATATTAAATTATTAAAATTCACTGTACTTACACAAGTATTAAAGAGTTCCTCACACTTTCACAGTTCGACGACTACTAAAATGGCGCTGTCTTGTAACTTTTTATCTCCTCCTCTTTACCACGTAAAAATAGTCAATTGAGATCATAATATTCATTAGCGCCATTTTAGCTTTTTAAAACAAGTCAAATCACTTACTAATTTCAGCCAATATATTTGTATAATATAAAGAAAAATACTGTTATTGTCTTAAACTACTTGTAATTATCGTATTTAACATTTAAATAGCTAACATGAGTGAAAATAAATAAAGTCATTCAAAGTGCTGGTAGCGAAAGCATAGTGCCAAGCTGTAAGATCCTTCGATTTCATCAGATTTAACATCCCATCATCAGATTTAGACAGGAATAGGACCACCTCAGAATAAAGACTTTCGAATAAAAAGAGAATAATAAAATTATGAAAAAAGGCTCCGCTTGAATCAAACTACTGGCGCCATCTAGTACAAAATAAAGAACTATATTATGTTACACGTGCTCTCATACTTTTAACCTAGATGGCGCTACTATACGTGTTTGCTGGATTAGGTTTTCAATTCCCAAAACAAAAAGAAGAAGCAAGTTCTCTATAAATAAATATGTGTGTTTGTCTGTGCGAACATAAACTAAGTGCTCTTAAATGGTAGAATTTATTTGAATGCGGGTTTTCGGAGCGACGATCTTTGGGTTTTAAAGAGAAACTAAGCGAAGCACTCCTATAACCCAGTATGGGCTCATAGGCTCAATTCAGCTCTCTCTGTGACTCTGGTTTTCAACTAAAATGTTTTGAAAAACCTCTTATTTTAAAGCTATACGTACGTTTTTGTAAGTGAGAGACCTAGTAAATACTACAAGCAATTAAGTAAATGTCTAAGTTTGGCTTTTAAAGTGATGGCACAGTGATAGTTAACAACTAGCCATATTTTATCGCTTTGAGACACTCTCATCTAAAAAACATCCAATCGCTTTTTATATCGAGATATAAGTAGTTTTTATAGTTTTCCTATTCAAAGTTTCTGATTTTCGGGGACAGCAATATTAGGTATGAAAAAGCCTGACATCATACCTACGTTCAGAAAGAATAAAATACATTTAGTAAACGGCTCCAAAGGTGTCGCAGCAGAGCGTAGAAGATGGCGGGACGAACTTTACAAAACCAGCGACTAGTGGTCCAGTTTGGCCCTGGATCGTGAAAACTGGAACTGCAAGAAGTCATGGAGAGAGACCTTTGTACAGGAGTGGGACGAATAAAGTAGGCTAGCTGTATCAGTATCAAAAAATGGCTAGACTAATAGATTGCACGTCAGCAGATACGACCCCATTTGTAAAATGTTACCCATCGAACATTAACCTTTTACTATTGTGATAAGGTTGGAAATCTATAAATTAAAGGAAGACAAATTAAAATAAGTTGAAGCGTCAGCGCTTCAACTTATACGTATCCGTATTTTTAAACAAATAAATATCCGTATTTTTTTTTAGGTGGCCCCCTCATCAAAATGAGTCCGCCCGCCCTGCGTGGGGTCGCAGGGATTATTCCCTTTGTAAAACCCCGGTTTACTTTGGGGACAGGCTATGTCAAAGGACCCCAGTGGATTTTAGTCAGTAGAAGTCTGACAGCAAACCTCCCGGTTGCCCGGGGTTGGAGGACTCATTTACCCCCATGATTTTACCTGAACGATTTTAAGTAAGTAAGTCACCTTTAAAAAAAAAAAAAACAAAGACTTGAAACAGCTTGGCCAGGTGCCGGATTGAAACGGAACTAAAATTTTTTTTCTCGGGGGCACGTTTTAAAATCTTTGATATTTGATGTAAACAAAGACCGCAGGTTTGTTAGATTTGCGCTTATTGTTCCATAAAAATCAACATATTCAAAGTGCTGTTCAAGCGCGAAGACAGTGGCGACTTCAAAGTTTTCTACAAACTATGTCAAGCACAATGTAAATGTACAAAACCTGACCTGCAGTCATGCAATTAGGTCAGGAATCCGTGATCCTAATGTTGTCCATTACACTCCTCACTAACCGGTTTGGTCGGTCGTTATCGCCGCGAGGGTGCGGGGTGCCCGAGTTCATTGATGTCTAGCAGAAAAAGAGTTGCAGGGGTGTAAAACGGTAACAAACAAATTTATTTTTGTATTTATCATAAGTACCTACTTGTTAAGATTAAGATGTTTTTGGTGACTTCGTTCTGCTGCTGTGTGTATGTGCGAGGGAGAGGATATCCTCCACCTCACACTTAGTAATGCCAGTTAATTTGTTGTATTTAATTACAGCTTGGCAAGAACGTTTTGAAACGGTACTGATCTTTTTGTTTGCTGACAGTTTTGAAATCTTTGATATTTGATGTTAACAAAAACGCAGGTTTGTAAGATTTATTATTGTGGCATAAAACTAACGCAAAAGTGAAAATAAATAAAATCATTCAAAATGCTGGCAACGAGAGCACAGTACTGTTTTTTGCCCAGCTGTAAGATCCTTCGATTTCATCAGATTTAACATCCCATCATCAGATTCAGAAAATGGGTCCACCTCAGAATAAAGACTTTCGAATAAAACGAGAATAATTATGAAAATAGGCTCCTCCTTTTACAATTTTGGTTGAAAATAAAAACATTTTGTACTATGGATATCGCTTGAATCAAACTACTGGCGTCATCTAGTACAAAATAAAGAACTATATAATGTTACGCGCGCTTTCATACTTTTAACCTAGATGGCGCTTCTATACGGGTTTGCTGCGGATTTAGTTTTCAAACAAAATGAAGAAGCAAGTCCTGCGTAACTATCTGAGTGCTCTGAAATGGGAGAATCTATTTGAATGCGGGTTTTCGAAGCGACGGTCTTTGGTTTTTAAAGAGAAACTAAGCGAAGCACTCCTATAACCCAGTATGGGCCCATAGGCTCAATTCAGATCTCTCTGTGGACTCTAGTTTTCAACTAAAATGTTTTGAAAAAAATCTTAATTATTTTAAAGCTATAGGTACGTGCGTTTTTGTAAAGTGAGAGACCTAGTAATTACTACAAACCTAAATGTCTACGTTTGGCTTTTAATGGTGATGGCACAGTGATAATTAACAACTAGCCATATTTTATCGCTTTGAGACACTCTCATCTAAAAAACATCCAATCGCTTTTTATACCGAGAAATCGTTTTTCATAGATTTCCTATTCATAGTTTCTGATTTTCGGGGACAGCAAATATTAGGTAAGTATGAAAAAGCTTGCCTGCACATCATAAGTTCAGAAAAAATAAAATACATTTAGTAAACGGCTACAAAGGCGTCGCAGCAAATCTCGTAGAAGATGGCGGGACGAACTTTACAAAACCAACGACTAGTGGTCCAGTTTGGCCCTGGATCGTGAAAACTGGAAGAAGTCATGGAGAGAGACCTTTGTACAGGAGTGGGATGAAGTAGTCTGGCAGTAACAGTATCAAAAATTAAATTATATAGGTACACACTTACACATACATATTCCCACGGACGTATATAAGGGGGGGGGGGGGGTTTGGGGGTCCGGACCCCCCCATTAATATTCATCTTACTTGTCCAACAGAAAAAAATACATGCAAGCGGGAGAATATGGGCACCGCCCCCGCCACTACCGCCCGCGATCCGGCGGCATGGCGGGGTCCAATAAATACATATCGCAATACATACATAACATATAAGTTTTTATTTAAAGGCACCTAAACCTAAGTTAAATATTATAGATTACCCGCGACTATACTTGCGTGCTATAGTCGCAGGCAATATTTAATTTGTAAATGATAGATTTAGGTAATTGGTTTACTTTGGGGACCCCCCCCCCCTTGTCAAAGCTATAGCTACGTCCGTGCATATTCCCTTTCAGTGCGCTTTTATTTGAGACCCCACTCGAGTTTATTTGCAAACCTCGGTTACCCTTCCCCACTTTTACCCCCACAACTTTTAAACCTGAACCGATTTTAAGTAAGTAAGTCACCTTTAAAACAAAAACAAAAAACAAAATTGAAATCTATTCATTCGTTCGGGCTCTATGGTGCCACATACAGACACGTCAAACTTATAACACCCTCTTTTTCCGTCGGGGGCACGTTTCACTATACTGTTACAATGGTTGAAAATCTATTAAAGGAAGACAAATTGAGATAAATTGATGCGCTGATGTCTACACAACAAATAAATCATCCATATTAGCAAATCAGACTCAAACGTTAAAATATCGCTTACAAAGATTTACAAACTAGCACAGCACAATATTAAATGTGCACAACCTTAACAGCAGCAGCAATTATTAAATCTGTTATATAATGTTGTACATTACGCACCTCACTAACCGGTTTGGTCGGTCGTTAACCAGTAACAGTTAGCAGTTATTCGTACCTAACTGATTTAGTAAACAAACCTTCAATGCAGTAGACATATTAAAGCAAATATGATACGAAGACCCATGCAGTAGACACATTGAAGCAACGATACGAAGACCAAAAAATATCAAATAAGAACTTTTTTTAGGTGTAAAATCATGGGGTGCTAAGACAGGAAACCTCCACGTGCGCCCGTGGACTGGAGTTCCCTCTCGGATACGTCCGGGGGGAAGACCAGCTTTTCGGCCCGGTGCACCCTGGGATGCGGACAAAACTCTTCCTTAGGCACTGTGTGCCTAAGGGGTCTCTTTGCCCGTACGCGAATGGCCTGTCGTGTGGACGCTCCCACGCGTGTCCCTCTAATTAGCAGAGGGCACAGCGGCGGAGCGGGCTTGCTGACGGTGAGTGATGGGTAGCTCGCCGTCCGACCAAGGACCAAGCCCGGGTCGGTGGCGCGTCGTATTTCGCGCTAAATGCCTGCTGGGGTCGCGGATTTTTTCTTAACCCAGGATACCGTGGCCCCGGAACGTAAAGAGCATAGGAAGGAACACGGGTGGATTTCAGTCAGATAAGAGTCTGACAGTCCCTTCCGCCCCACCCAGGGCGGAAGGACTCATTTGATGAAAAAAAAAGGTGTAAAATCATCAAATGAGATCGAGCCCGCAGAGAGTTTGAAAGTGGATGGGACTCAATGAACTATCGTACGCAACTAAAATTTTACACGGTTTAACATTTGTCCAATTCGTTCCATTAAAAGATTTTAGTAACTTTACATTTACATAACTTATTCATACAGGTTATGTGGATATCGCCAAAGGGGAGGCCAAATCCATTTAAGTGGACGTCCTACGGCTGAGGTGATGAGTGAAAATGATGATGATTCATACATTTAATTCGACTTTTGATATTACATGTATGAATTTATGTATTCAGTTCTTAGTGAATAGTAGCTTGTATGCATCGCAAAGTTTCAGCTGCCAATAGGTTTAAAAAAACGAATCTTTCCCGATACTAAACTTCCATCCCCTATCGAATCCCTTGGTTCAATTTAGATCAAAGATACTTTGTAGAAAACTGGGATGCCCACGTCATAATACGTAATTATGCATGCAAAGTTGACTAGCAGCCCGATCGGCTTCAATGGGTGACGACATGATACAAACTTTTCATTTTATCCTCTAATCAAAATCCGGCTCTTATGCGGATGCCTTACAAACATCTAACATGCCAAAAGAAGTCAGCCGAATCGGTCAAGCCGTTTTGAGCTATGTGCGTTAGATAGACACTATGTCTATCAGTCACCTTTTATATTTTATAAGATTAGATAGAAGATAACATAGGAAATTCAGCCTGGTCCCTACAGCCAAATGGCAAAGCGACATCGCTAACGTTCTAACGGTCAATGTTCTCTACATTTTCAAATTATACCTCATTGCATAAAGTTGAAAATCATCCAGATTCAGATCGCCATTTGTTTCGTTCGCTATCGCTCAGAGTCTTACGTAGATTTTCAGGACACCAATGCGATGGAGTATAAACGTTGCTCAAAGCTTTTTTAGCGACTGCTGACGTTAAGATTGTCGCTTCGTTTGGCTACAGTCTGGATGCCTTGAAAATTGGTTTACACGTGCAATAAGTATTTATTATGCCTAGAAATTTTAACTTAAATGAAGGTTTTTGATCGATGATTTCGTAAGTTAAAAAATTTGATTACAGAAATAATTATGCGAGATCTATAAAATGCGCGGTTATATGTATTAATCGGTTATAAAGCAAGCAAGTGCACCAAACGCGTAGACCTTGGAAAGGCCAGCTTGGTTAGATTACGATTAGGCTAGTTAAACTGGGTTGGTAACATCCACGCTGCTATCCTCTAGTCAAAGGGCTAGAACAGACAAAAATTCTAAAACCTATATTTTTAGCTACGGTATCGATTGTAGAAGATGACCCAAGTATTCTTGAAAGAATATTCAATCCACAGTTTAGACTTTCCTACCATTTTATTATAATTATAGATATTAGGTACTCCATTTGTTTGCTCCGCAGCGTCGCCCTGCTAATGTTGGACTGTTAAGGCTCCGGGCCACATTGAAAAGACGTTCACGCAGACGGGGCGAAAGACATTTGATCAATTCGGCGTCTCTTTCATACAAAATGTATAAAAGCGTCGTGAAGTGAAACTTACAGAAGAGACGAGGCGTGGACGCGACTCTCACATTTTCGCACGTCCGCGACGCGTCCTCGTCTTTTCTATGTGGCCCGCGCCTTACCTGCTTCACTAAGATTTATAGTTTTCAATCATCATCATTGCTGATTGAATGTCACAATGTCTAGGTCCTACTTCAGCAGAATCATAATATTATCTCATCAGTGGTTATGTATTTACTGACACAGTACCTATTTACAGTCACTTTACATAGTAAACGATGCATTGCATAGTTGTACTAACCAGTGCTAGTTTATGATGAAAATCTATACAAAAACTATATTTTCTTTATTCTTTATCTAACGTTATTTCACGCGGAGAAGCTCGTGGCTAAATAATTACAGCCGCACAGGTCGATCTTCTGGGTTAAGCTGCGCTTGCCGAGGTTGGTCTGTGGATGGGTGACCATCTGTCATAGCGAGTTTCCTCCGTGCCTCGGAAACACGTAAAGCCGTTGGTCCCGGATGATTTGTAATCAAACAGATTCGTTAAATAGTCAGAAGCTCATAATTCTGATGACCAGTCTTACCATGGGGTATTGTATTTTGCGCAGTAACTGGGTTGTGGAGGTCCGATAGGCAGTCGCCCCATGTAAAATATTGATATTCAGCTGTATTTGGTTCGACGTTTTTTTCAGTTTTCAGAATAATAATGGATATCTCGTGAAGTTTCCCGCATAGATCCGTTTTTGTTGCTTACTAGGATTGAAGATTTTCAAAGACGCCGATTATATGAACATCTTTGTTGAATATCTAAATTAAAAAAGGAAAAATAGGTATAATAATTTTTTTTCTCTTACTGTTGATTGCAATAAGAAGTAGCTTATCATCATCATCATCATACCATTTATGAATATAAGCTAGAATGTACTTCTCAATCAAGTCATTCAAATAGTGGTGATTATGCACTAGTATTAAGGCATATCTAGAGTTTCCTTTAACGTACAGGTTTACCTTGATCTCATAGAACAGGTACATAGCTAAATGTATAGATTTCAGGTCAGTGAAGGGCAAGAACTTCGGCGAGGCTAGGTCTTTGGCTTATGTAAGCCTCAGAGTACGGGCCAGAGTGCCCGCTTGACTCGAGCGTTGAGCGGGGCGGAGCGTGAAGCGTTTTAAAAACGCACAACTCAACACTGTGAATGTCTTGTCCATGGAGGATAGGTAAGAATGTAAGGTCTCCAACTAGGACAATTTGTCCCAGCAGTGGGAACATTTATAGGCTGATGATGATGAAGATTTTATGAACCCAGTGTATCCATTAGCAATCTATTGTCGGACAATGCCTTGCACTGTGGTGTCTGTATCAGATCGTCAAAGTAGTGGATACATTGTTGATTCAAATATCGATCATCATCATCTTAATCATTTTATCATCAATTCTATAGATAGATAGATAGAAGATAGAATACACTTTATTAAGCACACACCAAACAAATTACAAATATCAAGAATATCTTACACATAGGGTGACACAATGGGCGGTCTTATCGCTAAAAGCGATCTTTTCAAAACAACTTTTGGATTGATTTTAAGAGAAGGGAAAAACAGTACTGTAGGTAGTCTTTGGTGTACCATTTGCACATAAAAAAACATGAGAGGTGTCAAGGGACACCCGGATGAAAGAAGTTACTGTATAAACTCAACAAAAATAATCGTAGCGACTCCACTCCGCTCCATTCCACTCTTTGAGCTCTAGCACCCTTTCGCAACGCGCGATAAGGAACTTCATTCCAATACATAATTCTATCGTCGTCTGATACATTTTATCATCGATCTGGGACAAATTGTCCTAGTTGGAGACCTTACATTCTTACCTATCCTCCATGGACAAGACATTCACGAGTGTTGTGTTTTCCTTTTTCAAAACGCTTCACGCTCCGCTCCGCTCAACGCTCGAGTCAAGCGGGCACGAGGCTTACATAAGCCAAAGACCTAGCCTTGCCGAAGTTCTTGCCCTTCACTGACCTGAAAACTATACATTTAACTATGTACCTGTTCTATGAGATCAAGGTAAACCTGTACGTTAACGGAAACTCTAGGTATGCCTAAATACTAGTTCATAATAACCGCTAGTTGAATGACTTGACTGAGAAATATATTTAGCTTATATTCATAAATGTTAAGGGGAAACTCAAGCGTGCTCAAGCCCGAGCTCAGTGGTGTAGGATGATGATGATAATGACGATGATGATAAGCTACTTCTTATTGCAAACTGTAAGAGAAAAAAACTTTTAGAAAAAGTTTTTTTTTTTAGGTTAGATATTCACCAAAGATCTTCGTAATAATGGGCGTCTTTGATAATTAATCTACAAGCCTAGTAAGCAACAAAAACGAATCCATTCGGGCAACTTCACGACACGACGAAAAAATAAATAAATAGAGGATAATGGAGGAACGAAGTCAGGTGAAATAACGTTATCATCATCTGCCTAGCCTTTTCCCAACTATATTGGGGTCGGCCTCCACTCGAACCAGATTCAGCTGAAAATCAGTATTTTACATGGAGCGACTGCCTATCAGAGCTCCACAACCCAGTCACTGCGGGAAATACAATACCCCATGGTAAGACTGGTATCAGACTTATGAGCTTCTGACGTACAGTAACGACTGTCAAAGATCTAGAAATGACAGCCGGAACCAACGGCTTTACATGCTTACCGAGGCACGGAGGAAACTTGCTATGACAGATGGTCACCCATCCACATACCAACCTCGGCAAGCGTGGCTTAACCCAGAAGATCGACCTGTGCGGCCGTAATTATTTAACCACGAGCTCCTCCACGTGAAATAACGTTAGATAAAGAATAAAGAAAATATAGTTTTTGAATAGATTTTCCTCTTACACTAACCACTGGTTAGTACAACTATGCAATGCATTGTTTACTTTGTAAAGTGACTGCAAATAGGTACTGTGTCAGTAAATACATAAACACTGATGAGATAATATTATGATTCTGCTGAAGTAGGACCTAGACAATGTGACATTCAATCAGCAATGATGGCGATGGAAAACTATAAATCTTAGGGAAGCAAGTAAGGCCCGGTCTACATAGAAAAAACGTAAAACGAGGTCGCGTCACGGACGTGCGAAAATGTGAGATTCGCGTTCGCGCCTTTTCTCTTCTATATGTTTCAGTTCGCGACGCTTCTATAAATTTCGTATGAAAGAGACGCCGAAGAGACATAATAATTATATGTCTCCGCCCCGTCTGCGTCTTAAGTACGTCTTTTCTATGTGGCCCGCGCCTTAATAGTCCGACATTAGCAGGGCGACGCTGCGGAGCAGAGAAATGGAGTACCTAATATCTATAATTATAATAAAATGGTAGGAAAGTCAAAACTGTACATTGATTTTGTTTTAAAAGAACACTTGGGGTGTTATCTTCTAAAATTGATACCGAAGCAAAAAATATAGTTTTTGGATTTTTGTCTGTTCCAGCCCTTTGACTAGGCAGGAGCAGCGTGGATGATACCAACCCAGTGCTATAACTAGCCTAATCCTAATCTAACCAAGCTGGCCTTTCCAAGGTCTACGCGTTTTGCCACTTGCTTGCTTTATAACAACGATAAATAAGTATAACCGAGCGCATAACGCAGATTACATCGCTTAAATTATTTATTGCAATCAAATTTTTTATAATATTACGAAATAAGCGTCAAGATCTAAAACCTTCATTTAAATTATTAATTTCTAGGCATACTAAATACCTACTTCTGTGCACGTGTAAACCAATAATTTCAAGGCAATCCAGGTATAGATTTGGCTATATCTTATGTACTTCGTGATTTGGCATACCAACGTCCTCGTAAGTCTTTAACAAGATCATTTTATGGTACACTAGCGGCCCTTCCCGGCTTCGCACGGTTGGACTGTATAATGGTTTTCGTCCTCTATAACTTGGTCCTGATGGTTACAAACACTACAAAATAGTTATTTGTGCAACAAGAGAGCAAAGTCGTTTTTTGCTGCGAGTGCTGATTTTGAATCTTGAGCAAGCGAAGGATTCAAGGATTGAATCACGAGCGTAGCGAGTGATTCTAAAGTTGAATCCTGAGTGTAGCGAGAGATTCAAAGGCACGAGATGCAAAAAACTTTGCTCTCGTGTAACACACATAACTTTTCACTTCAGCAGCGAGAACACTTTAGGAGATAAAATAATAAATAGGAATAGATTAAAATAACTTTTTTTTAAAGTAGCTTTCAACAATAAGTAAATACTCCGCATTGTAGATAATCGTCTCGTCTGTGATAAATCTAAAAAATAAGATAGCAACACCGTCTCCGAAAAACTGCTTGCGCCCTTTGTTAAGTCTCCATTCATTGAAGACATGGTATGGTTTCAGATATTTAGTTAGAGTTAGGAAATTTAATTCTGCATTAATAATTTGTTGTTTTAAATGGTTATGTTAAAATAAGTACTGTTCTCGTCGCTAGTTTTACGCATATTTTTTTTTTAACTTATTCAACTCTTTACGCCAGCCATGAAATTTTATTCCCGCTCTTTTATTTTTAAATTAAGGCGTGTTCGGAAATAGCACCCATAATATTTTAGTATTCAAAATATTTATTAACATAAATTGAAACTAGAAATAAATATTTACAGTAAATGCTTATTTTCATTTAAATACATCAATAAGTTAAAAATTCAATAAAATACATTCGAAGACATCTTTTTGCATTTCTTTGGTTAGTACAAATTTCCGAACGTGTTTGTATTTGAGACCAAATTCAAAATCGGAACTTCGAAAGGGCTGGTGTTTGTCTCTCTCTCTTTCTATTGGCGGGAAAGAGATAGAGTGTTAATGTTTCGAATTGTATGATTAACTCAAGGCTGAATATGATATTCGCGGCTTTTTTTAAAACAAAAATTAAAAAGCTACTTTGTCTCACTAGTGAGCAAAATCGCATTTTGCTCACTGATTTCAGGCAGCAAAACCAACATGTTTGAGCTACTGAAGTGAAATAGTTATTTGTTATACAAGAGTGCAAAGTTGCTTTTTAACCGCGTGCTCAATTTTGATGACCGAGCAAGCGAATGATTCTAAAATTGAATCACGAGTGCAACGAGTGATTCAAAAATTAGAATCATGAGCGGTAGCGAGGGAATCAAAAGAGCACAAGGTGAAAAATCTTTGCACTCGAGTGCAACACGTAACTTTTCATCCCACCTCAGCGAGGAAATGAGTAGATGCAAAATAAAACAGACGTACATTGTACAAACACAAAATAGATAGTTTTATTAAAGTTTAGGTATTAATAGCTACTATATTATTATAGGTAAGTATTACAGAATAATTTGTAAATTATTTTACCTTGGTTTGTTTTAACAATAAGTATGACGTGAATAAGAAAACCGCACAAAGCAAATTAAAAAAAAGGTCCTTTGTCAAGAAGGTTCCGAGTCTGAGGCTGTAACAAAATAATATTATGTTACGCACCAAAGGATTCTGGTTCGGGATTCAAGTTAGCCCAAGGCAACGCAGCTTTACTCCCGAGGACCATACCCGTGACCGTACTCTGCTTTTCACACTCAATGCGAGGCAACAAATTCTATTTTTGAAATTGAATGTGGTACGACAACCTTCGAACGTGAAATGGGCACCACATCAAGCGATCAGCTGTAGGGGTAGGGTCAGCAGCCGCCTTTACTGGTACAACTCTTTACTGCACGTGCATGTTCTAAATTCAATTTACTTTATCCACTAGAGGATAAAAACGGCTTTTACGCTCAGATATCGAAGAGGAAAAATAGCCTTTCCGAGATGGGGGGATGAAAAAAGAATTATCCGAATCGGTCCAGCCGTTTGCAACTTATGGGCTTGTTATGGCAACATAGTTAGCGATCCATTTTTATATTATAGAGAAGAAATACTACTTTATAAATGCGAATGTTTGTGAGCATGTATGTGATGTGTATGTAGGTATGTTTGTTACTCTTTCACGCAAAAACCGCAGAACGGATTTGGCTAAAATTTGGTACACAGACAGTTTATAACCTGGATTAACATAATATAGCATAGTTTTTATCCGTATTTTATGTTTCCGTGGGATAAATTTCGAGTTGTACCGGGTGAAGAACAGCTAGTAGACAGAAATAGAAGATAGAAGTTACGTGACATTGATTGTGTTTTATTGTATTATATATATATATACACCGTGACTTTTTAGTCGTCTTACAAAAGAGGTCCACTTAATGTATCCGACCTAAAATACCTCTAGGCGAGTTTTTTTTATTCTTTTTATCTTATTTTTTTTTTTTTTTTAATAAATTGGTACATTAGAAATATGAAACACCCTGTTAAAATGTTTACATATCAAGCTGTAGAGTATACCTACCCAACGCAATAGTCGGGCAGATCATTCCATTCCAATTTTCTATGATACAAGGGTGTTTCTAACTAGGCCTTGCGTCATAATAACGAATTAAAATTTTATTATTACATTTTTCAAATCTCATAAATACCTATTTTTTTATTATAAACGTGTTCTAGTCATTGGATACATGAACTGGGCTGCTTTTGTAAGACGACTAAAAAGTCACGGTGTATACAGTGTGTCCGGGCACGAGTTAGCGATATTTGAAGGGGATATTCTAGGCTCATTTTCATCGACAAAAATGCTTTGAAAAAAATTCTTACTCCAAAGCTTCGCGAATGGCAGCCATTTTAATTTTTTGGTCTGTGAGTACAATAAAATACAAATATCTTTGAATCCAAGAGACCTACATACATGCAAATGACTTTATTGCAAAGTTAAACGTTGAGGCTTATCAAAAACTTACGAAAGTTATTTAAATAATATGGAAAAATAAACAAAAAACATGGGCAAACACGAAATTGTACACAAAAATTACTGATAAATTCACATTTTTAACTCTAGCTCGATAAGTACCCCTGAATTTTGGTAGGGTTTTTGAATTAAATTAAAAGTATTTGAGTCAGGCTATAAAATGATGTCAAAATTATCACTCTACATTAAATATCTTAGGAGTTATTCTCACTTGAACATCACCCTTCCTTAGCGCATGTACCCCAATATTACAGGTGTCGCATTTTTTGGGTGAGCTAAATCGTTTCAACGAATATTTATGAGCTGGCATTATTGACCAACATGTAAATGATCCCCAAGTAACCATCCTTAAACTGAAATAGTACAGTTTCTTGGATTTAATGCTGCGGGGCGAGATGGAAGGGTGATGTTCAATTGAGAATAACTCCTAAGATACTTAACGTAGAGTGATCATTTTGATATCATTTTATAGCCTGACTCAAACACTTTTAAATTAACGCAAAAACCCTAGCAAAATTTAGGGGTACTCATCGAGCTAGAGTTAAAAATGTGAAATTATTCAGTAATTTTTGTGTACAATTTCATGTTTGCCCATGTTTTTTGGCTATTTTTACATATTATTTAAAAAATTTTTGTAAGTTTTTGATAAGCTTCAACATTTAACTTTACAGTAAAGTCATTTGCATGAATCTGGGTCTCTTGGATTCAAAGATATTTGCATTTTATTGTACACACCCCAGTTCGACAGATCAAAAATTTGAAATGGCTGCCATTCACGAAGTTTTGGAGTAAGAATTTTTTTCAAAGCATTTTTGTCGATGAAAATGAGCCTAGAATATCCTCTTCAAATATCGCTAACTCGTGCCCGGACACACTGTATAGATATAATAATCTGTACCTTCCCATCATCAGCATAATGTTCTCACTGCTGGGACACAATAGTCACACAAGCCTCTTCTCTGCGAGACGTAGTGGGCCATAATCCACAACGGGCCCAATGCGGGTTGATAGACGTCACATGATTTTTATTATTTTTTTAAAAACCTCGCCCTACGCCTTTTATTTTTCCTTCTCCGTTTTGAGAGCAGTGGTGATGAAATAAATTACACAAAGTAATGCGGCTGGCAGGGTTCGAACCCACGACCTACAACTCGTTAGTCGGGACCGAAACCACTGGGCCACCTCTACCTTACGACTTTGGTATCCAATGACGCGTGCTTTTTTACGAACCTCTATGGATTTGTATTGCGATAGTGGCCTGGATACTAAAGTCGTAAGGTACCGGAGACTTAGGTCGCCATGTGTACGAATGCCATCTCGTTTCGTTACAAAACTTTCTGTCTTGCTATCTCAGGTCAATAAGTCAGTCGTTTCTTAAACGTGCGCATGAGTTGTTATAATGAAATTATCTTATAGAACTCCAAATAACATTAGACTCGTGTCCAAATCTTCTTAATTACAAAATCAATTAATTACAATTAGAAAACTCATTTATAATCGTGGTATGACACAAATCATGATGACAATGTGTTATAAGTTGATCCATAACTTATAACATTGTCATCATGATTTGTGTCATATAATAAAAATTAAGAAGTTCACGGGGCCGTCTGTAAGAGTTGACCATGGCCCTGGAACGCAAAAGGCAACCGAAGTGAAGGGATTTTTAGTCATTAAGAGCCTGACAATCTCTTCCACTCCATCTGAAGTCGCGTTTATGTGATGTTATTTGATGATTTTAATACCCACATAAATTGGTAGTATTGCATGAAATTATCAACTATTTTTATAGAGAAATGGTATCAACGCCATAATTTAAGTAAGTACTTACGAATTTCCTGTAAGATATAGCGCTCTTCTCAAACAGAATTGATATCAAAACTTATTGTCAACTCTTCAGACATGTTCATAGTTACCTTCTTTCCGAATATTAGGAATGAAAAAAATACTTAGTACGTACATAGGTACGTACTTTAGTCTCGGTCACGGTAATGTGCCTCCGTCAAACAAAAGTGATATTATGCAATAATTGTGTGAAAATTACAAACAATAAGTGTTTAAAGACTTCCTGGTGCCGAAAAAAAAGGATGGGAACTTATCAGTACTGTGATTCTTTAGGAAATACAAAATCTGACTAAAAATAAGCTTATTAATGTGATTATTATTTTTACTAAAATGCGCCAGGAGGAAGGCTGTTTTATTATCATTAATTACCATTTAGCCATTTTAGATACATCATGAGGAAGTACATCGTTAAAAATGGCACAGAAACATTTTTTTAAACTTTTAAACACCTCGTATCATGTAGCGTAATGTCAAAGTCCTAAAATTTAAAAAAAAAACCATGTTAAAACGTTAAAACTTTGTTATCAACAAATAAAAAGAAAAGAAAAAAAAACTTTTTTTTTTAAAGTACCGACTTCAAAAACAAATACAAAAAAGTTTAAAATAACCTTTCTTTCGGAAGTCGGTGGCTTTGATTTTTATTCTTTCATTGACTATTGCCACCGACTTCCGAAAGAAAGGTTATTTTAAAACTTTTTTGTATTTGTTTTTGAAGTCGGTACTTTTTTTTAAGTTTTTATTTTACCCTTTTTAGTTTATTTATTAAATATTCAACCCAAATTCTTGTTCTTAAATGATGTGCACTAATCTTGTAATCCGTCACAACGAAAAAATCCGTATCTCTAAAACTACTAAACCGATTTTGATGAAACTTGCAGTGTACCCTAAGTTGAATAATACCTAGTACAAGAAAAAAAAGAATTACTTAAATCGGACTTGTAGTTCCGGAGATATGCGTGCACAAACATAAAAACATACATACACTTATGAAATTTGGTACATTTGTTGAGACGCTGATATAGACTAACATATACAAAAACTGGGCAGTTCTGATAATATTACATACATACGGGTCGAATTGATAACCTTCTTTTTTTTGAAGTCGGTAAAAACTCGGTCATATTTGAAATTCGAACGCCTCCGCCATTTTGTCAAAGAGCAGTACAGCAGCAAAGGAAGATACAATCACGGTAATAATATCTACAGTATTTGATCTTCATACAAACGGACGAAACGCGAGCTATACCACGTGACTCGATGTCGGGGCGCGCTCGGGGCGCTGACAGTCACGGCCGTACCGTAGTGATGAACGGACGGTGTGTTGTTTTTTTAACAAAATCAGTTCATGGACATAATTTAATATGACGAGTAGGAAATATTGTGCTGTTTTTGGGTGTATGAATTCGTCAATAACGTATCCAGTCATAAGTTTTTTTTTTAAATACCTGTAAACTCTGAAAAGTACTGACTATAAAATAATTTTACTTATGTACTAGTAGCTGGCAGGTAGGTATATAATGTGTGACTTTTTAATGGATAAATATTTTCTATTATCTCACGAAAAAAAGGGTATTTGGAATTTTGGATTAATAAATATACTAAAGGAAAGTTACTGAAACGAGTGAAATAGGTAAGTTATAGGCAGTTCTGAATGAATCATTATACGGTAGGTACTTAAGCTTGTGTTAAAATCCTTCCTATTCAATATACAAAGTATTTTATTTGTTTACTGATATAAGAAAACTATATTTACAATCACAAAACTAAATAGGTACAGAAAGTAGGCAAATGTAATTAAAATGCTGGAGACGGGCGTCGGATGGAACAGCCCTAGCGCATGTTTACGTACCGCGCGGCTGTAGGTATTTATTTCTATCATGCGGCCGAGATCCACTACTGTAGATATTTATACTGTGATACAATTCTTCCTCTTATCAAACTAACTAAAACTATTCAATTTCAAACAAGCAACACTAACGAAACAGAGTACCTGATTGGATCCAAAGCCTGTATATTGTTATCAACTTCCATACAATTCCTTGCATTTATAGTATTTTCGAAAAACAAAAGAATATCTCGTTACTTACCTATCGGTCAAGTTGTTCTCGACGATTTTCTTTCACTGGCTTATCTTTTCTGAACTTGCAAGATTCAGTCTCATAAAAAAGAATAAACGTTTTATTTTTTGAAAATACTGATTCGGGTTTATCAAAGTTTACATTTAAAACTTTTAAAAACCGAATTCAAACACTAATACAAATAAGTTTTAAATAACTTTTCTTTTAGAAGTCGGTGGCTTTGTTTTTTATTTGATTGATGTGGTGCCACCGACTTTCGAAAGAAAAGTTATTTTAAACTTTTTTATTCGTTTTTGAATTCCGTACTTTTTTTTAAGTTTTTATTTTACCATTTTTAGTCAGTTCAGTTATTCAACAAAATCTATACTAATCTATGGACACTACAAACACCTGCTGGAAAAGATCAATTCGTTCTGACCTCGGCTAACTGTTCAATCTTGATTTTGAAATCAGGAGTTGAAATGTCACTTCGTGGTAAGCATGAGCCATCGCGACCACATCACCACTTCAAATAAGGTCGAATTTTGGTCAAAAATGAGCCTAAATATAGGAAATTTAACAAACCCTTACCTCGACCGTGACCTTTGCTGACCTTAAACGTCTGAATCACGAAAGAAAGCCGTCTGAACGTGCACGCTAGGGACTGCCCACGCAGCCCTTCATTATTACCTATAATTTTCCTAACAATAGAGTTTTATGTGGTCGAGTACAAGATAGATTGGACTTTGATTAAGTATTACAAATTCCAGGAATCTATAAGTGTGTGCCAACGACTATAAATTACTAGACTACTCATTGCACGATCTAACGAACAAAACTATTCTGCCAACTCGCTGAGGTACTACGTAAGCGAGGGGGACGGGGTACTGCGTTCTGATTGGCTAACTCAAGGTCAATGCGCCGTCAGTGCATGTCACTAGGGATGGGACAGTGTTAATTCAAACAAGAAAGAATCGATAGTTTTTAATTGTATTTAATAAAACATGTCTTAACATATTAACTCTAATTAAGATTGAATCATGTAGGTAAAATGTAAAAATGAATAAAAACAATGTTTTAAAATTGTTCCCGTAATTATTATAAGCTAAATGTTCGAGGTCTTTGGTGAGGCCCATAGAGTAAGTATAGGTGAGGCTTATCAAATTGAATGCAGCGCGATATTTTAGAGTTGTGAGCTAACTCGGGACTCTCGGGAGTGACGTAATTTTTTAGTTTTATTTATTTTGATGAAAAGAAAGCCGAAATGTTTATCACATTCGTATTGACATGAATTAACAGATCTTATAAATTTCGATGGTGTGGGAGGTACTGTCATCGCATAGCATATAGATAGAGAGATAATATAATATTTTTACAAGTAAAAAGGAAGTAAGAAGAAAGTAAAAAGATGAAAAAAAATATTAGAATAAAATGTATTATCCGTAGAAAATCACCCCCTGAACAGACTGTGTTTATTTTTATGCATATTTGGGTAAAGCGTATAAAAAAACATTTAACAAAATTTCTAGTATTACCTACAGCTTGGCCAGAACGTCTTGAAACGGAACTAATCTTTTTGTTTGCTGACAACGTTTTAAAATCTTTGATATTTGATGTAAACAAAGAACGCAGGTTTGTTAGATTTATTATTGTGCCATAAAACTAACGGAATAAGTGAAAAAAAAAACATTCAAAGTGCTGGTAGCGAGAGTACAGTGGCGACTTCCAGTTTTCTACTCTAATTTGCCAAGCTGTATCTCAAGTGACGCTAATCTATATTTTTTCTGTTACCGCTCAAGATTTTTATATTATTTGAAAGAAAAATAAAAAACAATAACCGACCTATCCGTGTCGTGGACAACAGAACTATAAACTAATTTTAAAATAGATTTTGTCTTTTTTTTTATAAGTAGATGGGATCCAGTTCTCTCGCCTGGTTGCACTCATCCATTTATTTTTTAAATCGAGATCGCGTGGGTATCTAAAATTAATAAATTAAAGTTTCACAATTTATCAGATGTATCTGTTGTAATTTCTAATTACATATTAAAAAAATATTTTTGCATAAATTAATAATATTAATAGGGTTTTTTTTTTGCTTTATCGACAACAGAAGTGATTGTACGCTTCGGAACATCACTAAGTATGTTTACTTAAAATCGAGGAAAAGAGATAGCAAAAAAATCACTTTCAAATGAAAGAGACGCAATCATAAAAGACATCAACGCGCGCTCCGCGAATGTGCCATGCATACAAGTACGACCAGTATAAGTTGAACCCCGATAAATTTTGTGAGAAACTTAATCTCATTTAGTTATGGAACTATTAACTTACCGATGAAATGTGATACCGTCTTTTAGGAAACTAGAGGTCTGGCTTTTTTTATCACAAAAACGTATTGTACAAGGGGCCATTGATATTTCAATTTACTCGGTTTTTTACAAGAGCACGCGGACGTGTTTACAGCTCACAGGAGTGGTCGAAACTAATACGAGCTTGGTGAGTCACGACGGTTATAAGACTTTTTTGCCTAATGTGTTGGCAGACATCGGTCGCCTGTTATTACGAGTCTAGTATTATATCGTCGTTGGTGTGTGCCATACTCACAAGACGATCTCCGGCCACCGTATAGGCGCGGGCATGAGGGTGGCAAAAGTGTGTGCATGGGCGTAGCCAGCCATGTGCTCAGGGTGGGGCAAAATTCTAGATAAGTGCTCAGGGTGGGGCAAGATTTTTTTTGTCTTCTGACGATTGTCGAGTGTGAGGTTTCTTACGGATATTAGGGTGCTTGTATTGTACACGGCGCATGTAACCCGCTCAGGTATTGGCTCTAGGTATTGTATTAGGTAAGTACCTAGATAATTTAATTTTGATTAAAAGACACCTATAGCAAATTCGTAATATACTAAATCATTAATAACTGTAGTAAATTAATTTAAACCCAACCAGAATGTTTTAGTCCTTTGTAGTCCTCCATTTAGACAACTGTCACCCGCACCATGCTATAACGCGCAGACTATAACAAGTCTGTGTCAGGGTGGGGCAAGCACCCCACACTGCCCCACCGTGGCTACGCCCATGATGTGCGTGCCATACTTAGCTTTATAGCTAAGTATTACAAGTTGAGCGTCAGCATAATGACGGGGCCCCCTCTCAGCAGGCCAAAGTCTGCCGGGGTCAAGGGATTATTTCCTTACCGTGACCCCGGAACGTAACAGGCTACTGAAGGACACGACGTGGATTTTAGTCAGTAGAAGTCTGACAGTCCCTCCCGCCCTGCCCGGGGCGGGTGGACTCATTTGATGATTTTACCACGCTAAAAAAAAAAAGTAAGTATTACAAGTTAACTGAACAATACTATTAAAAAACTGCTGGACATTTTTTTTATGATTTCACAGCTGTTCCTCGCTGGTCCCCCGCCGCTCTGCTCATATTGGTTTATATAAATTTACTTAATTATTTCTTTTGTAAAAAAAAGTGGTTAAAAAAATCAATTCCTGTTTTTGATCTTGGCAGCACCATTCGATTAGTTATAATATACTCAAACTTCAGGTTTCAAAACGGAATGTTTTACCTTGCTAGGTCACAAGGAAATTGCCGAATTAATTTGCATTAATCCATCTCAATAACAAAAGAAACTAAATGTAGGTAGAACGTTCTCGAACTTTTCATAAGAATACTAAGTATGCAAATGAAATCTTCGGCCCTAAGACAACCGCGATCGCGGAACTGTCTTACGGAACGCAAAGGGTAACAACGGAAAGAACAGGTTGGTGCTTAGTCAGCCAAGTCTGACAGTACCTTCCACTTCTCTTCTTCTTCGTGGTTATTTTCTTTAAAGCACGCAGGTGTAGGAGACCCGCTTGCGGGGCTCCGTCGACTTGCTCCTGTGAAGGAAGGATACACCTAGTGCGTTTAGCCGATGAATCCTTGGTCATTTCGAAGGTTTTGTCGGCAGCTTCACATTTCTTTATTCGCGATGACACGATTAGACGCCCATTGCAACCACCGTACCTACATAGGCCCCACTCACGCGTGCTGCCAATGCAATGGTGGAATGGAATTCTCCACTCGATGCCGTGTTCGCGTAAAAACAAAAAGAGACGGACAAAATGTCAGTTTCTTTGGGTGATTGCGAAAAAACGGAATAATGAATTGAATTGACATTAAATGCTAATGAACGGGCACGCCGCAATTGCGGCGGTAAGACCCCTCTTTGAGGAGTGGCTGGAGAGAAGTCATGGCGTCCTGACCTACCGCTTGACGCAGGTCCTCACCGGACACGGAAGTTTCGGGAGGTACCTGTGGCTGATGCGAAAGGAGGAGACGCCTGGGTGTCACCACTGCGAAGATCGCCCGGAGGACACGGTGGAGCATACGGTGCAAGACTGCCCGGCTTGGGCGGAGCACCGACGTGTCCTCACGGCTGCGATAGGCGGAGACCTCTCGCGCCCGGCATTGGTTGCGGCCATGCTGCGGGGCGAGACGGAGTGGGAAGCGGTCAGCTCCTTCTGCGAGGCAGTAATGCTCGTCAAGGAGGAGGCAGGCCGCGAGCGAGAGAGGACAGCGTCCTCCCTCCGCCCCAGCCGCAGTGGTAGGCGCCCACGGCGACGGACGTCGCTTGATGATCTCCGGCCACCGTAGGCGCGGGCATACGGGCAGCCAGTGCCGTATTATCCATAAGGCACTTTAGGCCAGTGCCTAGGGGCCCACTATGACCAGGTGCCCAGCACTCCCGATTAAAAAATGAAAAAAGGGGATTGTGTGGGAAACTTTCACATTAAAAGGTAAAAGCCCCCATTATAGACACTATCAAGAATTTTCAATTGTATTATTTTTATTTAACTATTTTTTTTTTGTTGTAGACATTTTTACTAATTTATTAACTTGAATAATTTAATTTTCATGCTTAAATAATCGCTTATTATATGACAAATATATTATTTTGGAATCAGCAACTCAAGAGTGTATATTGACAAATTGCGTTGTTGTGGTATGAAAAAGTAAGGGCCCGAAACAAGCTGTGCCTAGGGGCCGCGAGATGGTTAATCCGGCCCTGCGGGCAGCGAGTAAAGGGCAACTCGCTGCCCGACCAAGGACCATGCCCGGGTCGACGGCGCGTTGTGTTCCACGCGCGCCTCAAAGAGCGTCAGCATAATGACGGGGCCCCCCTCTCAGAGGGCCAAAGCCTGCCGGGGTTGCGGGATTATTTCCTCACCGTGACCCCGGTACATAAAGGGCTACTGAAGGACACCGTGGATTTTAGTCAGTACAAGTCTGACAGTCCCTCCCGCCCTGCCCGGGGTGGGAGGACTCATTTGATGATTTTACCACGTTAAAAAAAAAAAAAAAAAAAAAAATGCTAATGAAATACTGAAAAGCTGATGTTAATCCCATTAAGTCTTTTTAATATAAATTGCTTTTAAAGTGTTATTGTCGAAGTCGTCACGTCATCAAGAGATTCCCTGTTTGCTATGTAAAATAACACATGACGTCAAAACTTAATGTGAATATGTTAATGTATTACATAAATTAACAGTGTTTTTTTATGTCTGGTCGGTCGCTTATCTGAAACCGGTTTTTTTAACGACTTATTTGTTTGTTTTAATCATTGTACTATTTCAAGTTTGCGATGTGTGCTGACATGTCAGTATTTTTTTTTTCTGCATTGAGCAAAGCCCTTACCCAATTATTTATCTTTTTTTCTCGTTTCCACTGGAGCCAGCCCTTGCATCAGTACGCGTCCAGAGGCCCATATCACAAGATTTCCGTAGTTTACAGGTACCAGTGTACTTAATATTTATTTTTAGGAGGAATTAATTTTTACGCCTTCTTACAAAAAAATTAAATGTCGCGGTCGTGATAATTAAGCCTCAGATGTTAATAAAATACTCAAATGAAATACTGGTTAAATAAATGTGAAGCAGTTCTAGAAAGATCGTTGTGCTGACATCTGGGCAACCAAAAGTGTAAATATTTTTCACCACAACTATTGCTCCTTTGACTGTCTGCACAACGGTGCTTCCTACTTTCTTTTTACCCTTTTTTTAGTCTGTGAAGAACCAGTCAACAGCCGCCTTTAAGCAGTTAATCGACCAACCTCCTAGTTTCCGGATTACCTATCGCCACGGGACCTGGACGCAAAAGCCCTCCAGAACGTCTAGAAGCACTATGAGTAGAGGTCCGGCGCGATCTCATGGTGGTATGCGGGCAGTAACAGTTACGGCATGCGTGTTGCAGGCGCCTATAGGCTAAGTTGACCGCTTCCCATCAGGAGGGCTGTATGCTTCTTTGTCACCGTTATGGTTCGAAAAAAAAAAACCTAGTTCGGCCAAGGGGTCAGCAGAACAACAAAGATGAGTGTTGTCGAAATGAAAGATCATCCACTTATTTTAAACAACAAACCTCATTAAATAAAAATTAAGAAGTTCACGGGGCCGTCTGTAAAAGGTAACCGTGAACCTGGAAAGCAAAAGTTAAAAGATTTTTAGTCATTTAAGAGTCTGACAATCTCTTCCACTCCATCTGAAGTCGCGTTTATGTGATGTTATTTGATGATTTTAATACCTACTTATATTGTTAGTATCGCATGAAATTATCAACTATTTTTATAGAGAAATGGTATCAACTCCATATAAGTAAGTACTTACGTATTTCCTGTAAGATATAGCGCTCTTCTCAAACAGAATTGATATCAAAACTTATCTGTCAACTCTTCAGACATGTTCATAGTTACCTTCTTTCCAAATAAAATATTAGGAATGAAAAAAATACTTAGTACGTAAGTACATACGTACTTTAGTCTCGGTCACGGTAATGTGCCTCCGTCAAACAAAAGTGATATTATGCAATAATTGTGTGAAAATTACAAACAATAAGTGTTTAAAGACTTCCTGGTGCCGAAAAAAAAGGATGGGAACTTATCAGTACTGTGATTCTTTAGGAAATACAAAATCTGACTAAAAATAAGCTTATTAATGTGATTATTATTTTTACTAAAATGCGCCAGGAGGAAGGTTGTTTATCATTAATTACCATTTAGCCATTTTAGATACATCATGAGGAAGTACATCGTTAAAAATCGCACAGAAACATTTTTTAAAACTTTTAAAAACCTCGTATCATGTAGCGTAATGTGAAAGTCCTGAAATTTAAAAAAAAAAACCATGTTAAAACGTTAAAACTTTGTTATCAACAAATAAAAAGAAAAGAAAAAAAACTTTTTTTTAAAAAGTACCGACTTCAAAAACAAATACAAAAAAGTTTAAAATAACCTTTCTTTCGGAAGTCGGTGGCTTTGATTTTTATTCTTTCATTGACTATTGCCACCGACTTCCGAAAGAAAGGTTATTTTAAAACTTTAAAGTTTTTATTTTACCCTTTTTAGTTTATTTATTAAATATTCAACCCAAATTCTTGTAAAATACAAAGTTTTCTTAAATGATGTGCACTAATCTTGTAATCCGTCACAACGAAAAAATCCGTATCTCTAAAACTACTAAACCGATTTTGATGAAACTTGCAGTGTACCCTAAGTTGAACAATACCTAGTACAAGAAAAAAAGAATTACTTTAATCGGACTTGTAGTTCCGGAGATATGCGTGCACAAACATAAAAACATACATACATACATACACTTATGAAATTTGGTACATTTGTTCAGACGCTGATATAGACTAACATATACAAAAACTGGGCAGTTCTGATAATATTACATACATACGGGTCGAATTGATAACCTTCTTTTTTTTGAAGTCGGTAAAAACTCGGTCATATTTGATATTCGAACGCCTCCGCCATTTTGTCAAAGAGCAGTACAGCAGCAAAGGAAGATACAATTCTTCCTCTTATCAAACTAAAACTATTCAATTTCAAACAAGCAACACTAACGAAACAGAGTACCTGATTGGATCCAAAGCCTGTGTATAGTTATCAACTTCCATACAATTTCTTGCATCTAGTAGGTACTTTCGAAAAACAAAAGAATATCTCGTTACTTACCTATTTTCCCGGTTAAAGTTTTCTCGACGCTTTTCTTTCACTGGCTTATCTTTTCTGAACTTGCAAGATTCAGTCTCTCTCAGTTTTATTTTTTGAAAATACTGATTCGGGTTTATCAAAGTTTACATTTAAAAACTTTAAAAAAAAAGTACCGAATTCAAACACGAATACAAATAAGTTTAAAATAACTTTTCTTTCGGAAGTCGGTGGATTGTTTTTTATTTTATTGACTTTCGAAAGAAAAGTTATTTTAAACTTTTTTATTCGTTTTTGAATTCCGTACTTTTTTTTAAGTTTTTATTTTACCATTTTTAGTCAGTTCAGTTATTCAACAAAATCTATACTAATCTATGGACACTACAAACACCTGCTGGAAAAGATCAATTCGTTCTGACCTCGGCTAACTGTTCAATCTTGATTTTGAAATCAGGAGTTGAAATGTCACTTCGTGGTAAGCATGAACCATCGCGACCACATCACCACTTCAAATAAGGTCGAATTTTGGTCAAAAATGAGCCTAAATATAGGAAATTTAACAAACCCTTACCTCGACCGTGACCTTTGCTGACCTTAAACGTCTGAATCACGAAAGAAAGCCGTCTGAACGTGCACGCTAAGGACTGCCCACGCAGCCCTTCATTATTACCTATAATTTACCTAACAAAAGAGTTTTATGTGGTCGAGTACAAGATAGATTGGACTTTGATTATGTATTACAAATTCCAGGAATCTATAAGTGTGTGCCATACTCACAAGACGATCTCCGGCCACCGTATAGGCGCGGGCATGACGGTGGCAAAAGTGTGTGCATGGGCGCGGGCGTAGCCAGCCATGTGCTCAGGGTGGGGAAAATTCTAGATAAGTGCTCAGGGTGGGGCAAGATTTTTTTTGTCTTCTGACGATTGTCGAGTGTGAGGTTTCTTACGGATATTAGGGTGCTTGTACACGGCGCATGTAACCCGCTCAGGTATTGGCTCTAGGTATTGTATTAGGTAAGTACCTAGATAATTTAATTTTGATTAAAAGACACCTAACAAGTCTGTGTCAGGGTGGGGCAAGCACCCCACCCTGCCCCACCGTGGCTACGCCCATGAGTGTGTGCCATACTTAGCTTTAAAGCTAAGTATTACAAGTTGAGCGTCAGCATAATGACGGGGGCCATAGTCTGCCGGGGTCAAGGGATTATTTCCTTACCGTGACCCCGGAACGTAACAGGCTACTGAAGGACACGACGTGGATTTTAGTCAGTAGAAGTCTGACAGTCCCTCCCGCCCTGCCCGGAGCGGGTGGACTCATTTGATGATTTTACCACGCTAAAAAAAAAAAGTAAATATTACAAGTTAAAAAAAAGTCAATTCCTTTTTTTGATCGTAGCAACACCATCCATGTACCGAAAAACGAGGAAATATGTTAATAATGACACTCTCAAAATCACTTATAGTCGCTATAAAAAATTTTGCAATAATTTACTGAAGAAACTGAAACTAGAGCATGAACGAAATGAATTTGAAAAGCATCGTAAAAATCCGAAGGCTACCTGGAATCTCATTAAAACTATCTCCAATCTCCAAAAGAATAAAGCCTCGGCCAGCGAGCTGCTGTCCATAAAATCAGATCCAATTCAATCACTTGATTCTGTAAACGAATTTTTTGCAAGTGTGGGAGGAAGGCTGGCAGCTAAAATCATGAGTTCCAAGAATTTCTGCTGTAATCCTTCTGACCCTGGCACACTGGGCCATGGGAATGGGCATTCGAGCTCTATGGCCATGTTTTGCGTGGATTGCGAAGAGATAGACTGTCTCATTCGTGGTCTGCGCCTAGATTGTGCCACGGGCTGGGATGGTATCCCTGCTACTGTTATCTATGGCGCTAGGGGCTTTATTGTACCTGTAATATGTCATGTTTTTAACCTAGCCCTTACATCTGGAATATTTCCAGCAGTTTTTAAAAAGGCTGTTGTGCACCCTATTTACAAGAATGGAGACAGAGGCAGTGTCAACAACTACAGACCCATATCTGTACTATCCATCCTTTCTAAGCTTCTTGAAAAAATATTGAACAGGCGTTTGCTGGATTACCTTAACTCACAAAATATCATCGCGAATAATCAATACGGATTCAGATCAGGCAAAAATACGGAGGATGCTTTATTGGACCTTTTAGGTTCAGTAGCTCAAAACCTTAACAACAAAGATAAGTCTCTAGCTATCTTCCTTGACCTTTCAAAGGCTTTTGACACTGTCTCTGTCCCCCTTCTACTTACTAAACTTGAAAGGATAGGTATAAGGGGTTTGCCTCTTAACATGTTTGAAAGCTACCTTAGTGGTCGTTCCCAAATCATTAAAATAGGAAACCACACTAGTAAGGAAGCATTTCTCACCTACGGAGTCCCACAGGGTAGTGTCTTAGGACCTACCCTTTTCTTGGTTTATATAAATGAGCTTTGTAGACTCGATCTTGCTTAAAAATCTCAGGTCCTCCGCCTGTTTCTCTACCCTGAGAACTGTTTATTTTGCTCTAGCTCATTCCATTTTAACGTACTGTATTGCGGCCTGGGGTGGTGCTGGTAAATGTCTTCTGTTGCGCTTGGAGAGGGCACAGCGGGCAGTTCTTAAGGTCATGGCCTTCAAATCCATTCGTTTCCCCACCAACGATCTTTATGAGCTATGGAAACTTCCTACAGTAAGACATTCCTTCGTTCTCAGTACGGTGCTGCGAAAACATACGCATCTTATCTTTGAGCGTGAGCCAAGTAGAAGAAAACGTAGAGCTGACCGAGTCTGCCCAACCACGTCAGTTAAGCTAGACGTCGTCCGCCGACAATTCGCGTTCTGTAGCCCGGTGCTCTATAATAGAGTAAACACGGCTTTAGATATTTATCCATTGACATACCGGGATTGCAAAAGAATCACACAACAATGGCTCCATACCCTCACGTATGAAGATTTGGAGAATTTAGTAAAACCCTAATGATCTTCCTTCCATATACCTACAATCATAACAAATACACGTAGCAAGGGAAGCGCTCGTGTGGACGTGCCACACAAGCCCTCTCCATTGTTACACCCACAGACAAGCACTACACAAGTACACATACACAAGACACCTCCACAAGCACGACATTATACACACACGTAATTTTATTAATTTATATAACTTTTAATCAGTACATTTTCAATATTTAATTTGTATAATTTTTAATTAGTACCTACATTTTTAATTTTTAAAATTTTTAGGTTTAAATTTTAATTTCTATAATTTTTAATTTCTATAATTTTTATTCTTATAATAATTTTCAGTTAATTTTTATAATGTATTATTCTTTAATTTTATTTTTTAATATTTAGTTTCCCATTCGATGCAATTTCTAGTTTTCGTATTTACTTTTTAGAAATATTGTTTTATTATTACCCTGGAACGCTGTCGTCTCCGTCGTGGAGGTGGGCGTTAATAGCTGCAACACAGTTTATAACTAATGTGGTTATTACCGTACACAATGGTTGTTGTAAAATAGTTTTGTTCCAATAAAGATAAAGATTATTATTCGATTAGGTATTATAATATACTCAAACTTCAGGTTTCAAAACGGAATGTTTTACCTTGCTAGGTCACAAGGAAATTGCCGAATTAATTTGCATTAATCCATCTCATTAACAAAAGAAACTAAATGTAGGTAGAACGTTCTCGAACTTTTCATAAGAATACTAAGTCTATGCAAATGAAATCTTCGGCCCTAAGACAACCGCGATCGCGGAACTGTCTTACGGAACGCAAAGGGTAACAACGGAAAGAACAGGTTGGTACTTAGTCAGCCAAGTCTGACAGTACCTTCCACTTTTCTTCTTCGTGGTTATTTTCTTTAAAGCACGCAGGTGTAGGAGACCCGCTTGCGGGGCTCCGTCGACTTGCTCCTGTGAAGGAAGGATACACCTAGTGCGTTTAGCCGATGAATCCTTGGTCATTTCGAAGGTTTTGTCGGCAGCTTCACATTTCTTTATTCGCCATGACACGATTAGACGCCCATTGCAACCTCCGTACCTACATAGGCCCCACTCACGCGTGCTGCCAATGGTAAAAGACTCTTACCTTAGACATTAAAGGAAGCACTTCGGGCTTTAACCGTATATTGCTCGTTTAATATAATAGGGTAGTTTCCAGGGTCAAAATAATTACATTCTATTTAATCCGTATTTTAGATTATAAAAAAAAATATTGGACACGTATTTTTTCTTTTTTCGTTTAAACAACAAAGGACAAAGATAATAGCCTATTTAAGTTACCTGTGACGTCACTCTGCGCGAAAAATGCCACGCATCGTGACGTCACACGTAACTTTAATAGGCTATATCTTTGTCATTTTTGGTCTAATTTACAAATAAAAAAATACGTGTCCCTTATTTTTGAATAATCTAAAAGACGGACTAATTACATTTTTTTAGGCAACTAGCCTATTATCGAATGGAGTTTTCCACTCGATGCCGTGTTCGCGCAAAAACAAAAAGAGACGGACAAAATGTCAGTTTCTTTGGGTGATTGCGAAAAAACGGAATAATGAATTGAATTGACATTAAATGCTAATGAAATACTGAAAAGCTGATGTTAATCCCATTAAGTATTGTTAATATAAATTGCCTTTAAAGTATTATTGTCGAAGCCGTCACGTCATCAAGAGATTCCCTGTTTGCTATGTAAAATAATACATGACGTCAAAACTTAATGTGAATATGTTAATGTATGTCTGGTCGGTCGCTTATCTGAATCCGGTTTTTTTAACGACTTATTTGTTTTTTTAATCATTGTACTATTTCAAGTTTGCGATGTGTGCTGACATGTCAGTATTTTTTTTCTGCAAAATCAAAATCAAATCGTTTATTTCAACTAGGCCAATTACAGGCACTTATGAATTGTCAAAAGACATAAAATAAAACAAGTATAAAGGCCTATTCAGACCTAAGCGGTATTCGCTACCGTCTGCGGCAGAGAAAACCCAGTGGGTATGCGGTAATATTACTGTTCACACCAAAACGGATTTCGCTATCCTTGTGGGTAGAATAATGCGCGGTATGTACCTCCTCTACCCACAGCGGCAGCGAATATCGCTCAGGTCGCTCTAGTCGCGGTACTTGATACTTAATACCTGAGCGAAACCCGCGCGGTATGTAACTCTACCCACAGCGGCAGCGAATATCGCTTAGGTCTGAATAGGCCTTAAAATAGTTATGGTGCTACGGTCCCAGACACAAGACATAAAAACTGTGAAAGTACCGTAGGTGCTCATTCCAAGGTGTAGATCTCTATGGAGAAGAATGAGCAAGAAACTCCATGGACACTCTTTTTCAATCGCCAAAATTGTTACAAAAATTTTGTTACATCATTCATCATCAGATGGTACATTATGTGAGAACGATGTGGCAAGATAATAGTGTCCATAGTAAAATAAAAAGACAATTCAAAATAAAGTTATTAATAATTAAATTATATATTATTATATATATATAATATATATTGGTAAGGGCTTTGCTCAATGCAATTATTATTATAATTGCATTGAGCAAAGCCCTTACCCAATTATTTATCTTTTTTTCTCGTTTCCACTGGAGCCAGCCCTTGCATCAGTACGCGTCCAGAGGCCCATATCACAAGATTTCCGCAGTTTACAGGTACCAGTGTACTTAATATTTATTTTTAGGAGGAATTAATTTTTACGCCATCTTACAAAAAAATTAAATGTCGCGGTCGTGATAATTAAGCCTCAGATGTTAATAAAATACTCAAATGAAATACTGGTTAAATAAATGTGAAACAGTTCTAAAAAGATCATTGTGCTGACAGCTGGGCAACCAAAAGTGTAAACATATTTCGCCAAAACTATTGCTCCTTTGACTGTCTGCACAACGGTCCTTCCTACTTTTTTCACACCCTATTTTTTAGACTACTCGTATAGAAAACCGGTCAACAGCCGCCTTTAAGCAGTCAATTGGCCAACCTTGGCCAACCTCCTTGTTGCTGGATTATCGCCACGGGACCTGGACGCAAAAGCCCTCCAAAACGTCTAGAAGCGCTATGTGTATATAGAGCGCGGCGCGATCTCATGGTGGTATGCGGACACTAAGGCCCTTCGTACACTAGGCGACTCAAGTCTCCGATACCTTACGACTTCGGTATCCAAGCGACTATCGCAATACACACTACACACCCATAGAGGTTAGAACACAGGCACACGTCAATGAATACCAAAATCGTAAGGTATCGGAACCTTGCGTCGCCTTGTGTACGAAGGGGCTTACAGTGACGGCAGGTTGCAAGCAATACCTCAGGTGATCAGGTGTTGCAGGCGCCTATAGGCTACGGTAACCGCTTCCCATCAGGAGGGCTGTATGCTTCTTTGTCATCGTTATGGTAAAAATTCCATCCTAGTTGGGCCAAGGGGACAGCAGAACAGCTAAGATGAATGAGTGTTGTCTAAATTAAAGATCGACCACTTATTTAATTATTCAGTATTTTTCCTGAGATTAAACAAAGGATATTTCCCATCAAGTTTTTACAAATATACCTACGGCTTTTTTCAAAGTATAATTCGCTAAAATAATAAGGAACCAAAACAACTTAATTTTTATTTATGGTATATGAGTGGAAAAATTACTGCTTAGATTTTTTTGCTAGGCACTTGTTTACCTTGAAAATTTGTTCATGATATCTTTTATTATGTCTAATGAAATAAATACCTACTTATTTATGTTAATTAATTCATCAAAAAAATGATATTATCTGGTCCATTGCAAACGTATATTGCGAAATGTGTCTAATAATTTATCTAATTATTAAGTTCTTGACATCACACACAAGGCTGGAATAATGTCAGATATTTCAACCAGAGATACAAATCTGAGGGTGCATTCTTTTTTTTTAGGATAGGATATAAATCGCTATTTGCTAGAAATATCTCTAGGGACACAAAATGAAAACTGAAAATCTGATTATGGTTGATAGCTGATGGTAGATATGAAAAGTATTAAAAAAAAAAAACAAAGTTATTAATTAAAAACATTTAGTTTAGTTATTTGCATGCACAATAGTCGCTGGGCAAAAATATGCTCTCAATGGGTGACTAAGAACAGACAACGCCGTCTACCGAGGCCCACCCAGAAAGAGGTACCAGCAGAGCTATAAACTAACTTATTAGTCACTGACCAGCAGTTGTCACCCTGATCTTGGACAGCTTGACACCTGTTATGAGGCTAAGTTGAGAAGTGGAAAGAGCGTTAGAATAGTTGATTTTAGGGAATATTATTTACTTGTATCAGTATCATTGCAAATGCAAAAGTCAATACGAAATTTGCCTTTTGACAGCTAATGAGGGTCACCAGACAGACACAGAGATACGCAATAGCCCCACTGGACAATCTATAGACGGGTACCTTGATGGCTGGATCGAAGTAGCACTTGGAAGGATATGGGGGAGGCCTTAACCCAGCAGTGGGTCATACTCATAAACAATCTCTCCATTTCCAAGTTCAAAATGATGTCTACCATTTTAAAACTGGAACTTCACAAAGCAAATGGCGGCCACTGGCCTGTTTTTCTTGTCTCATGTTCTATTTATAAAAATGTTTTGTTCACATTGTTTTCTTATCACAATCAGAAATATGGATGTGAAAACAATGGATCTGAGTGCACTGACATTATTGACAGCCATGACCTGTATGGAAACAAGTCAATACATCATGAGTTTATCTATATACTCGTCGTATATAAAAGAACAGGGGTTTTTCTTTTGACTCGACTACAGCTGAAACCGCTAAACGCAGAAAATTGAATTTTGGAGAGCATTTGCAGTCTACCATGTAGAGTGGCAATAAGACGGGATTTTGCGAAAATCCTCCTCTAAGGGGGTGAAAAGGGGTGAAAACTTTTGTATGAAAAATCTTATTCCTTGGGTTTATAAACTTGAAACTTATCACGATTAAGAACACCAGTAAATAAATAAGATTAGCACCACAATTTTTTTTAAACTACCCTCCATTGGTAATCTAGACGTTGTTAAAGTTTGTATGGGAAAATCATAACGCGTGAGCCAATGAATTTGTAAATCAGTATTTATATACTAGATAAGAAATAATGAAACACGTGTTTTTGGATTTTTCGAAAATCACCCCCCAAGTTGGTGAAAAGGGGTATTCAAGTTTTAAAGGGAGGATATTAAACCACTAAACGTAGAACTCTGAATTTTTGATGGTAAGTAGTTGCAATTTATTATGTAGGTGATCATTAAGAAAGGATTTTGCGAATATCTACCTCTAAGGGGGTGAAAAGGGGTGAAAACGTTTTTATGAAAAATCTTATTCCTTGGGTTTATAAACTTGAAACTTGGTACTAATATGAGTATAAGTAAATAAAAAAGATGGACATTAGTCTTTTTTCAAAACTACTCTCCATTTTTGGGTTTTTCTAAAATCACCCCCTAAATTGATGAAATAAGTAAGTTTTAAAAGGGAAGGATTTTACAGCTTGCTTCGATGAACTCAAAAGTGTCTCTCAATCGAATAAAAGATGCGTAATAACCCCTAGCGGGGTGAAAATCGGAAAATCAGTTGTCTTCTATGATTGATCGTTTGTATTGTATTGAATAAGCTCCAAAACTACTAGAGCATTTTTAGATTTTCCAAAAGTATCCTATAAGTAGGGTGAGCGGGAATTAAATTCACTGAGTTCGAAGTTAGAAAAACGCGCAGACGAAGTCGCGGGCAAAGTGCTAGTTATTTATAAATTTTTATTAGCTATGTGCGCGATGACAACGAAAACATAGTGACTATATTATTTAGGGACTTATATTTTCTGACATTTTTTTTTGGAACACCGTTCTTTTTGTTAAAGGCATCTTTACACGAGGAATTTAGAGAAATCTGTCTTTAGGTACCTACTAACTAATTATTCCAGTCGTGATGTAGGCATCACCTCTTTTTTACCGCCTGGTTTTAAAACGGACTTCGCGTTTTTGTAAAAGGAACATGTAAAGTTTTTATCCGGCTGTAGTTTCAAAGTTCGTTTTTGCATAACCTACAGCTAGCAAGTGAGCTTCAAATATGACCTTGAAACTCGCAACAATAGGGCATTTGGCTGAAAAAATGTAATTACTTACCCCGTCAGCTGAATGAACAAAAAACATATATTTTTCTTTGTTACTAATACATACCAAAATCCACGAACATTCATTCACATTTAAACTTGCCAATGTCATAAGTGTCAGCTTCTGACGTCCCACTCTCAAATTTTGATGCGTTGTATCTTTGTAAATACGTATTAATTAACAAAGAAAAAATACGGCTCCCTTATTTTTCAAACTCTTTCTAACATACCTACTTAGATTTGCAATTCAATGATGCTGGCAAAATGCTTATGTTGGTTGCACACAAGCGTCAATAGCACATCCATTTGTGGAGCACACTTATTTAAATTTTCCTGTCATAGACAGTAAGCCAAGGCTGCTTTTCTTTTTTAGAGATGTGCTATGCTACGTTGCTGTGGATGTGTTTGATATCCACCAATCAAATTCATTACTTAACTTAAGGGTGTTACCACACCAATCGATCGACAGTCGATCTATGACCTAGATCGATGGTAGAATGGATTAGTCGACGTCGATTTATAGTTTCTACTACACCAACCCATCGACAGTCGATCGATGCCATCGATCGACCGATGCCGGCCGTCAACCGAAGCCATCGCCCGGCAATGTTGATCGTTTGATTAGTCGCCCGGTATCCGTCGATCAATTAACGCTACCACACCAATCGATCAACGTCGACCGATGGCATCGATCGACCATCGATCGATTGGTTAGTCGACCGCGGCAAAGATAATATAAACCGCGGTATCCGTCGATCAATTAAAGCTACCACACCAATCGATTGACGTCGACCGATATCGATCGATGGCATCGATTGATGGTAACACCTTTACACAGCAGTCGTGGAAACAGATTCAACTAAGATTTATTTTTTCATATGGAAGGATGCGTGCTTTGGATGCGTACTATGGATGCATGCTATGGAGTGTGCTATGAGTCGTCTTCCCTACTATCGATACATCGCATAGCTCGAACTGTGCATCTTTCTCGCACCGCTACATAGCGTAGCATCAGTGGAAACGTTCACACAGTGTTGTAGCTCAGCTTTAATTTTTTCGCAGCACAGCACATCTCTGGTGGAAAGGCTAATAATAGCGCCCCGCGTCAATCGCCCCAGTGTAGGGAACCCTTTAAACAATTATGGTTCGTCAATTAAAAGTCGATCATAAATGTCGAACATAACGATAAAGTCATTTACCACAAGCGACACCATTAGGACAGTGTTTTGTTTCAACATATTTAAAAAACCGGCCAAGTGCGTGTCGGGCCACGCACAGTGTAGGGTTCCGTAGTTGCCCATCAAAATACTTATGCGAACTAACTAAACTGATTCGCTGAATTTAATTTTAAAAAGAAAAATTTTCAAAATCGGTCCATGAGTCTTTGAGAAATCGGGGAAAATACATATAGGGCAGAAAAAAGTAATTACAACGAATTTAGAACCTCCTCATATTTTTTGAATTTAGTTAAAAATAGTTGACGATAAAAACCTACCTATCCACCAAAAAACATACCTATTAAAGCTGTAAAAATACCTCAAAGTTGACAAAATTACATTTGCAGTTGTCTCCGATACATTTTGTTTAAGAAAATATGATATCAAGTACATTTTATAAGTTGGTCGACTATTACTCGTAAAGTTGTAAAGCCTACTTAGTCATGATTAATTTTCTTTTAAACTTCGTTATATGCAATTTACTACTATTGTGAATTTTTTCACACCCCCAAACATAACCGTTTAGCTGGTAGAGGGGGGGGACACTCGAATCGAGCAAAATTTAGCACTTTAAAGCTTAATATTTCACAAACGATTTACTTTATCAAAACATTGTTAATGCCACAAAAAACTATAATTATTTTTTAAGCAGGCCTATTTAATGATACTACCACACTAAGGGGTGTGCGCGAGAAAGCGCATCTTTAAAAATCCTCACTTTACGTGTAAGTACTGGAGGTACCCTAAAAAAAAATATTTTACTAGATTTATTTTACCACTTTTTCGGCTCAAAACGCCCCGCATCAAATCCGTATGGTTCGTACAATTAAAATTATATCTCTCTAACTGTGCGTCTCTGAGCTAAACTGCGGACAGACGGACGGACGGACACGGACATGGGAAACTATAAGGGTTCCTTGTTGACTACGGATACCCTAAAAATACATAAAGCGTTAAAGGGTATATTTTTAGAAATAACATGTAAAGGGTTCTGTTCTATTTTCAGCACCTACTCGTAATAGCGGTAGATGGTAGAATTACAACGTATTTTTAATTTGTATCTATATAAATATTTATAAATACATGGTTTAGTAGCTATACCTGTTGCCAGCGGCTTCGGCTCCAACAACTTAAAAAAATTATCCCACGAGAAGACAAATGCGGGATAAAAACTATCCTATTGTGTTATACCAGGTTATAATAGATATAAACTATCTTTGTGCCAAATTTCATTCAAATTTGTTCAGTAGTAGCGTGAAAGAGTAACAAACATCCATGTATCCAAACAAACTAGGACGTTTATAATAAAGTAATTAGGATAGGAAGTAGAATTAGTATAATCCTTTTTTTACCCGCTGCCACCAAATAATTATCATGTCAATGATCATGATTATTTTCAGTTCGAACCCTACTTATGCATTTATAATTTCAGCATTTATAAGGTTTCTTGGTCAAATAGAGTGTCAACGTATTTAAAAATAAGTTGTATAAATACCTATTATAATATACACGCAGACACGTTCACAAGTCGTCAAACTAATGAAAACAAACAATAAAACAACCACAAAAAAGGGTAAAATAACCTACAAAACTTTTCTTTCGGAAGTCGGTGACTTTTTTTATTAATTTCATTGTCTCTTTTGCCACCGACTTCCGAAAGAAAAGTTTTGTAGGTTATTTTACCCTTTTTTGTGGTTGTTTTTGAAGGTGGTCACATTTTTTTTGAAAAAGTTTTTATTTTACTCTTTTTAGTTTGAATATTCAACCAAAAATTCTTGTCAAATACACCGGTAATAACATCGTTAACATCTCTTTAATTCATTCCCTGTCTCAAAAACTACTGAACCGATTTTGATGGAATTTGCAGTATTCCCTAAGTTGAACGATACCTAGTACAACAAAAAAAGAACTACTTAAATCGGACTTCTAGTTCCGGAGATATGCGAACTCAAACATAATTTTCTTATTTGAAGAGTTGTACCTTCCATCATCAGCTCAGCTACATGAGATGACGATTTCCATACGCAAATACTTGAATTATTTATAAGATTTGCGAAAAACTATGTGTCAGCCAATAAAATTTGAGGGTTGCCCTCGATTTCTCCAAGTTCCAATCATCAGATCCTAAAATGGTGACAATGGGACCACACGGGAAGCACAAGCTTTCGAATAAAAAAAGAATCATGAAAATCGGTTCACCCAGTCGCAAGTTATGAGGTAACAAACATAAGAAAAAAAAAATACAGTCGAATTGATAACCTCCTCCTTTTTTTGAAGTCGGTTAAAAATAGCGTTAGTTGCATTGTTCATCGCGCGATGTTGCTGAACGATATCCATATTGTTCTCCTCTTGCATATTCAATCCTCGTTTTCAATCAATGTCCATCGCCTTTTTTTTTATAAAAGATGGTTTTACTTTTGACTTTAGGTCAGACATGGGAACCGGAGGGCGGAGGTCGTAGCATACGGTGAAGGTCTGTCCCGAACTCCCGATTGAACAGACCACCGCACCGCTGTGTCCTCTCCTCTCAAAGGAGCCGGAATGCATGAGGGTGAGGCAATCTGGAGGATTTTCCTCATCAAAGCCGCTGCGGGAGACGCCCAAGACGACGTAGGACATCGCGAGAAAATTGTAGGCAATTGTTGAGGGCTTACAGACGGACGAGTAATGGACAGCTTGCCGTCCGATCAAGGACAATACCCGAATCGAAACTGACAGGGCCTCTGTCGGTGTCGAAGGACTGTCTTTAAAACGCACAGTGACTCTAGGAGCCAATGCACACCACGTTTTTTAAACGCGCCGCAGCGCGTTTGACGCGATACAGACGCAATACGCACGTGTTAGGAATAGGATGTGTATGTAATAAATAGGATGTGTATTTCTGGTTTTATTGATATTAATATCGACTTTATTATCAAGTTTTAGGTATCAGGATGGTTAATGTTATGTATTTAATGTATGTAAAGTATCTCTAAGGACTTATTTATATTAATATTGATGGGTTTATAAATAAAATCACAAATCAAGACTAGGTATTTATTACCAAACTACCTCCGTTCGCAAACCCTAGGTCCTCGTGGAAAAGAACGGAGAAAGAAACTCCACGGCAACATATTTTATAAGTACACATTATAAAATACATAATTAACAGCAATATTCTTATCATAATAAAAATCAATTAACTTACATTTTCATTGTAGAGCATTAGGACTCGACCTTCAGCATCACACACACTTGTATTCTCAGCTATTATTACATCACTTTTAACTAAACAGGACACTATTTTGGACACGTTTTTTTCCATTTTTATAAACTTAGTTTTGTACCACTTCCATCAAATATGGCCGCCATTACTAACCAATCACAGATCGTGAAACATTGTAGTTAAATAATTAATAAAATAGACAATAATAAAAAAAATCCTGTACAGTAGAAACATTTTAAAACTTAATTAGATAATTAAGAAATTCAGTAAGTATTTTATTTGCAACCTTCATTTAATTCGATAAATATTTGAACATCAACTGATTTCGTTCGGAAATCAGTTGATCGTTGTTTTAAATTTATATTAAAACTATAATATACTAAATTTATCTAACACACGCAACTCAGACGCAGCCTAAAACAAACGACAACAAACTGCTCGGTTGAAAATGCGCCGTCGACGCGCGATTCTATAACGCGCTGCACCGGCGCTCTTAAAAAACGTGGTGTAATAGGCTCTAAAACCTAAAGGAACAGTATCGTTTATTTTGTGTGTGTTTGATATACTTAAACGAACAAAATTATGAATCAGAATTGCCATATATTTACAATACCTAAAACTGGCTTTTACCTGCGTCACGAGGATTCCAGAAAAATACCAGTAGGTATTAGATACTGCGAAAAACAAAGTTGAAGAGTTATAGAGCAAATTAAACCTTAACCGTGACCATCAAAGCTGTATTTCCAATAATGCATGTGTTTATAATATTTAGGTACCGTGTATGCATATTAGCAATGGTGGTGGCGTATAAACTTCGCAAACAATATTTATTCATACACAGAACTTATTCAATCGTTTAATATTACGATGTATTTATTCGTTCGCGCTAGGCCGCTTTGAGAATTTGAAATTCTATCAATCTTTATGAGTTGGTTGTAAAATTGAATGGGCACAGAGAAGAATGGACAAGTTGATTGTGCGTGTAAATAGGGCAGTAATATAACTTGAGGTATTCTAACAATTTTATTGTTACCTACTTGCTTTGGGGTGCTATGACAGGAAACCTCCACGTGCGCCCGTGGACTGGAGTTCCCTCTCGGATACGTCCGGGGGGAAGACCAGTTTTTCAGGCCGGTGTACCATGGGATGCGGAAAAAAAATGCTTTAAATACGATTATAAATAGCCTCTTATTATCGAATTACCTCAATAATACATTTAGTTATTATCTGTGTGCCTTTCAACAAAATCCGTTCAGTTCAGTAGTTTTAGCTTGGAGGAGTAAAAAAATCGCAATACATAAATTCATTCATCCATCCATCCTCATGAAGATAGGTATTTTCAAAAATTAAAAAAAAATATAATTTTAGATCGAAACCCACAATGCCCACAACACGAAATACTATAGGTATGTTATGGCAAATGAATGTTTGTTACTCTTTCACGCAAAAAGTACTGAACGAATTAGATGAAAATTGCAATGCAGACTATAGTTTTTAACCTGTATACGATAATTGTTATTACGATTTAATCTTTTTTTCTATTTTATTTATCATTGGCAAGCGAAACTGCTACCAACAGCGAATTCTTGCACTTTTAAATAAGATTCATTCAGATGTCTGATCAACCTTAATAATCCTTACAACTACACCAGACCAGACACATAACCAATAGATCAGTAATATTAATCAGAGTACAGCCACGCTTCGTTGCGAAACCTCACGTAATAAGTAATAAGGTGCGTAACACGGCGTAACATGAATTTCCTTGTTCCTTGTACAATTATACGCTGCGATTATTCGCCATTTAGTGTTACAGGAACTACGTAACCAAGGGTTGATAAAAAATTCATAAAATTTCCAGTTGAAGTACGTAGCCACAAAAATTTAAAAGTGATGCTTAGATGGTTCGGTCATGTTGAGAGGATGAGTGAAATGCGACAATTCATGAATTTATAAGTCAGAGGTGAGTGGAAACACCTGGAACGCTCTAAGAAGACCTACCAACAACCTTATTGGGGAAGAACATTTATAAATTACGTACTGAGCATTCCGATCTAAACTTTACAAGAGTAAGACACTATGTAAAACTGCAGAAACTGCGTAACTAAAATATCATAAAAATAAAGCTAAACCTTTTCCCAAGTCGATCTTCACCGGGCACGCCGCAATTGCGGCGGTAAGACCCCTCTTTGAGGAGTGGCTGGAGAGAAGTCATGGCGTCCTGACCTACCGCTTGACGCAGGTCCTCACCGGACACGGAAGTTTCGGGAGGTACCTGTGTCTGATGCGAAAGGAGGAGACGCCTGGGTGTCACCACTGCGAAGATCGCCCGGAGGACACGGTGGAGCATACGGTGCAAGACTGCCCAGCTTGGGCGGAGCACCGACGTGTCCTCACGGCTGCGATAGGCGGAGACCTCTCGCGCCCGGCATTGGTTGCGGCCATGCTGCGGGGCGAGACGGAGTGGGAAGCGGTCAGCTCCTTCTGCGAGGCAGTAATGCTCGTAAAGGAGGACGCAGGCCGCGAGCGAGAGAGGACAGCGTCCTCCCTCCGCCCCAGCCGCAGTGGTAGGCGCCCACGGCGACGGACGTCGCTCGATGATCTCCGGCCACCGTAGGCGCGGGCATGCGGGCAGCGAGTAAAGGGCAACTCGCTGCCCGACCAAGGACCATGCCCGGGTCGACGGCGCACATTAGTTCAAGGGCGGAAAAAAGTCCTTTGTTTCGACCTTGTTTAAAATGTCTCCAATTTGGTATACACATACTAGAATGTTAGTAGAAACAAGTCTTAAAATTAATACGGATAAATAATTCTACAGTATTTAATAATATGATGCCAAAGTAGGATGATCGAGAATTAACAAATTTCGTGCAAAAAATATTGTTATTTCAAGTATGAATAGAACCTAAATACTATAATCTACAACTTTTATTTTTAGTTTAATCACATGTTCAATGTATGTATTAATGAAATACGTAAACATAATATTATTATATAATAAATAATTACTTGCTATTGCAATTTTTGTGAAGAAGGTCATTTGGAACCCTTTGTTTTCAATCATGAGAGCATAACTAATCTCCGTTATTGACCGTTGCGTAATAATATACCTTAGGTGATTAATTAGACCCTATAGATTAGGAATACATCAGTTTTAGCTGCGAAAACCTGCGATCTTGGAAATACCAGGTCCTTAACTAATGACGCTCTGTAGTTAAGAAAAAGTGCGTTATATTAATAACTGTTTCTCACCCATCTCGAAAACTATATCTTCTCTATTTAATATTAAGTTTCATCATCATCATCATCAGCCTATTAATGTTCCCACTGCTGGGACACAGGCCTCCTCTCTGTGAGAGGGGGTGGGCCATAATCCACCACGCGGGCCCAGTGCGGATTGGTGGATGTCACATGTCTTCGAATTTTTGGTTCTAGGACATGCCGGTTTCCTCACGATGTTTTCCTTCACCGTTTTGAGAGCAGTGGTGATGAAATAAATTACACAAAGTAATGCGCCTGCCGGGATTCGAACCCACGACCTACAACTCGTAAGTCGGGGCCGATACCACTGGGCCACCACCGCTCTAATATAAAAATAAATAAATCTAATAAATAAATATTAAGTTTATTAGTATTTATTTATATAGAAATGCTTAAAGACTGTATATTTTGCATAAAATTTAGAATTGAATTCATGTGAAAAAATATGATGGTGTGAATATTATGATGAAAAAAAAATACGTATTATATCTTTCTTTTTGTATACTGGTACATTCATTATATAATTTTAACAAAGTATTATGAAGAAACGCAACTTCTTTTCATTTAAAAATAATATTTTCCGCATGCACGTACTACGTGCACCACTGTGCGGCGCGTTGTGTCCCACGCGCGCCTCAAAGAGCGTCAGCATAATGACGGGGCCCCCCTCTCAGAGGGCCAAAGCCTGCCGGGGTCGCGGGATTATTCCCTTACCGTAAACCCGGAACATAACAGGCTATGAAGGACACCGTGGATTTTAGTCAGTAGAAGTCTGACAGTCCCTCCCGCCCTGCCCGGGGTTGGAGGACTCATTTGATGATTTTACCACGCTAAAAAAAAAAAAAAAAAAAGTCGATCTTCACAGCAAAAGTATAGTATCTCTGGAGTATATAAAGCTCGATGTCAAGGCTCTCTTCTTGACACACGAGTTATTCCGTTAAGGTCCATTTTACACTCTCCATGACATTGAACGATAAATGGACAATGAATGCAATTATTGATCAAACAAATAATCCATTGACTAAGCGCAGCGTGCGACGTTCACTGACGTAAGGTAGACGGAACATCTTGTTCACCATCATGTAGTCACACGGCGGGTATATAACGTCGTCTGCCGAGATGCTGCTAAACGCTACGACGAGGATGCCGTCGAACTTGGTGGCCATGTAGGCTATTTCACGAACCTCTTGTCGCACACCGTGATGCAGCCCACGGCTCCTGCAGCATGTCTGGCTACCTCTCGGAGGACGACGTCATCGTGAGGGCTGAATGCAAGCTACTTCCAACTTAGTCCAGTCAAATTAGTAAGTTCACCTCGGAATTCGAGATACCCAGCTGTAAGTCTGTAAATACTTGTATTTGGACACCCTTAAAGTTGTCTCAAAACCTACATATGGTAGGGTGTACGCAACTATAAAATTTCAAGGTCAATATATCAAATACAGGGGTCCTGGTTAAGTCGACCTAGATCCTTTGAGGGGTTATAGTAGACGTCATTCTTGACTGATTTTACTATGGAAAGCCCTATCCCAATCCTTACCGTTTTTGAGTTATTAGACTTTTGATTTTTTTCAAAAATATTCCGCCTCTGCGTCATAAACTAGTTATTGTAAGAATTGTGCGACGTTTAGGACGCTAAAGTGATACTTTTTTGATAGCTTACGAACGACTCATTCTATTGAAATCAGTATATTTGATAAATTACTCATATCTTGGGAAATAAATGACTGGAAAGTTCAAATATTGAATTTTTACTGGAGCTACCCTTGTCTTTCGGGCCCAATTTCTCAAAATAAATGTACCGTATTAGATTGGCAGATTGCAGCAAAAACACTGTTGTCTCATTAGCTTTTTTAAATGGAACCACAATATCCGCTTTTATTAATTAGTGTCCAGAAAAAAAAGGTTGATACTGACAAGGTGGTTTTTTAACCAAACTCGTCAATACTCTTTTAACCGTAGGTAACTCAAAAACGGTAAGGATTGGGATAGGGGTTCCCATAGTAAAATCAGACAAGAATGACGTCTACTATAACCCCTCAAAGGATCTAGGTCGACTTAACCAGGACCCCTGTATATGATATATTGACCTTGAAATTTTATAGTTGCGTACACTCTACCATATGTAGGTTTTGAGACAACCTTAAGGGTGTCCAAATACAAGTATTTACAGACTTACAGCTGGGTATCTCGAATTCCGAGATTCTTACCTAATTTAAGCTAAAATGACTGGACTAACTATTGGAAGCAGCTATTGGAAGTCGATAGAGGAAGCCAGTACAGCAGTGGACATCCTGCGACTGATATGATGATGATCAAACATGATCAATATAGTAATCAAACTAACATGCAACTCGCATGCTTGCATCCTCAAAATGACGCTTTATTAATCTCCGAATACAGTTAGATATTAAAATTACAAATCTCACAAATCATTCAAGCCTAACTGTCGGCTACAAATAGAAAATTAGCATAGAGATAATAATATACTTATATATTAGCATGCATATACTTGAGAATAATTTTACTTACCAAAAAAAAAAAACAAAAATGAACAGTACATTTTTGACATAAGAAGAAAACGCACGCGCATCTTTTCGAGAATTTCCGATAAATCAGTTTTTATAAGTGTTCTTAATTTGTGATTGTGTGTGTTTACTATTGGCTAAAACGTCATAAAGTTTTATCACCGCTATGTATACTGTCAGTGTATGGATTTTCTTATTTTATTATTGTATTATTTTACTCTTTTTTTTTTGCAGTCTGAACCATGTTTTGACACAATATTCTATAAACCATTTTCAATCAACATTAATTATATAATACGTTCGGGACAAAAACCAAAATAGTCAAAACTTAGCTAGTTTTGGTGGTTTCTTTTAAATTTGGATTTTAGTGAACTTAAGAGCCTATACTACCTCAAATGGCTTAGCAGAAACCTGTGATACGTCGAAAATACTACAGCATTAATTTTGAAATAAATATATGGTAAAGTTGAGGATTAATGTTAGGTCTTATGTTTGGCGAAAACATGATTCCATAAAATTTTCTCGATAGAAAAAAATCTCAAAGTTACCTCTAAATTGAACAATAAAACGCTGGCAATCAGATAATACTTAAAATTAGATCATGAAACTTTTTATACTAACTGAACTAACTATAAAGCAGGTCTTATGTTATTTACTTTTTTGAATTTCCTTTTTTTTCGCCGTAAAATAAATAGATTTGCGTGTAGACAGCTAAAAGAAAGAGCAAGCAATAGTGCGTGGTACGTGCAAGTGCGAGCGAGTAAGATTATGCTGAGGTACTATAGACCCTTAAACTGAACCCTGGGCCGAGCGGCAGGAACTGTCAGACTCGTAGGTACTGACTAAAATCCGTGATAATCCTTCAGTAGCGCTTTACTTTCCAGGGCCACAGCAACCTATAAGATAAGACAGTCCCGAGACCCCTTTTATGTGTGCTATCGAGTAACCTTTAAAATCATTTGAAAAACCTTCATTAGTGACGTCAAAATCTCTTGAAGAATATGAATATAAAATGGAAAAATGCGACCTCAAGGCCTGTTGCTACGCAAACCATTAACGAATTGTGTATGCTTAGCTTACATACGAATATATTTATTTATATTCTGTAAAACATGTATTTGTCAGTTTTATTAAACTGCAATATACAGTGTGTAAGGGACAGCCCTCCGCAAATGGGTTTGCAACTTTTAGTACGGACCTTGGCATCATTTTTTTTTTCTTTCGCCAGTGATGAAACTTTGGCCATAATTAAACTGCTACCTAAGAAGTCCATAGAAAAAAAAATAAGTTTCTAAACCGTAACCAACCAGAATTAATGTGGTTTGTATTTTGTACTACCTACTAAAAATAACTCCAGATTAGAACAAAATAAAGACCGTCATATCTCTGGTTAGTTACGGTTTAGAATTTTTTATTATTTTTTACGAACTTCTAAGGTTATGGTCTACTAGTGACCAAAATTTCATTACTGGCGAAAGAAAAAAGAACATTGATGCCAAGAAGTTGCAAACCCCTTTCAGGGCTTGCTTATTAGATGAAACTGAACATGACTTTTCACACTTATTTTTTTTTTCTGGTGGGTACGAATAGGTCCCTAAACATACTACCTAAAAAAAAAATATCCGTTTGGCCTGGACCACCCAGTATATGTATAGGTACGATATACTTCAATGACTAATAAAACTTTTCTTGCTTCTTCACTTTCCTTCTTCCTTGCAACTCGGCTAGAAAGGAATGAAATTTTCTTCCTAGTCACCTTGCAAGACAAACGGTGCGTAATGAAAGTGACAACCCTACTGAAACTAAATAAACAGTAGGTAATTACACGTTATTAGACAATTATAATTGTACACTTTGGTAAGGCGTCTGAAACAATCACTTTTTCCACAGTCGTTCGATACAGTTTGACAACCAGTACAGGACAGTAGTGTACTCCTGTACACTTAGCACGGAGTTTCAGTATTTGTGACGTAAAGTAAACTGGAACTTTGACAATTTCAAATTGACAATTTTCAAGGAAAAATTTTGTTGTTTCTTCGCTCACCTGAGGCGCTGTTCCATTTTTTCATACAAAGACGCTGTAGAGTAAAAAAAGTGGACTCGTGCTACACAGTTTTTACACAGCAGTCAGTTTTACCTGAGTTGTTTGTAAATAATATCAATTTAAAACATAATATTATTATTTGCGTATACAATCGGTATTTTATAAGTAAACCGTCAGTGGTAGGCATTTTATTATGAAAACATCAAGTAAAATTAAAAGTAATAAAATAGTTGTGTTTAAAGAATTTCTGAGTAAAAAAGGAAGATATGCTATGACCCTAAATTATTTAGAATCAGGGAAGTAGATTGATGATGATAAAAAATTAGAATTTTTATATTTTAATCAAACATTGGTTTTAAAACTATCGAAACTAGCCAACCAATGATAGAAATCGACAATTATTCATAAAACATCGTGATTTAATTTTTAAATTAATCATATCGTTTGAGCTATTTTCTCCTGTGATACAGGATTATCCTAGTACAGGCATTTAACATTGTAAAACCTACAAATATTTTATCAAGGCTATTTGGTAATTTTATATTTACCGATTTTAATTCTGAATAAAGATTTATTATTATTAAATTATTTCTCAAATATAAGCAGAGCAGTGTAGGCCAGTACAGTAGTGAGCAGTGGTGGCCCAGTGGTATCGGCCCCGACTTACGAGTTGTAGGTAGTGGGTTCGAATCCCGGCAGGCGCATTACTTTGTGTAATTTATTTCATCACCACTGCTCTCAAAACGGTGAAGGAAAACATCGTGAGGAACCGGCATATCCTAGAACCAAAAATTCGAAGACATTGACATCCACCAATATTATCGGTTGGTGGATTATGGCCCTCCCCCTATTCACAGAGAGGAGGCCTGTGTCCCAGCAGTGGGAACATTAATAGGCTGATGATGATGATGATGATAAATTATTTCTCAAATTGATATATGCCTGCCTGTCGGGGATACGCGACACTGCCTCGAAGAAAGGCGGCCCTAGAACGTAAAGAGAATTGAAGAGACTTGTTGAATTTTATTCAGTCAAGTCTGATAGTCCCTTTTGCTCCACAAAGGACGGAAGGATTTAATATGATTTTTATTTTTACAAATTATTTCTGTCTTTCTGAAAATAATATATCTACGGACGTCGACTAATATAATTGATTTATTATACTTTTTGTTCCTTTATTTTATTTTATTACGCATTTTTACTGTCGGTATTGTAAACGTTATGTTTATAAATCATACTATATCCAAAATTACTATTTTACTTTTGTATGGCCAAATTGTAGTACCGACCCAGAATGGGACTTGGCCGATGATTCAGTTTTGGTTTCAGCTAAAAATCCTGCACTTATCCTACACTTATCGGTGTAACACCTCGTAAAAATTATGTCTCACAGGCCAAAAGATCTTTGTACACTTTTAAATTACACCATCACAATATACAAGTCTAAAAACACAACATAGACAAAACAGAATTTACAGTTTTTTTTTTTCTATGCTAAGGCATTTTATCAAACACATATCAAACGGACAATTTCACACTATCACTACAATTATCTATCATTCATGGTCCCACTGATGTCTGATTAGAACGGATTAGCGATTACAATATCATTATTTGCATAAATAAACGCACACAATTTATAAACACACACAAAACAATCGGCACTGAACAAATGTATCCTCTAGTAATTACATTTTATAATTCAACACTAGTTTACTTTACATAATTGAAAGAAATAACAATTTCGATCAAAGAAAAAATTACTAATACGAATATCTATGCTTGACCTAGCTTGACACTACGATAATTCCACGCTTCTCTTCCAAATTCAAATCAAATAAATTCAAGCGCGAATCTAAATTTAAAAAAAAATCGTCTTGTCCTAGCTTGACACTACGGTAATTCCACGCTTCTCTTCCAAATTCAAATCAAATAAATTCACACGCGTATCTAAATAAAAAAAAAACAATCAATTATCCAGCCACAATCGAAGGAACGCACATTCAGCCAGTAGTAAACACTTATTTGTAGCAGTTAGTTGAAATGCCGGCGCCGACGGGGCAGGACGCGAGTGCTAAAGACAGTGACGTGCTCGTCATCGATATCGACGCTGATGTCGATCAAGTTCAATCAGTACCTCCTATAGACAAATCGGATATACCAGTGATACATATCGATAAGCCGAAGCAAGTCAACACCATGAATGGAAGTGGTAAGTTATTGTTTTTTTTTTTTCCCACTTTTTTGGGCTCATACAAGTTGGGAGTGGATGTATTATATCTCCCGGGCTTCCGACCAATGGTACTTGTAGGGATAGTGGGTTTTTAGTTATTTTTCTCATGAATTTGACATACATACTCTCCGCTTACCTTGGTCAGACGGTCTAGGGTCTAACTGAGGATATTCCCAAAACAAGGATATTTGTTATTTAGGCAAACACACATTGAAAACAAAAGTTATTTTACTGCATAAATAAATTAAAAATATTTATGTTTAGTCTGAAAGTTACAATATTGAAAAATAATGAATACAACGTATATTTTTTTAAACAATGAATATTATAATAATAATAATAATATAATATTCCACAACTATCACACAACGCCATCTAGTCCCAAGCTAAGCAGAGCTTGTGTTATGGGTACTAGACAACTGATAAACATACTTATATATTTCTAAATACATACATATTATAGATAAATTACACCCAGACACAGAACAAATGATCGTGCTCATCACACAAACATTTGTCCTGGGTGGGAATCGAACCCACGACCTTCGGCATAGCAGTCAGGGTCACTAACCACTAGACCAACAGGCCAGTCAAAAACAATTGACAAAGATAACAAACACCCAAATTCGGGATATGGGCGCTTGTGACGTCATAATGCCTGTAAAATTGTACCGACACAGTGACGTTTTGTGATTTTTAGAAGCGATGTTCTTCGTCAATTTTTGTTGACATAACAAAGGAAAAAATAAGGGTCTATTTTTTTTTTACAATCCATATTTGTTAATATTTTTTTTTACTAAAGTATCGAATGCATCGTCCTTTAGTTTTGCAAACGGAACAAATCATTTCAAGTTCATGTTAAGACAAGGTCTTTCTGCATGCCAAACATTGACCTACAAATAAATATAAGTACCACTGTATAATAAACGTCACGTACTTTCATTATCAATTATTCCGGCTATTGATACTAATTACAAAAAACCAATCAAGGTCTAATTATGGTTAGAAAGAAAAATAATTACCTAATTGATAACATAATATCATGGAAAAACAATTCGTCTGTAATTACCTGTACGGTACCGATAACATGGTAATTTGAATGAATAATTACTAATACAACAATTAAAAAACGTCGCTATACTAATTTGGGCTGCCTTGTGTTTTGTATTTAAATCTTCTGCTTTAGAAATTATTCAATTATCTCTAAGCCTCTTCGTACACTAGACGACCCAATTCTCCAATACCTTACGACCTCTATGGATTTATAACCATAGTGGACAGGTGACAGGGTGAGAAGCTCGTGGCTAAATAATTACAGCCGCACAGGTCGATCTTCTGGGTTAAGCCTCGTTTGCCGAGGTTGATCTGTGGATGGGTGACCATCTATCATAGCGAGTTTCCTCCGTGCCTCGGAAAGCACGTAAAGTCGTTGGTCCTGGCTGTCATTTGTAGATCTTTTTGACAATCGTTACTGTTAGTCAGATGAGTCTGACAAACAGTCTTACCATGGGGTATCGTATTTCCCAGTTACTGGGTTGTGGAGGTCTGATAATAGGCAGTCGCTACATGTCAAACACTGATATTTAGCTGAATCTGGTTCGACTGGAAGCCGACCCCAATATAGTTGGGAAAAGGGTAGGCAGAGGAGTGTACAGGTGACAGGACTTGCGGTGCAGGAGAGGTCTGAGTCTGTGAAGACACGTCTTATAATATACATCTGTCGGTCTGAGCTGTCAGTGAATCCCCATCTGTGGAGGTTATCTTTGCTGCGACCGACTATCGATCACCTGTACACTTGACGACGTTATGGCTACGTTAGTGAGCGGGGTTCGCGTAGCAGAATTTCGGTCCAGACTTAATATATGAAATGATTTGCCATCGACACGATAAAAAGATTACCATAGTCACCTGGATACCAAAGTCGTAAGGTATCGGAGACTTGCATAGCCTAGTGTACGAAGGGGTTTAATGTCCACAATGGAGATCAATCATACTCAGTTTTGTTGGGTTCATTGACTTCCTTCCTTTTTTATTTATGTGTGATTGATGCAGCATTTGCGTTGTTTTGTTCCATTTTTATCAGTCTTCGAGAACAGCGGTGCCTGTGGTGGCCCATTGTGAAGACAGTAGTACTAGTGACGCAGTGGCACTGCTCTGAAAACGATGGTGGTAGGACTATCAGACTCTTACTGTCTAAAATCTTTGGTGCTCCTTCAATAGCCCTTACGTTCTAAGGTCACGGTTAGCTGATGACACAGCACCGCGACCCAAGCAAGCTTTGGCGATGTAAGGGGGCCTGTTTGAAACTTAACTTAGCAACCTTTGCGCTCACTCTAAAAACTACTGAAATTTTAACGGAACCATTGTCTCGGGAAACAAAAATACAACCCGTGCGCAATAACTTGACATCTGGCTTCAATCTCGATCCCGCTCCCACTACCCCGAAATGTCTGTAGTAGGAGCGGAATCGACATTCAAGCCAGGTGTCAAGTTATTGCGCCCGGGTTGTAAATTCTTCATGACAAAGTTATCTTGTACCTCGAAAAAAAAATTAATAAACCTCATTTTAAAGATACAACCCACTCAGTAACTTATGATGCAATAACAGGCACAAATAAAAACAAACATAATGTTAACAATGCGGCCTGCGTGAAAGTGTATAAAAAATAAACAAGTTTACGTTTTACTTGCAACCATTACAACGATGTACAACGTGATCAAGTTGCTATCGACTTCCATGCACAAAGTGCGCAAAGGGAATTGAACTGTAGAAATTGTAAACACCTTTGATACTTACAAGTGGACCATGAATTGCAATTTGTAGGCTCAAGCATGTGCAGAGGAAGATTATAATATTTTATTTAGATTTTTGTAATCTATAACTAAGAAAAATTTCAAACACGTCAACTTTCGACCTAAAAAGTCGCATCAGAATCTGTCCATTCATTTAGAAAATACGAAACCAGTATCCTTAGCTCGAATTTTCAGTATTTGAGACGTAATGTAAACTGGAACATGACAATTTCAATGACAATTTTTAACGAAAAAATTAGTTCCTTCTTCGCTCATCAAAGGCGCTTACAAAAACTGACTGCTGCAAGAGCATTTCATACAATACAGCTTGGCAAAAAACAATAGAAAACTGGAAGTCGCCACTGTGCTCTCGCTACTAGCACTTTGAATGATTTTATTTTATTATTTTTAACTTATTACGTTAGTCTTATGGCACAATAATAAATCTAACAAACCTGCGTTCTTTGTTTACATCAAATATCAAAGATTTTAAACGTTGTCAACAAACAAAAAGATTAGTTCCGTTTCAATCCGTTCTGGCCAAGCTGTACATTCTCCTTGAATTCTGCGCAGTGGCAACAATGAAAGCCATTTAAACTTCAACCCGATCCATTGTTTGTAGAATACTTCATAATATGATTGTTATATTAACAAGAAGACGTAACAATTTATTGTTGACATACGTCCGTCCTGTCCATACGATCCGCCTTGAGTCTTGAGTTCCACAAATATTTTCGCACGTCAGTAACTTGATGTTTATCATCGGTTTTATGAGCTGTTTTAAAGACCATTGTACCTTCTGTTACACGAGCATTACTAGATTACCTTCAAGTTTCAAGTTCATTTTAATGCTGAACATGATATCTTCTACTTTGTGAAAAACATGAAAAAGATTGACTGTATGAAATTAAAGAAAAAGGCATAAAAGATTATGTGACGTTTGACCTGAACGTTATTGCGCCGACCCTGAGTAGAATGGGATGAAAAAATAAACGAGTACTTATTTCATAGGCTACTGGGCCCAGTTACAATCCATCAATTAAGACCGTCGCCGTCGCAGACAAGTAGTGGACATAATATGGCTTTCTTTAGGTGCTGATAAACCTGAGCATTCACTTGTAATGAGCTAAAAAACAAAGAGAGCGTTTTAGCGAAACAAATTCGTTTGGCTGTATGTTTGGCTCTCTCAAAATTAAAAACGTCGAATGCTCAATGTTCTGTTACAAGCATTGCTCAAGTCTACCAGTACCTTCAAGCTGTACCATGACGCCCTGTCCTCCAATTCTACATTATATTTTCTCAGTTACATTATTAAAGCCCTCAGTCTATCTAGCTTGGGGATCATATCATTATGGCGCTCACTCACCGCAAACCCGCGAGCCCTGTAATGTAACAAAAAAGTGCGCAATTTGCTCTCTAATTGTCTTCGAATGTTCGAATCCGTAACGTTACATTACAGGTGAATGCTCGCGGTGAGGGAGCGCCCAATCTCCACGCTCCAGGACTAATTTGCTTCATCTTCTATTGGTTCTTCAACGGACCTTCTTCCTAGCCTTTTCAAATTAGACTGTGGAAGAGTGTAGGGTTTTACAGGGGTGAAAAACCAATTCGTTAGTTCTCTTATCTGGGAAAATTCGCTTTCACCGTATTTTTTATAATGTGGTCGAATAAGCTGGCGTCTGACTCTTTTTTAGCTCTATGAAGCAACCAACCGTAATGAATCGCTAATTTGTCGTAAGAGTAGCTTTCATGATGCTATCTTTCGACATGTATTTCTTACAGCATATTTATCGAGAGAACGCTGTTCATTCGACTAAATAGCACCTCAGTTACTATACCGACACTTAATGTCCTAAGATAGCTTCTCACACGGTTTAAGCGTCGACTTCCATGGTTCGTCCACGAGGTCCTTCAATTATTTGCTTTTTTTTTTGCTTCTCCTTTGCACCAGAGCAGGGTACGTCAACCAGGTACTTAATTTTAAAACAGGTGTCTTCTACCTCACACATGTCATCGGCCATTGCGGTAGACCGACAGTGACATTATAATTAGCACCTACGAGTTGCTTTCAGGTTAATCAATACGGTATTGGATGCATTTGTTTGTTACCCACTAGATTCCAATATTTAGAAAAACTATTTTTTTCTAGTTTCAGTTGAGCAGTTAGTTCAATAATCATAGGTTTCAGTTTGTTTGCCAAGAAATACTTTGTGCAAATAGTAATTAATTTTATTTTGTATCTTTTGTAAATATTGCATTTCAGCAACTCTGCATTTTCAGTACTTAATATTATTGTCGTTATCTTGTTCATTTTCATACGATTTGTTGTTGTTTTTATGGAAAAGCGAAGTCACAATAATAATATCGCCAAGCTCATTCTATTCTTACTTAATAAACACATTGTAATTCCTTAACAATCACGCCTTTTCCCATGCCGATACGCAGTAATTTAACAAATCAAATATTTTTAGTTTTATTATAGGTACATTATTTTAGATACCAATCCACAGTCCACCGTATTCTTTACTAGCTTACCCCGAAGTTTCACACCCGCTACTCAGCAGTATTGATCGTAAACCGGTATAGCTTTCCACAAGTGAACTATCCAACGCAAAAATTAATTTTCAATTCGAACCACTAGTTCCTGATAAAAGCGCATTCAACCTAACGAAAAGAAACTCTTTGCAATCTCATTTCCGATACTCCATTAAAAAATATACAGTACATTACCAGTAAATATTTTGTTAAAAAAATTATGTTGTGCGTTCTAAAGAGCCCAAAGCTACCATTGAATTTGCATTTAAATGACTAGAATAACATAATAGTTGCTTTATGCAAAATTTCTTAGATTTTTTTACTAAGGAAATCCACATTCTGTACCTACCAGTTTTTTTTTATCTAAAAACGAATAATTCCAGCAACATCTTCCGCGATAAGTCAATTAATCAAGTTTTAGTCCGGTCAATTTAGACAAAAAAATGTGAGTGAAATTACATAAAGTCCCAGCAAGCTGAATTTTTGTGAAGTTGTTCAAAACATAATTATAAACAATGTCTAGAAGTTCCCCATCATTCCCCTGTAAGGAAAAAAAAATATTCAAGGTCAAAGGTAAAAAAATGAGTTTTTCGCGATTTTCAGCAAAACGGTAAGTTTTATCATACAAGTACCTCAGACAAAAATTGTAGATCATAAAATTATCTATAAAAATGTGTTAATACTTTTTTTCTTACGAGCCACCGTTTCAGAGATATAACGATTCAAAAAGTTATAAAAGTTGTTATCGTCATATATGCATCTAATGAGGTAGTGTACTTAGCGCGTTTTTTTTAACGTGGTTTCCCCAGTAGGCCTACTCCACGGGTCAGTTGTGATCCTGTTTATTGTAAAACTATTGCAAAATAACGGAAATTTTCAAAGATTGGGAAAGATAAAAGCGTGCCTGTCCCTGTGTTCAATTTACTTGCATCCAAAATGAGGATGATGAAGAAGCAGGAGAAGAAGATCGAGAAGAAGAACAAGAATTTGAAACTTACGAATGAGACGAATAAACTTCAACACTTTTTTTTCATTTACATCGCTTTTATCTTTCCCAATCTTTGAACATTTCCGTCATTTTGCAATAGTTTTACAATAAACAGGATCACAACTGACCCGTGGAGTAGACCTACTGGGGAAACCACGTTAAAAAAACGCGCTAAGTACACTACCTCATTAGATGCACTTGACGATAACAACTTTTATAACTTTTTGAATCGTTATATCTCTGAAACGGTGGCTCGTAAGAAAAAAAAAAGTAATACATTTTTATAGATAATTTTATGATCTACAATTTTTGTCTGAGGTACTTGTATGATAAAACTTACCGTTTTGCTGAAAATCGCGAAAATCTCATTTTTTTTACCTTTGACCTTGAATATTTTTTTTTTCCTTACAGGGGAATGATGGGGAACTTTTAGACATTATTTATAATTATGTTTTGAACAACTTCACAGAAATTCAGCTTGCTGGGACTTTATGTAACCTCGAATGTCTAAATTGACCGGACTATTTTACTTGATCTTCAAAAAAAAATATCGAAATGTCAGTCTGCACGCAAACAAGTCGTGTCATCACATAAAACCATTTTATCTTTAGAGATTCGAACGTCATCATCTGCCTAGCCTTTTCCCAAATATATTAGGGTCGGCTTCCAGTAAAACCGGATGCAGCGGAACAAAAAAAAAAATATTTTTCATACTGATGGGCTCGATCAATTTCTCATTTTGTATGAAAAACCAATTTTTTTTTTGCGTTTCCTATAGTCTTAGAACAAACATTGTTCAGTAACATGGCCTGAGTTACCCCACGAGACGTTTTGCGCATTTAACGTTACACGTTAGGTATATAGGTCAACCATACATTTTTTTTTTTTGCTTTAAATTGCAAATACCTATTATAAACGACGAAAGACTTTGACATTTTATAATCTAACTTTGAATCGAAGTCCTCCTCTCGGAAGGACTAGATCAGCCAGCTCGACAGGTTTGCAATGAACATCATTCATTGAATCTGTATTTGGCTCAATCGCTTTATTAATTGCTCACATTAATAGACTTTTGATTAAAGCCAGTTATAATATGACCATAAATGATATAACAATTTAGGTAACGTTTCTTTCTTGATCTGTTTTAGTAATATTTCTTTGCTCTTTCTTTCTTAATTTCCATCAAGCAAAGTAAATATACAATGTGTCCCAGGGATAAGTGACTGCCCGGCGTTTTATTAATAACTAGCACTTTGCCCGCGACTTCGTCTGCGCGTGTTTCTAATTTGGAACTCAGTGAATTTAATTCCCGCTGACCTTCCTTATAAGAAAATCTAAAAACTCAATACAAACAAACAATCAATCGTAGTAGACAAACTGATTTTCCGATTTTCACCCCGTTAGGGGTTGATTTATGAAATATAAATAAAAATACGCATCCTTTATTCGATTGAGAGATAATTAATATGTCAAATTTTGAGTTCATCGAAGCAAGCAGTAAAATCCTTCCCTTAACTTTATCATCTCTTTTCACCAATTTAGGAAGTGATTTTCGGAAAACCTAAAAATGGAGGGTAGTTTTAAAAAAAGTAATAATGTCCATCTTTTTATTTACTTATACTCATATTCGTACCAAGTTTCAAGTTTATAAACCCAAGAAATAAGATTTTAATACAAAGGTTTTCACCCCTTTTCACCCCCTTAGAGGTAGACTTTCGCAAAATCCTTTCATAATGCTCATCTACATTATAAATTGTAACTACCATCCAAAATTCAGGTTTCTACGTTTAGTGGTTTAATATCCTCCCCTTAAAACTTGAATAACCCTTTTCACCAACTTGGGGAGTGATTTTCGAAAAATCCAAAAACACTTTTTTGATTAATTCTTATCTAGTATATAAATACTGATTTTCAAATTCATCAGCTCACGCGTTATGATTTTCCCATACAAACTTTAACATCGTTTAGATTACCAATGGAGGGTAGTTTTAAAAAAAATAGTGGTGCTAATCTTATTTATTTACTGGTGTTCTTATCTGTGGTAAGTTTCAAGTTTGTAAACCCAAGGTATAAGATTTTTCATACAAACGTTTTCACCCCCTTAGAGAGGGATTTTCGCAAAATCCCGTCTTATTGCCAATCTACATGGTAGACTGCAACTGATGTCCAAAATTCAAGTTTCTGCGTTTAGCGGTTTCGGCTGTAGTCGAGTCAAAAGAAAAACCCCTGTTCTTTTATATATATAGAAGATATAGATTACATTTATATTTGTGACTTAGCGGCTTTAGTTTTTAATAATGGCAATAACAACAATAAATTTAACTTATGTTAGCTTATTATTAACAGTTTAAAAGCTAACTTAATATTAATTGCATGTAATTATTAATAATTTTGTACAAATATTCAAAAAACGCCGGGCGGTCGCTTATCCCGTGCTTATCCCTGGGACACATTGTACTCGTATTTATGCACCGCATCGTTCCGTAATGAGGGTGTATATTCCTGATATTACTCGTAATTTTGATTCTAATCCTTATCACATAATCACATTTCTATAGGTATTTTGTTTACAGTGTACTTGAAGTATATACTGCGTTTAGTAGGTATATGGAAAAATAAAAAGGTGCATCTACTGTACGAACAAGGAACTATTAATTTCCTTCAAAAAAACGTCAAAACTCCAGTTTACGTTACAAAAACTCTGGTCACTTCTTGTCGACTCTATTAACTCTTTAATCATTGTTATTAGTGACATCAGACGATGTTACTACTAACTTATTATACATGTCTCGATTATGATTTATGATCTATCAAAGTAACCAAGATCGATGTGCTACATAATAGTATTGCATAATGTAATGAGTACCTAGTAAGCTCCACCAAATACCCCACTCAAAAGCAGTTCGTTACTGGGATACTAAGGCCCGGACTCCATCAAAGCGAAAGCGGAAACGAGAGGAGATGTGTTTGAATAACCAATCAGATGTCCACTGACGGTAAGCGGAGAGGAAATGTGGACATCTGATTGGTTATTCAATTCAAACACATCTCCTCTCCTCTCCGGTTTGGTGGAATCCGGGCCTAATAGAGGAAGCCTAAGAATGCGTAAGAAACTCCATGCTTATTCTTAACTTTCCCATTCCTGCCCAGACCGATCTTCCGGGTTAAGCCTCTCTTGCCGAGGTTGGTCTGTGAATGGGGGACCATCATAGCGAGTTTCCTCCGTGCGTCGGAAAGCACGTAAAGCTGTTGGTCCCTGTCGTCATTTGTAGATCTTTGACAGTCGTTACCTACTGTTAGTAAGAAGCTCATAAGTCTGACAACCGGTTGTTACCATGCCATGGAGTATCGTATTACCCAGTTACTGGGTTGTGGAGGTCCGACAGGCAGTCGCTCCATGAAAAAGACTAATAATTATTCAGCTGCATCTGGTTCGAATTCGACAGGAAGCCGACCCAAACCTTTTTTGCAAAGATCCGCGCACACTGTAAGTATAAATTATTTCATTGATAAAAAGAAAAAACAAATTTGTTACAAAAAACACTCATGTGGCGTTTTGTCGGCGCAAGAGTAGGAAAAAAAATCTTGATGACATAATTTGTAACAAAATAACGATAAACGACATTACTTACCTACTATAATTTATTATTTTGTTACCTATCGCGAAACAACACCGCATTGAAATGACCACTTTTTTAGGGTTCCGTAGTCAACAAGGAACCCTTATAGTTTCGCCATGTCCGTCCGTCCGTCGGGGTGCTATGACAGGAAACCTCCACGTGCGCCCGTGGACTGGGGTTCCTTCTCGGATACGTCCGGGGGGAAGACCAGTTTTTCGGGCCGGTGCACCCTGGGATGCGGGCAAAAACTCTTTCTTAAGCACTGTGTGCCTAAGTGGTCTCTTTGCCCGTATGCGAATAGCCTGTCGTGTGGACGCTCCAACGCGTGTCCCTCTGATTAGCAGAGGGCACAGCGGCGGAGTGGGCTTGCGGACGGTGAGTGATGGGTAGCTCGTCGTCCGAAGGACCAAGCCCGGGTCGGTGGCGCGTCGTGTTTAGCGCCAAATGCCTGCTGAGGTCGCGGGTTTTTTCTTAACCCAGGATACCGTGGCCCCAGAACGTAAAGGGCATAGGAAGGAACACGGGTGGATTTTAGTCAGTAAGAGTCTGACAGTCCCTTCCGCCCCACCCAGGGCGGGAGGACTCATTTGATGATTTTACCACCTTAAAAAAAAAAAAAAAAAAAAAAATGTCCGTCCGTCCGTCCGTCTGTCCGCAGTTTAGCTCAGAGACGCACAGTACTAGAGAGCTGTAATTTGGTGTAAATAATTGTTGTGCCGAAAAAGTGGTAAAATAAAATCTCGTAAAATATTTTTTTTAAGGGTACCTCCAGTACTTACACGTAAAGTGAGGATTTTTTTTTCTCGCGTACCCCTTAGTGTGGGGTATCATTAAATAGGCCTTTAAAAAATAATGATAGTTTCCATTAACAGTTTTTTGATAAAAAAAAATCGTTTGTGAAATATTAAGCTTTAAAGTGCTAAATTTTGCTCGATTCGAGTATCCCCCCCCTCTACCAGCTAAACGGTTATGTTTGGGGGTGTGAAAAAATTCACAATAGTAGTATATATAACGAAGTTTAAAAGAAAATTATCATGACTAAGTAGGCTTTACAACTTTACGAGTAATAGTCGACCAACTTATAAAATGTACTTGAATTATATGTTTTCTTAAACAAAATGTATCGGAGAACATGCAGTTGAACTGCAAATGTAAGTTTGTCAACTTTATTTTTACAGCTTTAATAGGTATGTTTTTACGGTATGTTTTTTGGGGATAGGTAGGTTTTTATCGTCAACTATTTTTAACTAACTTCAAAAAAAGGTGGAGGTTCTAAATTCGTCGTAATCTTTTTTCTTATGTATTTTCCCTGATTTCTCAAAGACTCCTGGACCGATTTTGAAAATTCCTCTTTTTAAAATTAAATTCAGCGAATCAGTTTAATTAGCTTTTTGATGGGCAACTACGGAACCCTACACTGTGCGTGGCCCGACACGCACTTGGCCGGTTTTTACAGCTAAAACTGTACACAAATGACGCCATATTTTTAAAATATGTAAATATAATCCAGTACAGTCAGCTGTTACCCACCCGACCAATCTGACAAATAAAATATGAAACTATTGCTATTGTATTTTAAAACTGAAAATCTTTTATACGAGTTGTTATATACTTCAGCCTCGTGCTAGAAAATTCAATAAACATGCTACCTTTCTGTGTAAAATTTGTTGAAAATCGTTACTCATTTAATTTGCGCATATTGCAATGCATATTGTTGGTATACTTACTGCATTATGTTAAATATTATGCAAGTTCAAAAAATATAATGAAAATGAGTACCTATCGTTTTGAAAGCCTAGAATAGTTAATAAGGAAATAAGGAAACTATTAATTAAAATGGTCAAATGGTTTACTTTTTTTTATATTTCTATTTCTATTCTAAACTATTATAAATACTAATAATTCTTCTTGTTAATAGTATTATGCTCTTGTAAATAATAAAATTTATCATGTCTCTAAAAAAAAATCCTTCGTAGCTTAGCCTCCATACTTTATTACTTGACACGTATGTAAAACCATTAATCTGCATGCTGTGCTATGTTTAATTATTTCATTACTTGTTATAATTAGCAGGATCTCGTATTACTAGGCACTAAATACAAATATTGGAACAGTTTAGCGCAAACACTCGAACATTAATTATGTATGGCAACAAGTTTTGCGAGTGGAAAAATTTTAAGGGATCGTACATTTCAATAGAGCGACTTAAAATCGTGGAAACGTATTTTTTCCTACTCTCCACGCATCATCCTTTGACTTTTTCCCAACTATATTGGGGTCGGCTTCCAGTCCAACCAGATGCAGCTGAGTATCAGTATTTTACATGGAGCGACTGCCTATCGGACCTCCACAACCCAGTAACTGGGTAATGCGATACCCCATGGTAAGACTGGTGGTCAGATTTTAGAGCTTCTGAGTAACCAGTAACGACCGTCAAAGATCTATAAATGACAGTAAATTCATTCTCCGGGTCCGGAACATTGGCGCTTCATTGTCTCGGTATTTTTCTGGTGGTTGCAACTGTTGATTCTGTTTTTCAGGAATTGCTCTGGCTTTTGATTTTTGACTTTATTTACTACACAAAAAGATACACATTTCCAATACCATCTATCTATCTTCTAGTCTATCTAGTCTAGTCTAGTCTAGTCTTCTAGTCTAGTCTATCTAGTCTAGTCTCTGGAATATAAAAATGGCTTGCAAAATGTGTTGCTAAGCTCATAACTCGAAAACGGCTGGACCTATTCGGCTACTTCTTTTTTTGTTGTGTTTGTTACCATCAGCGCCAGGTTTTAGAGGATGAAAATCATCATGTCCAACTCGTACAAAGCCGGGACGGGCTGCTAGTTTTATATAAAAACACCTTAAATGTAAATGAAGCCACCTATACATAAAGCTTTCTCGGGTTCAATAACAAGAACCTAAGCTATATATATAATATAATGTTGTGTTGACGTCAGGTAGGTCCGGAACATTATAAAAAAAAGATTTTAGCACGTTGGTCATTATTATATTATAGTGTTTGATGTATTTAGCATCATTTTAATAATTCAACGTAGTGGTAAGTGCTAATATCTTTATTAAGTTTAGGTATTAAGGGGAAGATGAAGGAAAATATTTAACTGCAAATTATAGAAGTTTAGGTCCTGAGTCTGTTCTGCATAGCTTAAAAAAAACTTTGCTTTGAGCAAAAATAAACCTTAATACTCAAGGAATTTCGTCGTCTGCGTGAATGTGTTGAAGAAATAAAGGTTTACTGCACTTTCCCCGTAGGTGATAGCGTGATAATATATGTAGCCTATATGTTGACCCGACTTTTGGAAATCCATGGAGTATTTTTTAAGTTTATCCCCGACATGCCTACATATCTGTGATTGCATACCTGAGACAAACAGACAAAAAATCTAAAAACTATATATTTGGCTTCGGTATCGATTGTAGATCTTGTGTTATTTTAAGAAAATATTCAATTTAGGTAGTTTTGACTTCCCTACAATTTCATTATATGCATAGACTTTTAATTATTTTAGAAAAACACTATGACTGGAAGAGATTAAGTGTGGAAAACTTTTAAAAAAGCTTAAAATAAAGAGCCTAAAATTTTTATTACGGTATTTTATTCTCATTTATGTTGTACAAATAAAAAAAATATGGAATTATTGTCCTCTAAATAAGCAGAATGTTCCGCAAGAACCTATAAAATCTTGACTTGTGACGCATTACAATTTTACTACTATAATCACGTGCTATAATGGCTAGGCTATCTTGACCGGTCAATACAAATCAAATCTCGAATGATTTCCATTGAAAATTAGTTAACAAGGTGAAATAAGATAAACAAACTTGACTTTGAACTCCAAAGTCAACGGACTCTGATGAAATATTTACACAAGTCATTTATGTAGACGAATTTGCAGTCACAAGCCCGCTAGTCAAATGTCAGTGATGACTGCATTGAACACGGCAGCCATTCTATGTACTTACTACGCAGATCAACTGTGAAGGAAGGTTTGACGACGTCATTTATGACGTCATAGTCATACGCACCCTTTATTAACACCTGCATGCTTTTAATAAAAAAAAACGTTCAAAAATATAACCTACCAAACAACAACGCTACCAATGATCGTAAACAATCAAGTACTTGAAATTAATTAAAATAATTGTATCTCATAAGTACCATATCTATGTAGGTATGTCTTTTTTTTTAGCGTGGTAAAATCATCAAATGAGTCCTCCCACCCCGGGCAGGGCGGGAGGGATTGTCAGACTTTTACTGACTAAAATCCACGGTGTCCTTCAATAGCCTGTTATGTTCCGGGGTCACGGTAAGGAAATAATCCCGCGACCCCGGCAGGCATTGGCCCTCTGAGAGGGGGGCCCCGTCAGTGTGCTGACGCTCTTTGAGACGCGCGTGGGACACAACGCGCCGTCGACCCGGGCATGGTCCATGGTCGAGCAGCGAGTTGCCCTTTACTCGCTGCCAGCGTGCCCGCGCCTACGCTACGGTGCGGTGGCCGGTGATCATCTTGGAAAAAATTTGCTCATTAATTTTAGACATAATTAGTAGCCCGGTACGTGATTTGCTACTTTGACAGCAAAAAATCCCCACTAACAAAATGATCCTTTGACTAATTCTCCCAGATAATAAGTCGATGGTCAATGTCACGCGAAGTTTATGTAAAGCATCGTATAAACATTTAAACGGCAATCTAATCTACTTAGCTTGTTTGTATTTTATTTTGTCGCGATTTTGTAGGAAGAGTGAATTTTACTTAAAAAAAAAAACATAATTCCGTACTGATTTCTGGGTGTTTTTTTTTTTTTTGTATTCTATCTTATCTTTTCTAAATAAAATCTTTAAAATTCATATGGATTGCTTACGTTGCTTATTTAAACAATACATTTAGACTTAATGTATTGTTTAAATAAGCAACAATTCTATTTAATTTGATGAATAAAAGATGGTCGGACCAAATGTAGGTATATTTTTCCAAAAACAAGACATCTTTCTTTTGTAAAATTAAAAAGAAATACAACCCCATCAATCAAAGGCGATGAAGGAACAAATCTAAATGTAAATAAATAATTCTTTTAGAAATGAAGTGTTTTCTATGGAAAATTACTTAATGACTATGGTTTTCTTTTTCCATAGAAGTGTTAATACTACGTTCTAGCATGTAATGCTTCAGTATTTTTTTTTAAATTACATGTCATTCAGGAACGAGTACCAAACAATTAGGTCTTCTGATAATCATAGACAATTTATGATTGCTATGAAATTATAGGAAGCGATCGTTCGTAGTCTATTGTTAAAATAATTATAAAAAAAATACGCAGCGTTGTAGTCCATAATTATGCGTCGATAATTTTCATCTCATCTTGCTCATAAATGTATGAATAAAACACAGCTGAAAAATGATTTCAAACGTTACAGTACCCTACGGTACTCTGTGACCCTACGAAAAAAAGGAGGTTCTCAATATTCGACACGTAAGTAACGGTTTATTTTATATTATGTAATTTTGTGTATTTGGCGCCACATGCACATCAATGTTTATTGCTATAAAATAGCTTATTTAGTTCTTAACATTCTTTTAAATCGATAGATTTCACAGCAATCGTTTTGCCATAAATGTTTGAGTCATGGAAAACCATGAAACTGACACGTGGTTGACGCAAAAACTTGGGATCTTACACCTGTTCTATAGTTCTGCATGCAGATTAAGTATCTACCTAACTGAATAATTATGCAGAAAAACACGTGTCCAATCCCACGTTCACACATCGTATTAGTAATTGAATATAAAAACCTAGGCTATTTAAATCGATACTGTGAAATTGAGTCGATGTAAAGACTCGCGTACACGATGCCGTCGCGCCGCGCCTACAACCACCGCCACAGAGCGCCTCGCCTCTATGTAGTTTTTTCTCTAAACTCTAACGTTCAACAGTCGCTAATACATTTTCAACTTCATACCCCATCACATAAAGTTGAAAATCTAGTAGAGACTGCTCAGCGCTAGCGAACAAAAGAAAACAATCTATACATTTTCAATAAAAGTTGAAAATGTATTAGCGACTGCTGAACGTTAAAGAATGTCGCTTACCATTTAGCTATACTTAGGGCCAGTATTTACAGCGCTTCTTCTATGAAAAAATGGAACAGCGCCTCTGGTGTGCGAAGAAGGAATTATTTTTTTCTTGAAAATTGTCAATTTGAAATTGTCAAAGTTCCAGTTTACTTTACGTCTCAAATACTGAAAACTCGTGCTAAGAGAAGCCTTGACGAGCTTTACACCGAAGATACGTGTGGCATGACGTGGCGGTGGCGGAAATACTCGTACAATGAAATTCAAAATGAACCTCGTGAATATAATAGTCTTTCTAAAATAAAAGTTTTTTTTTTAGAAAGGTAAATTCCTCAAATCAGACCTGCCGCGCCCTGTGTGGAGCGAAAGGGACTGTCAGACACGTAGGTACTGACTAAAATCTACCGTGTTCCTGTTCCGTCAATTGCCCTTTACATTCCAGGATCACGTTTACTCGTTACCCGACAGACGTTTGGTCCTCTATGTCGTCAGATTGCAAACAGATAGCTCTCTTGGCACGCGTAAAACACGACGCTTCGTCGACTCGGGCAAGGCATGGTCCAGGATCAGACGGCGAGTTGCGGCTTACTCGCCGTCCAGCACTACTATACAGCCATTAGGTTCATTTTGGGTTTCCTCGCCACCGCCATGAGCCACATGTCCCCGCCATGACTCGTTTGTATTAACTGCGCCTAAGGCCTTATACTGTCCACACAGTCGTCTTTCGTAGGATTCATTTTAACCTACAAAAGATAGGCGTATTTTGCATATATATTTTTATGTCCACCCTGCTTTCTGCAATATAGGCAGTCACGCTACAAAAGGTCTCAATTTTCTTTCAATTCGCATGCGGAGAAAGGACGGCTTTTGTTGTAAAAATGCATGACGAACGCAACACGAGTGGCTGACGCGACGTTGCCGATTAGTAGACACATTTCATTGTTTCTACGCAAGATGCAAGCATTCATCTTGCAATCGTCAATTGACGAAAGCGTGCGTATATGACATGCGGTCAATGGGCCTAAGTTTGACAATCTAGGGCAGGTTCTTCAAAGTTCACGCATTTCCATTCCTTTCGATAAATTATTCAGAGAGGTTAACTTTTGACTGACAGCTTCAAATAGCTTATTCCGTATTCTATTTCAAGTTAACGTATTGTTTTTCATTCGAAACCCTGAAACTTCCACGTGAGTCGACTTCTAGTGATTGAAACTCAAGTTCTTTTTTAGTAATACCGTACGGAAATAGTTCCAACCTTAAAATATTTACTTAAGTACATTGTTTATTTTTTATTTCGAATTTCATCGGAGGAAAATTAATGATTTTCTGACTGACAGCTATTTTTAAATATAATTATGATCTTTTGTGCGAATTTTTGATGTCGACTAGTGTTTTATTTATTTATACTCCATGTACAATTCTCACCGGTATCGGGAACAGAGCCCAAGCTGTCAAAGCTCCAGAAAAAGGAATCTCCTAACACAGCGCGTCGTGTCCAGAAGAATTGCTTTCTGAATCAGGCCCTTTTAAACACGCTGTCTAAGATATTGGTCGAGACTCTTGCCAATTAAGCCATTGGCCGACACAACTATTAGTCGCAATAATCTCTTAATCTACATCCCACATTATCGACAACCTCGCGAGCCCAATCAAGATACATACTTGATTTGCTTATTGTTATTGTTTTTCCTCGGAAACTACTATTATAATAATAATAATAATTGCCTGTGTCCAATTCTGTAAGCCTAACAACGTATTATATACAATGCATTTCAGTAAAATCGGTTTAGTGGTTGAGGCGGGAAGAGGTAACAAAGTCCATCTACAATATTTACAAAGTGATTCATTTCCAAATCTGTCAGTTCATGTTGCTGATATTATTAGACAATTAATTTGCAATTTCGTATTACTTCTTAGGACTTCGAACCTTAGATAAGTAGGTCCAAAGTGTCTAATAAACATGACACCTAAAATTGACTGCAATGATGATGAATCAAAAATACAACACTCCATTTTTTTGGTTATCATGCAATGATAGGAATGCATAAGATCTAAGGCCCTAGAATTTCTCTTTTAAAGTCGGATTAGCAAAAGTTAATTTCCCAGCACTAGAAAATGTATAATTATGATGATGTTTTTTTAATCCTCTTCTTTCCCACTGCTGGGCAAAGGCTTCCCCATATTTTTCTATTTATTTTTGAGTTTAGCTTTTCCAGCCAGTCTCTCAAAAACGAGTCATACTCGTCCCACCTATGTTTTTTTACGTTTTCTGAACCGTTTCCCCAGCTTTGTGCAGTCGGCTTCCAGTCAATGCTGCTTACCTAATACCAGAATTTTGCTACCGACTACTTTATTTCACCTCCACAAGACCGTTAGTACTGGTATTACTGGGTAATAGACTAATACGAGACCCTTTCATAAGACTGACTTAGGATCCCTTTAGTTGCTGAGTAAACGGTGTCCCCGACTTTTTCCATTTTCGACCCGTATGTTGCTGTTCATCATTGCCGTAACTCACGTTTAGGCTGTGGGAAAGAGACAGAGCTATGCAAGTCGTCTAGCGCCATCTCTTTCCCACAGCCTAAACTGGATCGCGTTAAGAGCTCGTGGTAAGGCCTCTGTGCGAGCTTCTCTAACTGCACCCTCCTCTGGTCAATTGTGATCTTGGTCTGACCATTTCTATGCCCTTCCAGAATCTTCACCTTGTGCGTAATTCATACTTCAGTCTTCAAGTACTTGGAACTCACCTACACTAAAATTAACAGCACAAAATAGCCTGTGCGTGGCGATTCTGATAAGTTATAATTTACCTCCACCTAATGGTGGTAAAATTCGTAATCTGTACTACTATACTGAATTGGTATTAAGGTATTTTGCTAATTAGCCGACTCCCTCCTCCTTTTTTGAAATACACACACTCAAACGCACCTGTCGTGTGGACCTAACAAATCCATCCATAGATCATCAACTCATTTTTCGCAAAGGCATTTCGTGTTGTCACCCTGCGTGATAAGAGTCAGAAATGAGAATATTCGTAGACGAACGAAATTTTCCAACATAGCCCAGCGAATTGAATTGAGCAAGTTGAAGTGGTAGCATGCAGAACTGATGGTCGACTGGGCCGTAAGGTTCTTGAAAGGAGACCGTAGCGTCTGTCCCCATTGTCTATCCACATTCCACCTACATGGAGAGATTTGATGAAGACCACAGGATCGCGCTGCCAACCGGTCTTATTGGTAAAATCTATAGGGGAGGCCTATGTCGGCAGTGGACGTCCTACTGGCGATATGATCATGATGATGAAAGGCATCCGCCCGATCCCCAACGGCACGTTTTTGTGCCACCAGAACACAGACCGATATTAATCCTTTTTTTTGGAAAAATAAGTCATAAAATCGATTAGTATTTAGTGGAAAAACATTTTCCTCGGAGGCTCGAGAGGTTAAGTACCTAACATCGGCAGGTACACAACTGTCTGTTCATTTTAGATGTTTTTTATTTCGGGGTGGTCTAAATTCATGTGATGTTTAAGTACCACTTTACACATAATATAGGTACCTACTTACTAGTTCTGTGTCAGTCAGTACTTTTACGAGGCATATTTTGATTTCAGATTTGCGAAGCTACGATTTAATAACACCTTCCTTTTCCCACTAATGGTATTTTAAAACAATCCAAGCGTGCTTATTGAGCTATTTAAATTCACTCAACGTAGCGGACGCATTAGATCTGCGGTAGATCTATTTAATTAATTCATGTCAGGGATCAGGTAATGTCGTTTATTTCGACAGTAGGTACAGACACCAGCACATCAAGCTACCACAATGTGTCAAATTTCTTTAACAGATTTTCAACCTTATATCAAAAGTGGAAGGTTAATGTTTGATTGGTAAAATCTGACACATTCGGGTAGGTTGACCCGCTGGCGTCTGTACCTAAAGATACTTGCCTCCTGGTTACATAAAGTGACCTACTCTTTTCACGGGTAGATAAATGATAAAAGTATACACATTCTTTCTTTATAACAGCTAGACACAGCTGAATATATTACCGACAGATTGATTGGCAAGTACCTAAATCAAATAATTTGAGTTGAACTTGAATTATGAGGGCAAAGATGACAACAGTTGTTGATTAGAATTGGTGCCAATATTTGGCGGCAATCACAGTTAAATGTCCAATACAGTAAGTTGAAGAATCTCGCGTCCCGTCCTAAATTAATTCCTGTCCCCCTAGTAGGTATCCCACTCCACATTATTGGTTTAACTATGTTAATTGTGTTGTGGACAACGATGAAATATTTTCCCATAGATCTCGGTGAGTACAAATATTTTGTTCCCATTTTCCACTGTTAATCTTGACCTGAATTTCAAAATTTTAATAATTTAGTACACCGCCATCTAGCTTAAGCATATGGTACTACGGAAATTATCAATGAACTGATTGACAAAATAGTCTGATAGAATAACGTTAATGGCGCTAGTGTACTTAAACTTCATTCATTTAATATTATCATTCATTCAACGGCTCATCGCACTCGCTCATTCACTTTCCTGTCAAACAGCTGATGGAAAGCAGTGTTGCCAACTCAGCACTTTGAGTGCTAGATTTAGCACTATTTTCATGTGCCTAGCTCTGAAATTTAAGAAACAGCACCCAGCACTAAATCTAGCACTTATTTTGATGTTGTCTGTTCGCTCACAAAATGCAGCTGTGGCTGAAGTAACAAAACGCAAACTAGTGTAGTCTGTTATCTGCGGCACTTCGTGCAAGTGTAAATGAGCCACAGCCATTCACCTTAACAGCTGTACACGGAACCACAGCAGAGACAGACGATTTAAGTAGTGAGAATGATTTGATTTACAGATAATTTTAATTTAGTATTTCCAATAGTATGTTTTTTAGTTTGTCAAATTAATGGTCACATTTTAATTTAACTATATCTTTGTTTGTTTCGTTATTTTTTAAAACAATTTCAATAATTGTAACAATAATCGAAAATTAAAACATATTCTGTTATAATGTTCTTTTTTCTTCATATATTTAGCACTATTTTTAAAAATTTCTAGCAATTTAGCACTATTTGAGACGTTACTTAGCACCCAACCGTAGCATTGAGTTGGCAACCCTGATGGAAAGTTAGTTGCTCGAGGCTCGACGTAAATTATTTTTTTGTTGCTGTGAATTGAGCTACTGAGATAATTTTCGAATCATCATCATAATCGATTGCATGTCTTAAAAAAGTGGTGGACTTTGTGCGCTGATAATAGATACGTTATCGCATAATTATTTTTATCTTCCCTTTTTATTTACTATTACCATTGCAACTTTGAACTTGATCCACTAGTGTTTGTGTAAATAATTCAACAAAATGACGCTGGGTGAGTGTTGAATTAATTTAATTATGTATCTATTATAAGTTCTTTATTCGTATATTTATAAGTTCCATTACCATAAATTGTCAGTGAATGGAAATAATTTGTTTCTTTGTGGAGGCAATTTACTTATTTACTATTTATTTATAATTACGGACTATTTCTATTCTACATCTTTTAGAATTAACTAAGATACTACTATTTGAATAGCTGACTTAAATAAACTCATTTATTTCAATAACAAAACCCCATTTTCCAATCCAGTTTCTACAAAGAATAAAAAAAAATCAGGCAAATAATAATTTATTATAACCATGTCTCAAATGCCTATCAAAATAATAGAAAGGATCTACTCAAGCCTACCTTCACAAAGTTTTAAACTTTAAAACTAAATACCTAATACTTATTCATAAAAAGTTGGTTAGAAATATTCATTTTATTCATTTTTTATTGTTTTATTCATTCGTAATAATAAATAAATATTTTGCATGCCATTTAATAATTAAAAATGCATTAATCATTTTTAAAATTACAATAACGGCCTGGTGCTATTTCGCCTTATTGTCATAGTTTTTTAAAATATAACGCAACATGAAATAGCAAGTATTTATTTTCAAATTTTTAACGTCTCAATAAATACTATTCAAGTAAATAGGTATATTATGATTATTCCAGTCACAAAAAAAAATCCATTAACCAAATTAATTGTGAGATTAGTAACTGTCATAACCTACAGAATAGTTAATAAAACAAATAAAAAAAAAATTGGACATGTTTAAAAAAAAACAAATGACATTGGTCTTTGGCCATGATGTGTTATGTTAGATCAAATGCATAGTAAATCTTGAATACTTAAGTATACAGTGTAGATCACTCAGTAATGTTCAGTTTGTTTTTTTAAGCTTCTGCTTATAAAAGATATCAATTAGTTAGCCCACACAGAAGAGCTTGTGGTAGAATCATCAAATGACTCCTCCCACCAGGGGCAGGAAGGAAGGGACTGTCAGACTTGTACTGAATAAAATCCACGGTGTCCTTCAATAGCCCTTTATGTTTCGGGGTCACATTGAGGAAATAAATCCCTAGACCCCGGCAGGCTTTGGCCCTCTGAGAGGGGGCCAAAGCCAGTCATTTAGTTTAGACAAATGTAGCTAGAATATTCATTGAAATATGCAAGGTGTTATTATCATAACAAATCTTTGACAAACTGCTTCTTATAATTAATCACGTTACTATCTTGTTATTCTATGTAGATTAAATTGATAACAATAGCAACACTCGTTTGGATATTAGCAGACCACTTCACTGGAAACATGTTTTTTTGAAGAGTAGGAAGGTAAAAAATAGTTCATGACCTTTTTCAGAGGTACCTATCACATAAATAAAAAAAAAAACTAAAATCGGTCAAGCTGTTTTTGAGGATTGCAACCACAAACATCATGCCACAATATTTGTATTGTGTTACATATTTAATATAGCATATCTTGTATTCACTACAGATTTTTTAACAATAAAAAAATCAAAACCCTCTTTTTGGCTTTGCCATAGTCGGGTAAAAAGTAAGGTCAACTCGAGTGAACCCAGTTGTTATCTGCTGAATATAAACCAGTTTGTTAACATACCTACTTTTTAAAAACCTTGAAAGTTAGCCTTTTTTTTCTCAGTTCAATATTTTACCTTTCTAATTTGAACTCGGGGTCTGGATGTCAATTAAAAGATTTTTGGTGTTGATGTAAAAAACTACATTAATTTTGAACCCACCAAAATAAAGTGAATGTTCTCAAATCGACAAGATTTTTTATATTAGGTACCTACATCATTTCTCAGGGGCAGATCTATGTAGTTAAGGGTATTTTGTGCTGCAGCCCTGGTCGTACGTAGTTCAACAGCTCAACAAGAAAAAAAGAAATATCATAATGACGGCACGGTTAGCACAGTGGCTGAGCGATTGGACTGCTGCCCAGCGTGTCGCTGGTTCGATTCCAGCACGGAGCAAATATTTGTACGACCTACAAGTATTTGTTCCGGGTCTGAATGTTTGTGTATGTGTATTTCTATGTTTGTAAACGCATACACGACACAAGAGAAATTCCTAGAGAGGAGAACTTCAAAAAAAATCTTCCCTATTCCAACACCTATTTTATAAATTCTTTTTAAAAACACCAATACCAAAAGTTTTCACCCTTCACACAATAGCCAAGTTACAGCTCCACAGACAATTGTATTAACATATTCATTTCTTTTGTTACAGGAATAACGAATTTGAAACCCAAATCGAGTAGCATCGCAGAGGTGAGCCATTGTAATATTTATTTACTTACCTACTTAACCTTCGCACTTGAGAAAAACCTCCATAGGTATGTATTACAAGCTGTAGAAACACTACGGTTAATAATTCTGATTTCCGTGTCTTTTGAATTACTTTATGATAATTATGTCGCGCGTTAGTTTATGGCCAAATAAAGTCATCATCTATTCTGCTCATGACGCATCATGCTCTCAAAACGGTGAAGGAAAACATCGTGAGGAAACCGGCATGTCCTAGAACCAAAAATTGGAAGGCATGTGACATCTACCAACACGCACTGGGCCCGCGCGGTGGATTATAGCCCACTCCCTCTCACAGAGAGAAGGCCTGTGTCCCAGCAGTGGGAACATTTATAGGCTGATGATGATGATGATGATGGGTTGTAGAGGTCAGATAGGCAGTTGTTCTACATCCGTTTTGACGGGAAGTTAACATAGTTGGGAAAAGTCTTGGCAGAAAATCAGTTTAACATTTTTTCCCCGGGCGCAGGATTTTCACATTTAAGAAAGGGTTAGGTTTGTTATATTTAAATTAATGTAAAATATATAACAGGACTACAGTTTCTTAACACCAACTAATAGACCTTTTACTGATAACAGCTATCATACAGAGCAATGCCCTCAGATAATATTATACATAATAAGAAATAAGCCTGTAATATACTTGGGAGTAACTAGTACAAAAGTGAGAGTCTAATTAAAGTTAAATTACTTATTTAAAATACCTACAACACATACTTGATTTCGTATTTATATTTATGTAGATAGTCTACTGACATTCACATGATAATTTAATTCACTAAGCCCTACTGAATTGAACCCACAAGTTAAAATGCAGTGAAAACAATGAGTGTACATAATCGTTATAGCTTCTTACATTTTTTAAATTTCTTTAGAAAAATATGAACGAACGTGAACTATGACACTTACTTGATGAGTCTAACAAAATACACCATACTTATAACTACTTAATAAAAAAAAAATCCACCATCGACACCGAGTCTGTATATCTCTCTAAACGCGATAAAGTCAAAAACTGCCGAACAGATATCAACATTGAACGAAGTGAGTGGGGAAGCTTATGTGTACTAGAATCAATTAAGTTTTTCTGTAAATTTGCTGAAAATAAAATATGTTGGAAAAAACATTCGGAATAAAAAAATGAAACATAATTTCCCACTGAAAAATAACACAGCCGCGGGTAAAAACTAGTTTTGGTAAACCAAAGTCCACAACTACTGACCTCTTAATTCGAGATTTACAAGTTTTTTGTATTACCTATTTGTTTTTTTTTTATTCACTCGTTTTTATAAATAAACAAGTGAATGCTGTGAGTAGGTGCACCTATCCATTTCGATGATAAATATTTTAAACCGCTTAACCGTAATGATTTAATGAATTAAGATATCAACGTTGTTCCAACCTTTATTTGTGTTTTTTAAGCTAACAAATGTTTCTATTAAATAACTTGCTATATTAGAGTTACTCTATAACTACTAATAAATGTTCACCTCGTACCTACTGAATAAACAAATATTTACAAAATAACAAAAAAATCGTCAACAACTAAAACAAAAAAAAACCAAGTAGGTAGGTACGTATTATTTGTTTTTGATCGTAAACAAACGAGATTAACAGCAGAAATATTATAAACTTTGTCACAGAAAAGTTAGTCAAAATAATTCATCATGCTAACTGCCGTGTTGTACGAATTTTGTTTTTGCTAAATAACAAAAAAAAAAATTCGTAGCACACAGCGCACCCTTAAATGTAACCTTTTACCTAATTATTCAGCAGACGCTGAATTTGCTTCATCACAATTAGTGTTCTAGTATTTACCCAGGGCCCCCGCATCCATATGTGCAATGTGTGCAATGCACACGGGCGCCATCCTCTAGGGGCGCCAAAACCAAGAGCCCAGAAAAAAAAATTGAAAAAAAATTTAAATAAAAGTTGATAACTTGAACAAGATAAGGTTTAAGTACCTACTAAAGAATTCAAATATTTCATCTCACTTTTAGATTAAAACTTGAACTTCGGAAACGTTAAACTTTTAGATCTTCGATGAAGAATTGCCTTGTCCTATTTCAAAAAGCTAAAAATTTTCGCGCTCGCTTCGCTCACGCTTCTAATAAGGTTGGCATCCGCTTTTCATGGCCTCGATTTTGGTTCCTTATTTTTCAATTGTAAATGCTTCTTATGTTAGTTAATCTTGTCTTAGTCTACAAAAAATTTTGGTCTTCTATAAGATGGTATGGAATTCTGGCTGTGAAGTTTGAGTAGTACTTGTTTTGTGTTTAAGTTCCGAGGTGGCAAGCTTTACAACCCAAGGGCGCTGAATTTTAAAATACACCACTGACCTACCTACCATAAAAAAAGATAATTCAAAATGCTTTAAAGGGCGCCAAAATCCTCTTTTGCACACAGGCGCCAGTAGCCCTTACGGAGGCCCTGTATTTACCACAGAATAATTAATAATATTATGGTAATACTACGTCTTTACAAGGAAAATAACCAACTACAAAGGCTATTTAAAGACATTCTTGAGTATTACGGCGTTTATGTAAAAACAAAACTTGTATGTTACTAAAGACAGAGTTGAATACATTTCTAATGACATTTCGTATTATTTTAAAACTGGTTGGTTACAAACGTTTCTTGTCGCTTCAGTTTTTATTGGCTAATTCTGTGAGTAAACCAAAAATACTCAGACATGTGCCTTTTAAAATTTTGATGAAGATTTGAGAGCGAATCGAGTTAGGTACAATTAGAATTCATTGTTTATCATTTAAAGGTTAAAATCACACAAGATTCTTATGACAGTTGGCATGTTTTAGAACAGATTTTTTAAAATTCATCCATAAAACGCTTAAAAATGAATAAAAATTTGTATGCATATGATTTTATCATTTGAAAACCTGATTTACATGCGATTTGGAATGTAGACTAATCAATCAAATTAAAACCGATATTCTGAGGGACGAAGTCCTGGACGGAATTCTAGACTAGTATCTTATAATTTTCATTTAAAATCTATACTACTACACACGATTTAGATATTGTCTATGAAACTAATTTTACTTGCGAAATACCTAAATCTGTGAAGCCGTGTGTGTCTCGCACAAAAACATTCTAAAGAAGTCCGTCTTTGTCCTTGGCGTTCCGTTACATATTTTCTAGCTATGTTAGGTAAATTAAGTTAAGTATATGAATTTCTTGATAAATGATGAGATAGATCTGATAGATCTGCAATATTAAATAATTTCGGATCCCTAGGGAAAAAAAAGAATAGGTACGTATGAAAACATGTGTCAAAAACACAATCCAATCTAAAACAATTGCGCACATACACAGATATGCTAATAAGTGTCTAGCTGTTCACCTAATACAATATTTAACTACATAATATCCTTTTTTTTTGCAGTCGGTCCAAAGAGCAAGAGACACATTCAACCGCGGCGTCACTCGCCCCATAAAATGGCGTCTCCAACAGCTGAAGAACCTCCTTCGCATGTACGAGGAGAACCAAAACGCGATGGTGGAAGCTCTCCGCAAGGATCTGAGAAGGAGCAAGATGGAGGCTGTGCTGCTAGAAGTAGACTACCTGATCAATGACCTCAAGAATACTATCCATCATTTGGAAGACTGGGCTAAGCCTGAGAAGGTGAGTGGTCTTGGTCAAGGAACTGTTTCTTTTATTTTCACGACAAGATGTGACCATCAGGCATCAGGCCCTATAGCCAAATGGCAAGCGACATTTGCTAACGTTCAGCAGTCGCTAATACATTTTCAAATTTTAACCCATTGCATAAAGTTGAAAATCTATCAAAGATTACAGATCGTTTTCGTTTGTTTTGTTCGCCATCGCTCAGCAGTCTTTACTAGATTCTCAACTTTATGCGATGGATGCGATGGGGTATAAAGTTGAACACTCAGATCAAAGAAATAGGCAGATGGAACGCTCGGAACACGCGAGTGGTTCCACCAAAGTTAATACAAAATCAAATCGAATTACATTCCATAATGTTTTCTTTTTTCTTTGTATTTGAGAACAACTTTTACAATGGTTAAAGACACGTGACGGCATATTTTGTCAAACAACAACAACGACGCGCAGCTTGGTACGACGCGTAGCTTGGTACAGTGATTCGATTTTGATTTTGTATTAACTTTGGTGGAACCACTCGCGTGTTCTGAGCGCTCTATCTGTCTATTTCTTTGATCTGAGGTTGAACATGTATATAGCGACTGCTGAACGTTAACGACTGTCGCTTGCCATTTGGCTACAGGCTCTGGTGTTAGAATTAATTTACGCTGGAAATTAAAAATCTGTTTCGATATGTATCTTCGGTTGAATCTTTGTCTGTAATAAACAATCAGCGACCAAATTTCCTTATTCGAGTCTAGATGTCCGAAGCAGTAGCCAAAAACAAAGGAACCGGGTTTGGATTGAAATTTAATATAAACGGGCGTAAGGCGGCTCTGGTAATCCAGTCATCTGGCATGGCTTTGGACTTACACTGATAATGACATAAGTCCAGGTTTCCTCACGTTCTTATTAACGTACCCAATTCGTTTAGACTTATTCTCTCACCTGTCTTTAATGAAAAAATACTACGTGCTGTAGAGACTCTCCTCGCCTTGCTGACATCATTCATCAATCAAATATCATCACCATATTCCATTCTCCTCTATCATACTCGTATGTTTTACTCCTTTAATGGTAAAAATATAAATATGAGTAATACTCGTATTTATAGTTTTCCGATTGTTACTGCCATATTAAAGGTAGATAGATAATTTAAAACTCATTATAAAAACAATACACGTTCCACACCACGTGACGAAGCAAACAGTTATTTAAAATAGTTCGTATAAACGTTGTTTATTTATGTAAAAGCATCATTCATCTCCGTTGAATGAATTTGATTGTTTTATTCACATATTACTAATTCATTAAAGAATAACGAAAATACATAAGTAATTCTAAACTTATTATTTTAAATTTGAACAAAAACTGTTGTGTTTAGGAAAGACTTATGTTATAATAAATTGTCTAAGTTTCGTCACCCTCCCTGACTATCAAGGCTCAAAAGTGACCGAGTCATCGACCAATTTTATGCGCGTCATTCTAGTATGCATTCATTATTATCTTTAGTACAAAGTTCAGGTAATCAGGTACAAATTCCATCTTGTTTATTTTTTTTATATCAGGCGTAAATACTGATTTTTTTGAGTCAAGTCATGATGAATTGAAGATGCTTAGGTGTTACCTATTTAAGGTTAAATTGAAGGTAGGTTAAGTATTGGTATAAAAAGTTTAAAAAAAACTTATGAACTCATCAACAGGTGATGATTTACGACGGTCCTAATGTCCTGGTTGAATCATTTCCACCAACTTTATACACCGTGTAACGTTAAATGCGCAAACTTTCTCGTGGGGTAACTCAGCCCATGTTACTGAACTATGTTTGTTATAAGACTTGTGGAAATTCGCAAAATAATTTGATTTTCATACAAAATGAGAAATTGATCGGGCCCATCAGTATGAAAAATCATTTTTTTTTTCCAAAGTCTTAGAACAAACATTGTTCAGTAAAAAATTCAGTTCAGCAATAAATCAAATCACTACCTACTAAATAATAAACTTTAATACAATATTACCAGTTTAAAATATTTCTTATTTGACGTTACTTAGGTAAAAATTTTGCCATTTTTAGGCAACATTTTTTTTTTGAAATCTTCGCTCAATAAGAGTTTCTCCAAAACTAACATACACAAACACACAGACCTGGAACATCTTTCTTTAGTAATATAAATTGTTTTAACATGACTACATTATAAAGTCTGAGTAAACAAAACAAAAACACACGTTTGATATGAAATCATTACAAGTCATATACAATCACATAAATTGCATCATAGGCAAAGATTACATGCTAGAACATTATAAAATACTAGTATACTACCTCATTACATAAATTATATTAACAGTAAACATTGTTCCATTACATACAATCATTGCAACCTTGAACTTCAACTTTTGTTGGAATAAAAATCTCATACATTAGTGCAATTTTATTCTACTATTTGATATCGATTTCAAATTATTTTACATTTTCTATTAAATTGTAAAAAATACGGGTCAATTATTTTTGTTTATTTATCTTACGTATACAAGCATATTATTAATAGATAAACTTTTTGTAATATAATATCTTTTATCATTATTTCCACATCATGTAAATTCTCGTAATTTTTTCTTATACTGTTTAAAAACAGCTCATACGAGGTATAATAACTACAAGGCTTTTTTTTTGCCACACTAAACCGGTTCTATCTCGACTTTAGACTGTTGGGTTCCTCAATGTCTTGACTCAATTCTGTAAATAGCTGCCTACGCGCATCATGTTAATACAAACATTGGTTTCTAAATTAATTATTTTTGAACGCATTATCGCATGCGACGCGTATCATAATGGTGATTTTTGAAGAAAGAAAAAGTTGCGAGTTAGAAGGTGGAGGAGTTAGGGAATTGGTCCTTTAATCCCGCGTCCACGCGACTCCAGACTCCTTGCTTTGCCTCCAGAAGACGCAGGTTCAAATCCCACTTGCAGCTGAATGTTTCTTTTCTCAAAAATCATCTATATTACTTTCCAACAAAAAAGGCCATATTACATGCGAAATCCAATAAAATCGATTTTCTTTCTACCGAAAAAATCTATGGCCTAAAGTTTTTTTACGGTTTATAACGATTATTTAGACTGGTATCGCCCGAATTTTAATATTCAAACCGTTATATTATAGGTCTTCATTGGCTTAGCTGGAATCCATATTGGCACTCATTCGATATAATATCTGGATTAAAAATACCTAGCCATAGATAGGTAGAAATATTTTTTTTAAATACTGTGGAATTATATGACCAAGCAATTTTACATAAAAATATCTGTTGACCGGTTTCTTTTATTGCTTAGTAAAAAATAACACTCCCGCTCATTTCATAAATACTAAGTTTATTCAAAACCGACGCCAACCAACTAAAACCGACTGAAGTAAAAATCTGATCATGAGTCTAACCTCGACTAGTTATGTTTTTGAAAACAAGAAGTCTAAACTTCAAAGTTACGATTAGCCCATTGATAATACATGATGCTGGACACTCCCACATCTATCGACGCGGAATCGGATTTTACCGTTGCCCTTTCTCTTTCTGTCGCTTTTTTTTTTTTTTTTTTAGCGTGGTAAAATCTTCAAATGAGTCCTCCAACCCCGGGCAGGGCGGGAGGGACTGTCAGACTTCTACTGACTAAAATCCACGGTGTCCTTCATAGCCTGTTACGTTCCGGGGTTACGGTAAGGGAATAATCCCGCGACCCCGGCAGGCTTTGGCCCTCTGAGAGGGGGGCCCCGTCATTATGCTGACGGTCTTTGAGGCGCGCGTGGGACACAACGCGCCGTCGACCCGGGCATGGTCCTTGGTCGGGCAGCGAGTTGCCCTTTACTCGCTGCCCGCATGCCCGCGCCTACGGTGGCCGGAGATCATCTTGCGACGTCCGTCGCCGTGGGCGCCTACCACTGCGGCTGGGGCGGAGGGAGGACGCTGTCCTCTCTCGCTCGCGGCCTGCCTCCTCCTTTACGAGCATTACTGCCTCGCAGAAGGAGCTGACCGCTTCCCACTCCGTCTCGCCCCGCAGCATGGCCGCAACCAATGCCGGGCGCGAGACGTCTCCGCCTCTTTCTGTCGCTTAGAACTGCCATTTGCTAGACTGAGACAATGCGATAGCATGCGGCCGCCTTTAAGATTCCGCCGCGTGCGATCGCATTGTGCTTTCTGTCTCGGTCTAGCAAATTGCAGTCCTAAGCGACAGAAAGAGAAAGGGCAACGGAAAGAGCCGATTCCGCGTCGTTAGATGTGGGAGCACCCAAAGGCCTCCCCCATATCCTTCCAAGAACTCTTCTAGGGCCAAGATCCCCTATAATACCAAAAAAAAAATGCTATCGCGTCAAAAAGTATAAACACGGCTGTTTCATATTTTACACACATTCTTTTATCATCTAGAATGCTGTCAATCCGGGCTTTGAACAGAATTAAATAATAAAAAGTCGTATAGAGCCTCGTCTCGTCTCATTTGTAACAACCGGTATTACATTGCCCGCATCCCGCGATATATCGCAACCTTCACTAGGTCATTGATCCACTGTGTCCGAGGCTTTCGCTGGGACTATATTGTATAACCACATCACTATTAAACAATTTAGATTCGGAATATTCTGTTTGTCCATAAAATAAGTAGGTGTCTAGAGGTCTAGACACTCGGTAGCGTGTCAATCCAAGTTCTCAAAAACTGGCGAGCGTGCTCTAAACATTACACAAACCATTTGGAGCCACTTTTGACCCTCTCATAACTAAAAAAATATTTTACATAAATAAGCAGTCTATACATCTACAGTGGTGAAGTAAAACCTAGTAAGGAAATATAAAGTTAAACGTATTTAGAACCATACTGATACTGTCAGCCTGTGTCATCCCACTGCTGGGCAAAGACCTCTCCCCATGACTCCTATTTCGATCTAAGGCTAGTGTGAGCCACTGGTTGTTAGTTTTGTCCAGCTCATCCGGCCATCTTCTGCGAGGTCTGCCGCAACGCCTTCTGGATGTGTCAGGGCTCCACATGGTGGTAATTTTGGCCCACAGTTCATTGGGCATCCGGCAGACGTGGCCAGCCCAATCCCACTTCAGCTTAGCGGCCATTTTAGCGACGTCGGTGATCTGTGTTTTGGAACGCAGTGTGGCATTACGAATACGATTTATAACCATACTCATAATCAGTTTGTCTAATATGATTGATTGTTTGTTTGTATTGAGTTTTTAGATTTTCTTATAAGGAGGGTGAGCTGAGCGGGAATTAAATTCACTGAGTTCGAAATTAGAAACACGCGCAGACGAAGTCGCGGGCAAAGTGCTAGTAATGTATACAATATCTAAGCCATATAAGAGGCTTGTAGGATTCCCAAAGGCAGAACACAAAAAAGTGGCCTCATCATATACCGAAAAAAATAACTATCCTGAGGAGGTTATACTCCATCTAGTAGATACTTGCAGTTGGGTGAATACCACAGTTTGCATCTAAAACTGCGGAATAAGAAAGTGAATAAATAAATCTAGAAACTTCAGACTACCGTTCAACGCGTAGTTTTATAACAAGCCGAGTAATTATAGACACGCAAATATGGAAAACTCGTTTACAATTAATTGTTTAGAACCATGATTAACAATGAACTATGTACTCGAAACTAGTTTTTAGATTCAGTCCTTGAATATGCTATTAATAGACGAATGACGTCACTAGCAGGAGTTACACTGATTGGAACCACTCAGCAGCATATGAAATCCATATTAGGGTTTAAAACGGGATATTTACCATGTTTATTATTCAAAACAAATAATAAACATGGTAAATATCCCGTTTTAAACCCTAATATGTATAATAGTAACCATGTCAGTTTAAAATCTAGCATATGAAATCACCTATACACACAAACTATTCTTCCAATATTTGTATGACCTACAAGTAGTGTTCCGGGTCTGGGGGCCGATTCTACTAACTCATTTCTGTCACAATCGCAAAACCGCGGCTGAACTACCGACTTTTTGACGTTTTCTCATTAACTAATGCATAACGACCCTAAATAAGTTACAGTTCAGTCGAACGCTAACGATCGATCGAGAGAACTGCTAGATCGTATTCTGCTAGCACATCGTAGCACAGTCGAAGGCAAGCGTACATGTTCGCCGTATTCCACTAATATTTTGACACTTGTTACGATCGCACTGGAACTGAAGTAGGACGGATCATCTTTCCAGAATTAGCGGTTGATAATAAGTTGATCCAAATTGAAACTTTTGCAGTGACCGAGTCTAGAACTTTTTTCATTTTTTACCTATTGATAATGATGTTCTACATAGATTTCGTTCTAGATACCGGAATAATAATATTTTTTTACCCCTTCAATTTTGTCACAAGTCGAAGGTTAATAATCGTTAAAAAAAATTAGCTTTTCGGGATTTTTTTCGTGGTAAAATCATCGAATGAGTCCTTCCACCCCGGGCAGGGCGGAAGGGACTGTCAGACTTGTATAGACTAAAATCCACGGTGTCCTTCAATAGCCCTTTATGTTCGGGGTCACAGTAATGAGATAAGTCCCGCGTCTCCGGTAGATTTTGGCCCTCTTAGAGGGGCCCCATTTCATGCTGACGCGTGGAACACAACCCGCCGTCGACCGGGGGGCATGGTTCATGGTCGGACAGTGATGCCCACTCGCCGTCCGCATGACCCGCGCCTACTGGGCCGAGCGCGTCTTGCGACGTCTGGTCGCCGTAGGCCTCCACCACTGCGGGTCAGATTGGGGGATTGTGGGGGGGTATCCTGAAAAAGTCTGTACATTGTATATCTCACAACTATTGTTTTTGCAGTTTTGTCATAACGGAGGATTTATATACTTAAGTGATTTTAGTTTATAGAGATATAGAGTTATGAAAAAGAAAGGAAGGGTTTGAAAAACAATATTGTTGAGCTTGGTTATCGAATATGGCATAAATTAAAACGTAATTTCTTAAAAATCTTACACTTCTTCTACTACGTATACTTCTTAAATGCTAAATCTTAACAAATCAAATTTACACTTTGGAAACAATAAAGTAAATCACTAAACATAACAGAAAAAAAGGGTACCCTTTTGCACGCTTTTACTCTGCGAACAATATTTTCATTAAAATAATTCCGTTTTTTTATAATCTTTATTTCTTTAATTAAACGATTCAAACTGAAATTGTCTTACATGCCTTCTTTATGTCTAAATACACTAATAGAACTTGCTACTTTAAATAACTACTTCTTTCACAAAGACTGGCAATAAAACTTAAACCATGCACACTGCAATTATATTATTATTGACTCTTTTTTTTTTTTGTCGCTACCTCAGGTTCCCCTACACTATGAATTTCTCCACGGTCGTGAGTGCGTTAAGCAAAAAAGTATAACAAACTTGTAAACAACCAGACTCGGATAAAACTCTGGATGGATAAAATTCTGCTGGGTCTCCAGTGTTACCGTCCTACTGCCATCTGGGGATAAGATCTCTGAAACAATTCATAAATAATTTTTACCTTTAAAGGACCTATGTCAATATTGGCCTACACTTTTCCTTAAATCGCGAGAGATGGACAGAGGGAAGGAACTTTGCCCTGCAGTGGGACAACGTAGGCTCATAATAATAATAATAAACGTGGTTGATAAGTAGAGCACATCAATTTACCTAAATCTCTGAATCTTGACAGACTTCAGTAAGTTGGACAACATCTCTACATTTTTTTGTCAGCAGCCAACTTTCCTCTAGAGGAGCTAAAACTGGTTCCCTACTAGGTTCCAACTGTAGCATATCTATTGGTAGGAGTCTTAGCATGCACTCGACAGTTGTAGTCATTCCAAACTAAAAAGAGAATAAATTTTTGTTAAATATTTTAATGTTTTTTTCATATCCACTTACCTTGATAGCTAATGATTACATTTCATAATATTTACTTGAAAACATACCTTAGTTAGACCAACTTTAGGTGTTTGTACACACCTTTCATTTAAAATGCTGTCAGCACACTTTCCTTATGAATGCTGAGGTGGCTCATCCTTCATTTTAGACCGCATTTGCCCCACAGCGATTCATAAAGAAGCAGAAGGTCAAGTTGTCCAATTGTGGTTTTCCGCCCTTCCATTAGACCAGTTCTAAGAAAGCACCAATCTGCAAGTTGTCACATAGCCGTATTACTTTTGACACTCTAAGTCAAATCAAGTGTGATTTGGGTCGTGTTGACCGTAACCCTCAAGTGGGTCGTAAATGTGTTAATTTTCAGGACTTCATTCACAACATTTTACATATAAAAATAAGGGCATGGTGCAACATTTTAGACTTTATAAATAATTATGTAATAGTATAAAGTGAAACAAATACTACAGTAAATCATTCATTTTGCCTGAACTTGCTAAAAAAGTTTTTGCTTTATCCTGCAGTTTGTTTAGCTATTTGGATCACATTTGAATTACCAGACGTTTGTTTCACATCGGCTTGCAAGAGAATGGGGAAGGCAAGTGTCACCTTCGTGAAAATGACAGTTTGGTCCCCAAATACTGGAAAATCAAAGTAATTTTCATGATTAAAAAAAACCATTTATTGATGTAAAGTGACTAGATGTTGTGTCCCTAAGCTCCTAAAACTATGGAATACACTTTTCAAAATAATATCTACTTCCTTTTGGAGGTCCAAGTACCAGTATTCCATCGCTTGAAAATCGAAAATTATCACCTGGAACGAGGTAATAGTTGTGGGTTAAGAAATTAAATATATTGTCCAATCTAAATAGAAAGTGGGGCTAAAATTACTGACTTAAAACATTATGATATTTTATCAAAATAGAAAGTCAAAAGCGAGCATTATATTCTTGATAAAGGGAGACTGAGGTTACAAAATACCTAAACTCAAAAATTGAAACATCAACTACAAGTAATTGTGGATTTCTTACGGTAAAATCAAATTATAACCACTCAAATCAGTTTTTCGCTTGTAGATGCGCCGCGGCGTCTTAATTCTTCGGATTATATAGTACTATAAAAATTTTCCATATTTGTTTTGTATTTATACTCACGTTTTTTATAAGAAATAATCTTGTTTGTTTTTTTGTACAAGGAGACGTGGGGACCAACTATCGCAGCGCCATTTACGATTAGCTTTGAGTTGCCATCCCCATTAAACTGGAACGTTCTCCAAAGAAATTATTGAACCATCGATATTTTAATCATTGTATCAGTAAAATGTTTTGTCATAACATTTGAATCATTTAAATTATATTTTCAAACAGGAAAGTAGGATCGTGTTCTATTTAGTGGATTCAAATTCTTATACTGGTTGATATCATTAGATCATACTATTCGTCTTATGGTAACACAGGACAACGTTCGTAACAAAGTCCGTAATTTCAAGCTACGATTACGCATCGATTACGTTCCCGGTCTACCACGTAACAAATAGCAGAATAACATTTTAGGTTCAACGATAGGAATGGTACCGTTGCGTAATAGCGATAGGATAGGTAATTTTGCAAATTAGTAGAATCGGCCCCCTGGTCGTTTGTGTTGTGAGCCTAAATGTTTGTCACACCTACTTACATTGAAAAATACCGTAGTGTGGCAATCGTTTAAAAAAAACACTTGTAATACCACTTGAATCATTTTGAGTGCTGAAAAAATAAAAATAAAATAACCATTGCATTGATATTTTTATAATGCTGAAAAAATAAAACTAAAATATCCATGTCATTGATATTTTTATATAAACATGAAGTAATAAAACTAAAATAACTATTTCATTAGAATCAAATAACTTATTCAATTCTATTGTGAAAATAATTGTTACTTCTAATGGACATCATTATCCAGTAGCCTTGAAAAGGTGACTGTCAGAATGGATGCTCATGGCTGAAGACGGGGTGTTGTGATACAACTCTTTCTTTCATGCTGTCTCTTTCCCTCAATGGAACTTCCCTGGCTTTAAGGCGTCATAATACGGCCGCTGTTCTGGCCAATTGTGGTCATTTTCCCTTCTAAGACCTGTTCTTGGTTACCGTTGGCACACCCGTATTTTTGGCACTGCCAACAAATCTGATTTAGACGACTCCAAAATCCAGTAATTCACAATCATTCTTATCTTTTTACAGCCAGAAAAGGGCATCGTCAACGTTCTAGACGATGTGGTGATCTACAGTGATCCCTACGGCGTGACCCTGGTTGTTGGTGCCTGGAACTACCCCCTGCAACTGTTGCTCCTGCCAGTGTCTGGAGCTATTGCTGGAGGAAACACCGTGATTGTGAAGCCTAGCGAGCTTGCCGTAGCCTGTGCTACCTTCGTGGCTGAGACGCTGCCGAAATATTTGGATAATGTAAGTAATTCTGTTCTTTTTTATACAGTTTTGGCTAGAAACAAGCGTACGACCCACCTGATTGAAAACGGTCACCGTAGCCTATCAACACACCAGAAGTACAGCCTTCGCGTGCGCGTTCAGCTTTATTGTTTTTGTGTTTAAACCATTGGTCCCGGCTGTCATTCGCCGATCTTTGCCTGTCGTTACAAAAAGTCATAGAAAGCCTAAAATTACAAACAGTAATCATGCCAAAAAGCATCTTGTTACCAGACCAAATGTAGAAGATTGAGTTTTTAATACTTTGATATTTTTAGATGCACGCTTGTTCTTCTAAGTCACTCTTGACACTGGCAGAACAGTCGATCTGCCATTTTTGAAAAATAAAAAAGTATCTTGTTGCCAAGTTACTGGTTTGTACGAGATTAAATAGACGGCAGTATTTTAGATGAAAACACTTCAACTGGGCTACGAGTACTTATTCATCTGAGTATTGTATGTTCAGCATCCAGTTGAACTAGAGTCCGACACCAACACTGACAATTAAGGTTAATCTCAAAATAGCATTGTTTTTAAACTGGAAACATAATATCTCCCTTCACTCGTACAAAATTGGACTTTCAAGTACAAAGTCATACGCACCAGGTAGCTCCAATTTCACGACGCGCGAAGTTTGGATTGGTGCAATTAATATTTTATTAATAAAAGTATCCTTGTATTAAATGTGTCCTTATCCTCAATTTTTAAGTAAATGTTAAAAGGTGAACAATAATGATCTCCTATATTATAATCCCAGTCCCAGCAGGCTTTGGCCCTCCACGGGAGCCTCGTCAGAATTTTGACAGCTCTTTGAGACGTGAGTGGAACACGACGCGCCCATCGAGGTTTTTGAGCTAAGATGGCATTTATAGGAAGTTGCTGTTCTGTTACCCCGTTCTATGACATACCACTTGAAAATGTTCAAACGTAAATGTTACCCTTAAAATCCTGCATTCTAGGATGCCGTGATCGTAGTAGAAGGCGGTCCCCAAGAAACCACAGAGCTGCTGAAACAGAAGTTCGACTACATCTTCTTCACGGGTGGCACCAGCATCGGTAAGATCGTCTACGAGGCTGCCGTCAAGAATCTCACGCCCGTCACTTTGGAACTCGGAGGCAAAAGGTACGTCAAATCAAAACATTTATTTCAAACTAGCAAACCCGGCGAACTCCATTTCGCCACCAGATGGCTTCGTTTTCTTTGCTATAAACCTCACGGAGCCCGAGACCTTTCCAACGAATGCAAAACCGTGGATATCGGTTCGTGCGTTCTGGAGTTATAGCGTCAGGAAGGAAAACCCGACTTATTTTTATTTATTTCAAATAAGCCATTTACAGGCACTTTTGAATTGTCAAAAGACCAAAAAATAAAAACAGTTAAAAAATAGTTATGGTGCTACAGTCCCAGTCACAAGACATGAAAACTATGAAAGTACCGTAGATGCTCATTCCAAGGAGTAGATCTCTTTGGAGAAGAACGGGCAAGAAACTCCATGGACACTCTTTTTAGATTGCCAATATTATTACAGAAACTTTGTTACATCATACATTTTCAGATGGTACATTATGTAAGAACGATGTAGCAAGTTAAAAAGTTTCCAAAGGAAATATGCAGCTTTAGCTAAAAGTTAACAAAGTTGCTTTTCTGTGACAAATACTGAGAGACAACACAACGCCAAAATAATTATCTTTAGAAGAATTAATGCATGCGCAAAAGCCAATTCACACCAAGACGCGAGACTGCTCGCTAATATCAATAGAGCGACTCAAAACTTAACTTTATATACTACACGAATAGGTACAAATTTCCTGTATCGTTGAGTCTCGGTATATACTGACTCATTTGATAATTTTAAAACGTAAAAAAAAAAGTGGAGGAACTTTACGCCCCGTGTCTCTCTCTATACGTAATTTACTATTATTTATTTAAATTATGGAACACATCATAAAATGCACTATTTATAAAAGTAGTCAACCAACAAACGACACATATAGATAAAAGCAAAATATCTTAGATTAGAATTATCTGTTATAATCGGATAATTACTCAAATCTAGTTGTATTACTTAACGTTGATTATGATATTGACGTCCAAACATTAGTGATAAGCAAACAGCAGTGATACGAAACACATTTTTTAAAACATAGGTCGCGGTGTCTTTGCAAACATAGAAACACACATACACAAACACCCATACCCGAAACAAGTACTTGTAGATCATACAATATATTTTTTTCCGTGGTTGCTATTGTCTAGCAACGTAATAGTGCGGGTAGACGATGGATTGCGACCCGAAAGTCGGAGCCAAAACTTTAACCAAAGTCGAGAGCAAAAGTTAATAAACCAAAAACCATCAAATCTCTATATAGATCTTAATTCCATTCATACATTTTGAGCAAAACTCACCCAGGATACAGAGAAATACTTCTAAGACTTACACAAAAGCAAAATGACGGGGCCCCCTCTCAGAGGGCCAAAGCCTGCCGGGGTCGCAGGACTTATTTCCTTACCGTGACATGAAGGGCTATTGAAGGACACCGTGGATTTTAGCCAGTACAAGTGTGACAGACCCTCCCGCTCTACCTGGGGTGGGAGGACTCATTTGATGAATTTACCACGCTAAAAAAAAGACTTGCACAACACTCAATTTCAATATAAGACATTCTCGCCAAGAAAATAAGACACAAAATTGTCTCTCCACAGCCCAGTATACATCGATAATACGGTAGATATGATGGTGACAGCGAAGCGTATCCTCTGGGGCAAGTTCATCAACGCAGGTCAGACCTGCATCGCGCCAGACTACATCCTGTGCTCCAAGGAGGTGCAAGACAAGTTCGTGTCAGCTGCCAGGAAGATCCTCAAGGAGTGGTATGGATCTGAGCCTCAGAAGTCTCCGGATTTCTGCAGGATTATTAATGGAAGGCATTTTAGGTGAGTATCGAGAAATCTGTGGACAGTGACCGATTTTTCTCGAACTATTTACGCTTGAGTGTATCTAATACTTCAGTTCAAGATGAATTAAGCGTACTGTTGGATTGATTTCATCTTTTGCTCAACTCTCCTCACTATATTGACTTTTACTCGTATATCACTTCATCATCATCACGCGGGCCCAGTGCGGGTTGGTAGATGTCACATGTCTTCGAATTTTTGGTTCTATTATAGGACATGCCGGTTTCCTCACGATGTTTTCCTTCACCGTTCGGAGAGCAGTGGTGATGAAATATATTACACAAAGTAATGCGGCTGGCGGGGTTCGAACCCACGACCTACAATTCGTAAGTCGGGACCGATACCACTGGGCCACCACTGCTCTAATACTTCATTAAAAGATGAATTAAAGCGTCTGTTGGATTAGATTTCATCTTTTGCTCAACTCTCCTCACTATACTGACTTCGTATATCACTGAACATTACCATAACAAAACACATGGCAGTAACTTGCATAAAAGTAAGCTGGCAGCTTGCATTGCATGCCATCAAGCTGTATGACTTCTGATTGGTCAATGATACAAAAGCAAGCCAGCTACTTGCATACTTTTATACAAGTTACAGGCATGTGCATTGGCCTGTTCTTTCATTCAAACTTTTGATGGTCGTGAGTCCTTCTAGCTAGGGAGCATCCCATTCAACGCTTACGTCGGATCCACACGCTGGCCGTGTTTGCCAAACGGAAGGAGACGGCGCTATACCAGAAAGCAAGACGCAAATAATTCTATCTCGTTTCTAAGTATAGCGCCGTCTCCTTCCGTTTGGCAAACACGGCCAGCGTGTGGATCCGACGTAAGCGTTGAATGGGATGCTCCCTAGCTAGAAGGACTCACGACCATCAAACACGGCCAACGTGTGGATCCGGCATTACCGAAACATGATTCGTGTGTTCATTTGAGTCGTCGGTACAAACTAATTTGTTTATCAAACTGTTACTATTGTTATGTTTGAAGGAATTAAAGACACATTTTATCAATAAAATAATCAAACAAAATCAACATTTTCGTTTTCCAGCCGCCTCCAAGCACTAGTCGACGCAAGCAAAGACAAAATCGCCATCGGTGGGTCCTACGACGCGAATGACAAGTACATTGAGCCCACAGTGGTCACAAACGTGGTTGGTACGGACAAAATCATGCAGGACGAGATCTTTGGACCAATACTCCCCATAGTACCCGTTGAGAACGCTTTTGAAGCTATTCAATTCATCAATGAGCGGTAAGTTTGCAGGATTTTTTTGGTGTTCCATGAAGTAATTTGTGATTTGAGTTGAAAGATGCAGTTTAATGTTGGTTTTGGTTAGGGTTGCCTTCCAAAAAAAATCGATAGTGGGCTGGTAACCCTAGCTACGCTATTTTGACGGCTAAAAATCGCTTCGTCTGGTCGCACGACCAATCGACCCATTCGCTTAGTCGCCGGGTCGAAAGCGTAGTGTGCTGTATTTTGTCCACTTCTAGGTACAGCTATATTGTTTTGGTTTTTCGCTTTTTTACTGTTACATACACTTTAATAAACTAAAGTATTTGATTGAATTCAATTATTGATGGGAGTATTAATAGATTATTTTACATAAAGGAGACTGTCTAGATTGAAGTGCTCGCTACGCTCGGGATGCTCGGGGGCTGCTCGCCCTTAGTAACCGTCAGGCTTTCAATATGCCCGTGCCATAAGGCACTAGTTTATCCCTTTTTTTATCGTGATAAAATCATCAAATGAGTCCTCCCACCCACAGCAGGGTGGACAGGACTTACTGTCAGACTCATACTAGCTAAAATTCACGGTTCACTTCAATAGCCCTTTACATTCCGGGGTCACGGTAATGAGATAAGTCCCGCGACCCCGGCAGGCTTTGGAACTCAAGAGGGGCGCACGGAACACAACGCGCCGTCGACCCGGGCATGATCCATGGTTGGACAGCGAGTCGCCCGCATGCCCACTAGTTTATCCCCTTGGTGAAATAATCTCAAAATTAAAATATTAATATTAAAATCAATTTTTTTTAAATTTGACTATGTTGGCAACTAAGTGTAAAGTAACAGTAAAAAAAATACAGTGTGAATATTGTAATGTATCAATGTGTGTCCTTCTGTTTTTTGAGTATTTTGACGTTGTTTTTTCAAGACGTGGGAATGTCATGTTTTGTTATTTCAGGAGTTAAAAGATAAAATTAATTGCACATATTAATGTCATTCAAATTGTTGTGGGAACTTCATAATTAATTTTTTTAAATTATCCTACTTCACATCTTAATAATAATACGCATTTAAAAATAAGAAATAAAAAAATAACTGACGTTTTGAAATATTCCAATTAGATTTCATAGAACATATTTGACAAGCCATGTAATCCCCATACAATGCACAATTTGACAAACAGGGGACAATCACTTGGAATCAATAGTTTTATTTAATATCTACATTTCGATTCATTACTACCATCAAATCTATTAGTGATTGAAACGGGTATCTAAAGTGTCGATTTTTTTTCATAGTGACATCGAATCGACTATATTTTGATACATAGTTCGTGTTGGATTTTTAGAAAATCCTGGGTTTTTGTGTTCTGCAAATATGGTCATTTATTTTTCGACTATTGCTTTATAATTCGTAGAATATAATAATTGAACGAAAAATGTTGCCACCTCAAAATAATAGTCGATTCGTATTTAGAACGACAATCGTAACTGAGCCAAAAGACTGGCCCACCATTTCCAAGAACCATCATTCCTTGGGAGGGACGAACCATCGAGGCCACGATGGTCCATCATTGCCATCCATGGGACGGACCGTGGCGACCAGAGAGTGAAACCATAAACAATTTTCAGGGACCATCCGTTAGTACTATACGCGTTCACCAATCAAAGCAACATACAAAAGTTGTTCGCTGAACAGACCCGGTCGGGCAGTCTTAGTATCAATGATACGGTCATGTTTTACGCTGGTAAGGAATATACATTACCATTGGCTGTTTGCGGAAGTATACAAAACATTTATGTATAAGTTAACAATGTTTCAAGTAGTTTTGTGAAAAAAGGTTTAAAGTGAGAGCTGGAAAATAAATTTGAAAAAATATAATATTGTGTCAATAAGGGGGATAGTTGATCGACCAATTCGAATATCGAGTTGATTAATCCACTAAATGTTTCGACATATCGATTAAAAGATTAGTATTCGTCCACCCTGTTAAAAAATCAGGCAAGAATGTTCGCAAAGTTTATATATTTTGGGTTTTAGACTGACAAGACCACCGAATATCGAAGAAACAACATCCTACCTCGATAGTAATAATAATGGAATAATACCCAGAAAATTAATTCCAGAATATGTTGCGTAAGTAACTATAATATGCGCAAACGCACTGACTGCACCACTTTTTTAAAGGAAATGGTTGCAACACTTATAAGTTATATTTTTATACGCAATAACGCCTGCGTCGCGTGCAAAGATATTTTAGCGGAATTTCTCATTCCCTTGCTTTTTGAACGCTGTTATACGTTGCGCCATCTATTGGAAGTGTTTCAGACGTGTTACAGTGTTCAAAAAACAACGGAATGAGAAATTCAGCTTCGAGAGTAGTCGTCGTTGCGATGGCCTAATTGGTTAAGGCGCCTGGAGTACCTATGCAGAAGACGCAGGTTCGAACCCTGCTCGCAACTGAATTTTTCGTTTCTTAAAAATATCTTTGTCCAAGAACTTTGAGTTCAGCTTAGGATATGTACAGTCAAATAAAATGTAGAATCCTCGGTAGGTTCGAATAATGAAATTCACAAGTTTGAGTTAAAGCATCAACAAGTATACAGCTAAAAAGCCACACATAATTCCAAATTACTTTTTAATTTAAATTTGAAATATTTCACCATTATTATATCATCCATAATTTATAAAAGTTTTGTATGCTATTGCAAACAGTCGTCGGGATAAGGTGGTACATGGGATTCGCTTAATTTCTTAATTTCGAGGAGTTGTTTCACAATACAGGTTTCAGGTGGAAAAGGAAATACTTTGTCGTACTAGACCATTGCACAATAGACATGTTGACAATATCAATAATTTAATTAGTCCGCCAGTAAGAGTTGAAAATGGATACTTTTTTTTAAATTAATGCATAATTATGTCATTAAAATTCGAGAGTGGGGGCAAATTCACAATTCCTACCAGAAATCGTCACAGATTTCTTCCGTTTTCATAATTCTTCTCAGAATGGTCTAGTATACAGAGTATTTATTTCGAATAAATGTGCTTACATACTCGGTTTACAGAAAACCGTATGGTGTCGGTACTGGTAAAGGATGGTGGTGGATTTACTATGTTATAATGTATAATTTATACTTTGTATAATATGAAAATTTTCTTTCAATAATATTTTGTCGCAATTTGACTAAAAATGGTGCCTCAATTTTCTATCAAAGTTAATGTTTGCCAGACTAAACAAATATACTTTTTTTAGTAAGTACGTTTTTTTATCAGATGATTGTTTCTGTTGTGGACTTCAAAACTTTGATAGAAAACTGCCTCTAAAATAAAATCTCGAATATTCTTTAATCTTCTGCAGCAAATAATAGCCTTTTCGGTGGAGGTCTGATGTATTTTGTTGTATGTAGAGAGAAGCCGCTAGTGCTGTACGTCTTCAGCACGAGTAAGAAGGTCCTATCGAATATCGTGGACAACACTAGTAGCGGAGGGATGTGCGTTAACGATACCATGATGCACATGGGAGGTTTGGATACTTTTCTATCTTAATTTTTTTTTTATCAATGATGTATGTCTCAGTAGACATATTCGAATTAAGGATCAATAATTATTTGGCTGTTAGTGTGACATATGAAAGGGGTTTTCAAACGATTTAAGTGAAGCCGAAATATGCTTCGCACTACTGCAACTTATCAAACATCCATAATTACATTTAAATCTTTTCTGAACTGCTGTAAATTGCACATTTTATGGTTTATCTTTAAAAGCAAGGCATGCTTCTACGTTATGAACGAGCCTGTACTGACGCCATGATATTATGTCATGCATGATATTCTAACATTTGCATGCTCTTAAATAAACAATTAACATACAAAACGATGACATTTAAATGATAAGAACGACAATTCATTTGCTCCTCTAAAAAAAACCAGGGATTAACATAATCCTTTAAGTATTTTATGATGCACAATTCTTGAGTAACAGCTTGCTTTGACAAAGTAGGTTAGTATTTAAAAAAATTAGTCGTAAGAAAACTTTTTGTATTTCCAGGCATACAACCATATTGTATGTATGTCTGAATATACAAAAAAAAATGTTACGACTAATTTTCTTAAATATAAATCTTTATTCCTGTCTGCCAGTTTTTAATAATAGCATGATGAGCATGATTTGAGAATGTTGAAACTTTTAATATATAAATACTTAGTTGTTTTAAACGTACTAATAAAATTAATAATTCTACTGAGATTTTCATTGTTCAATACATAGTTTTTATAATCAACTAAGTATATAAAAGAGAATGAAGACAATTTGTTAGATTTGAATATAAAATCTAATAAATTGTCTTAATTATTTCGTTTATTATACCTAACTACAAAAAGCTCGATTTCAATAAAACATAAATAGTACTTCACTGTTGTAATTTCAACTCTACAGTACTAAGTTGAAGTTTGAAAGTTCAACACAGCACAATCTATGAGACACAAGCACGTTCACTTTTTGCAGAAAACAAATGAAAATCTCACTAGCACACAATCAATAACCAACCTTATCGTCATACTAATAAGGTCTTTTACAACAGTTGAGACCCTCCCGTTCGGAGGTGTCGGCGCTAGCGGTATTGGCGCCTACCACGGCAAGAAGACTTTCGACACTTTCACACATAAGAAGAGCTGTCTTATCAAGAACTTCTCGCCTATTGGAGAAAAGTTGGCTTCGTAAGTTGAATATGATCTTTATTTTGTAAGTATGAATGTTGATGTTGAGAGCAGTGGTGGCCCAGTGGTATCGACCCGACTTACGAGTTGTAGGTCCTGGGTTCGAATCCAGGCCGGCGCATTACTTTGTCTAATTTATTTCATCATCACTGCTCTCAAAACGGTGAAGGAAAACATCGTGAGGAAACCGGCATGTCCTAGAACCAAAAATTCGAAGACATGTGACATCCACCAATCCGCACTGGGCCCGCGTGGTGGATTATGGCCCACTCCCTCTCACAGAGAGGAGGCCTGTGTCCCAGCACCGGGAACATTAATAGACTGATGATGATGAATGTTGATGGATGGAGATGAAGAGGAAGGCCAAAGAAAAGATGGATGGATTGTGTAAGAAATGATATTATGAATGAAAAAGGAGTGCACGATGCTGTGTCGTCTGATGGGGGAAAATGGAAGAAGAATACGCGTTGCGCCGACCACAAGTAAAATGGGATAAGGGCAGGAAGATGTTGACTTATGGGTTAATTTTGAACAAGAGCTACCGATCTAAAAAAAAAATTAAAACAGCAAATTTTTGTTCTGTTCTGTTCTTATCGTGGTCTTAAAATACTCCTTAGCTTATAAGAGCAGAGTCTATGGTACGCTTCAGAGAAAACTCTTCCCTTTTGTTAGTGAAAAAAAAACTGAAAATAAGTTTTATTTTTAGTTTTCTTTTCAAATTTATAAAACAAACAGTTCAAAATGTTTAAAACAAGTGTTTTTTTTTTAATTAATTCCACCTTTTTTGTTGATGTCTAAACGTATAAATCAATTATGTTTCATTTCTAGACTACATCTTTTCAAATTCGCCCTTTGTAATGAAATTATCAATGGAAAATTATATGCATTCATCTGGTAGTTGAAACGGGTAATTTCAAATTGTTTTAAACAGGTGTTTTGAAACAACTTGTTTTAATCATGCCAACCCTGGTGACGTCACTACCAAAAGGGATGAGATTTCTCTGAATCTAACTGTAGATAAGTTAATCATTTTCTAACCGAAATTCTCTCCCCCCCTTTCCAGCGGCCGCTACCCCCCCTACACAGACGGCAACCTGAACTTCATCAGCTCCCTGATGCGCAAGCGCTTCGGTCCGTCCCTCAAGTTCGTGCCCTACCTGCTGGCCTTCGCCCTCGGAGCCGGCCTCTCCTACGGCATCTTCGCTTGGCAAAAGGTAAAGAGGCACCGTTGAGTTTTGATGTTTTTGAGGTTCTATCAAACCAGTGTGGAGAGATTTTGGATACGGGAGGCTGGCTCTGATACAAAAATGTAGGTATTGTTGTTCAAATATTGCACATCGGTTTTTACAAAGAGATAGTTGGCTAGTTTCGGCTTTGCATAGCGTTGTCTCTGTCACACTATGTGACTTTTGTCGCTGGATCGTTGTTTATTTATTAAATAAGGTATACCAGCGCCATATTAATTTACAATATTCATTTCAATTGGTACTTCTTAAATGTATAAATATTTATCTACTATATAAAATTAAGTCGGGTTTTCCTTCCTGACGCTATAACTCCAGAACGCACGAACCGATTTCCACGGTTTTGCATTCGTTGGAAAGGTCTCGGGCTCCGTGAGGTTTATAGCAAAGAAAAAGCATCTGGTAGCGAAACGGAGTTCGCCTGGTTTGCTAGTATCTCATAAATGTTAGCAATTATAAAATTTACTAAAGAATACATGACATGCGGTAAAAAAGAAGCCGAACCTAGCCGAAAATCTCTTTCTAAAGATTGATGTGCATTATTTATCGCTCGATACCTATACTTCATATCTGTCAGTGTTTGTAACCATTCCGCAATTTGTCCGTAAAGGTTTGGTCGAACCGTTAAAGGGTGTGTTGTAAAATGGTTAGTGTATATTGGATTTTAATAATACTATATTTTGCTGAATATGGTATTTGAAATTTTAGGCCTACGAACAAGGCTCACCAAAGTGATGTTCGGTGCGTACAGTAACGAGCAATAACAATGTATACACTCAACAACATTCAAACGCAGTTTACTCGTGACATACTGGTTTCCAATTTGCAATAAGATCTATTTCGTAATAGTTTGACTTTCAAAATAAAAGTCTAATAAAAAGGCAAAACTTTAATTCTATATGGTAGCAGAACATCGATGTTCAAGTACACGTAACAGCCTACAAAATATTTTATTTTTTTCTGTACATGTAAGAATGTCCACCGATTGATTTTACAAAACTAGGGGAGGGAAATGTTAATAGTAATATGTCATTAAGTAATTTAGATTTTTTTCGCCGTGAGCGGTGACATCATGACCAATTCTATCAAGAATAGACAAAGTTATTTCTGTACAAATCTACTGTTTTTTTTGAACGAGTAGGTATCGCATTATCCGTACACCGTTAAATAAAATAGATGCATTTATTTTCTATGTTTTAGATGTTGCCGTACTTAAAATGGTAAAAAAATATTATTCTATGTTCTGTCATCTTGTCTTTTCTTCCGTTGCCAAAACCCTTTTTTCGGGTTTTAGGCTGTGTTCTCACTGAGGTGGAGTGGAGAGCGATAACCCAATCACATAGCTTGAGTGGAGAAATGATGTGGATTTCAAGCCATGTGATTGGTGAATCGCTCTCCGCTCTGCTCCGCTCCGCGTCAGTGGAAATGCAGCCTAATCTCGAAAGTATGCAATTTAAGATGGGAATATGCCTTATATTTGTTAAGGTGAATGCTCCAACAAGCCCGAGAAAATCTAATTTTCTTACGTTTTTTTGCAATTTGCAGGCCAGTGACATGTTGTAACTTTATCAAAATATGAATTGCGGTAATAACAAGTATAATTTTAAATATAAAAAATCGTGTTAAAATCTCCGAAATCTAACTATGATGCACCTTTTCTATGTGAGAGCTGATGGAGCAAATTTTAAGATAATTTAAAGTAAAAAAATTTGAATTTCGCGGGCTGCATCGACGCAATCACCTTAACCAGCACAAAACATTATAAAGAATAGGTCGATTACTTATCTCATGTCCACAGTCAAAGTTATAGATTTGAACAATCTTCCAAAATTTTATAACACACCCAATTAGGTTAAAAGTTTATTTTTATTATACCGTAATTCATTCCATCAAGGTTTAATTTCGTTCACAACAGTAATGTTCCCTTTATTTGTTTACAGGCGTAGATATTATCAGTAATTTTAATGGATATATTAATTATATAAATATAATCTACCAGCACAGTAATTATTATATTTAAGTTACCAATAACAAAGGCAGAAATTGTAAAAAAGTGATGAACGAAACAACTTAAAATTAATGTAAAAAATGTAATATTCGATTCATAAAAAATCTTTATATCTTGATATCTTGTTTTATTTCCCAAAAAAATATCATCAAAAGTCTGAATCATAGTAGGATGTATCATAATGCCCTTGAACTTTTAATGTTGCCATTACTTGCCACAAAAAATATTAATTCATTCACTTTTCATTTATTTTTATATGAGAAACAATCCTTCCACAGTGCCAGGCACCTCATAACATTAATTTAAAAAAAAATAATGGCTTCGAGTATTTTTTGTGTAGTAAAGAATTTGTAGTTAGTCGAATAATATAATCGACTATAGAACAGCACTAATGTCAAAAAGACTAAATTTTTTTGTGTTGTGTAGTTGAACTCATTTAGCGTATTGCAAGTTGTTTATTCATGTTATCCGTATCTCAATATCAGATAAAGTATGCCACAGTGTGACCAAGATATCACAATCAAAGCATTTATTTTCAAGTAGGCCAGTTACAGGCACTTTTAAATTGTCAGAGACAGTTAAAGGAATAATTATTATTAAACAGTAAAAAGTTATGGTGCTACAGTCCCAGTCACAAGACATAAAAACTGTGAAAGTACCGTAGATGCCCGTTCCAAGAAGTAGATATCTATGGAGAAGAACATGCAAGAAACTGCATGGACACTCTTTTTAGATCGCCAGAATTATTACAGAACCTTTGTTACATCATTCAATGCATAAGAAAACGTAAAGGCCCGGACACAAATTATATTTTTCTACCATAAAACTTGATATATAGGCAATACTAGCAGTTGATAGAGACTGCGCCCGCTGCAACTCGAAAATTATCCTACCGGAATTCCGGCATTTGATCGGGATAAAAATTATCATTTGTGTTAATTCAGGTTACATACTATCTGTGAGTCAAAAGCCATCCAAATCCGTTCAATAGTTTCTGCGTTAATGAGTGACAAATATCTATCCATCCTCACAAACATTCGCATTTAATAATAAGTAAGATATTAACACTTATAATATTAGATTCCACGAATAGACAAGAGCTTCTTCCGTTGTTGTCTTGCCCGCATTAGTTCCCAAGATTAAACCAGTCTGGTTCCATCACCGCTTTTGTTTACTCTATCGAGCTCAATTTTACGATAAATGGCTACCATTTTTTGACTTGTACTGACTAAAATCCACGGTGATCTTTCAATAGCCCTTTACGTTCCAGGGTCACGGTTATTTGAAGAGACAGTCCCGCGAAATAGCTACCATTCAGTAGGGGTTGGTTTCACCATATGTTTAATAATTTTATTGATAGAATTAAGCAAGCTAACTTCCCTACGTTTGTACAGTTCGATAGCTGATATATTATGGTAATGGGGAAGGCCGGTCAAAGCTAGTATTGTAGATGTAATTGTAGATGGCGCCACCATAGCTTAGTCCTAATCCGACCAATAAGGTAGTACTATTTTGAAGAACCTATAAGATTTGAACCAATGACGATGCTTGAAACAAGCTATACTAGCGCCATTAGTTCCCCAGTTGCCATACCCATTGAACCACACAAGCTTGCTGATAAATTCAGTCTATTACACATAAATGCACGATACTACACAAACAAAATCGTGAAGATTGAAAGGCACAACATGCTGAACATTACACAAAATGAAATAAAATTACTACGTTGAAATAAAACAACGCGTCTATTCCTGACTAACTTTGAGAGTGAACTAAAGATGGAGTAACTAAAATAGAAAAAAAAGTAGTGACCTTGCGACACGAGTCAGGAAATAAATAAGTATGTGTTTTTTGTCAAAGAAAAAATAATATGCACATATTATTTTCATGACCTTACTCATAAACGTAAGCACACGCTACAAATGAAACAAATAAGAGCGTGCCACGAGTCACTACGACGTGACTTGCAGAGTGAAGCAATACTCTTGCGTAATAAATAAATAAGAAACGCGCGTGCGTGTCGCGTCACAAATCGTATCACCTGAGGACGTGAACGGTGCATTACATAAATATTTTGTATGCTTCGTATTACTACAAGTATGAGAGTTTTTGACAGATTCAGACAGTCATAATGAAAAAAGCTGATATATATTAATCCGACAGGGCCACCCATAGAGCCTGTCGGGGTCGCCGATGACTTTTCTGTTTTATAAGATGACAAAAGTCATAAATCTTCTCTGTTTAGATGGCTAAGAAACTCCTGCTGAGCGTTGTCAATCTGTATATACTGCGAGGCGAAGACCATATTTCGTAGCATTTCTGTATTCTGCTAAAGTCTACATAAAAGAGGGTAATTTTATTCATCTGGGTTAAGGGATTGCACCATGGGTCCAAAACGCAGAAGAAGAGAGGAGAACAGCGTTCCATCTAGGGCGAGAGGACAGTCTTGAAATGAACACCCAAAAAATAATGGTTAAGGGTTGAACCATATCTGGGAGCACGGAATCGCCTTTTTCCGTTGCCCTTTCTCTTTCTGTCGCTTAGAACTGCCATTTGCTAGACCGCGAAGCAAATGGCAGTTCTAAGCGACAGAAAGAGAAAGGGCGACGGAAAAAGGCGATTCCGTGCTGCCAGATGTGGTGTAACCCTAATTCATCTTGGAATCCCTTGAGTTCCTGTTTCGTGGGATCCACTCTGTAATTCATTTCTTCGGGCATGCAGACAGCGAGTAAAGGGCAACTCGCTGTCCGACCATGGACCATGCCCGGGTCGACGGCGCGTCGTATTCTACGCGCGCCTCAAAGAGCGTCAGCAAAAACTCATTTGATGATTTTTACCACGCTAAAAAAAAGCCCAAAACGTCACTAGTCTCAGCTCTGCACTATTTGCCCTGGGCATTTAATGGTCAATTTTGCCGAAATGGAATGGTTTTTATGGCGAAAATGTAACACCTAAATTACGGACCATGTAGATGCCCAATTATAGAATAGTGCTCAAAAAACAAGCATTTCTTGAAACTAGTTAAAATGGTTTGATCCAATTTTCAGGAGATGTTAGAGGTTTGAGTTCTTTTGTGTATCTAATATGACCTTGAGAGTCCACATTCTAATCATGAAATAAGATTCAGTAATTTTTAAGGTTTTTGTAGTATATTATCTGTCTACCTTTTTACTCTGTTGTCTGTATTTCGAGATATCGTATTCTTTTTAGCTGGCTCTGAGCGCGGCGACCGAATCAAGAAATTCCGTAACGAAAATAAACCTAACACCCCCCATCGTCTAACGTCGTTTCAGTTCGGCAGATTTCGCCGCGGTGTTTGTTTTTCTTGACGTTTCACTTGATTGACATGGCAGACCACAGCCTAAAAGAATGCATAAGTTGATAACAAATGCTATGCAATAGCTTTACGGCGGCAGATCCCGAGTGCCACATGTATTTTCTAATTAGCAAGAAGCCGGGACTAAAGGATATATAGTGACAACTGAAAAAGAAATACTGCTTTTATTTTTTTCTTTCTTTCTTTCTAAAGAATAATCCTAACTTCTTCTTTCAGATGTCTTCGGAAGAATAATAAAGGCGAGACTGACGCGGCATCGACCAGGATTGCTGCGAAACTATTGTGATATTGTTTTAGAGTTAATATCATATTATACAAGCCTGGTTCTATTATAAAAGTCTATACACATAGCTCTAGTGTCGAACACATTTAAAAATATTCATAACAAATAATTATGTGTTTAGAAACGGCTTTAAAAAACCGTCGTTAGGTGTAAATGTGCCTTTACTTTAGATGTAATGGTATTTGCAACACACTAATTAATGTGATTTATTTACGAAGCAATATTAGTTCTATTTATTATTCTACACTAGTTATCAGTGTTGGGCAAATTTTAATTCAATTAACAATTAAAAACTAACAATTAATCAATTGTAATTGTGAAAAATACAATTAACAATTAATTAATTGTTAGTTGTGGTTTTTACAATTAACAATTAATTAATTGTTAGTTGTGGTTTTTACAATTAACAATTAATTAATTGTTAGTTGTGGTTTACTACAATTAACAATTAATTAATTTTCAATTGTTTTGGGAATTTTAATTAAAAACTAACAATTAAAAAATGCTGCTGTATAATATACAGCCAGTTTATATAAATATTTAATATACCCATGAGCAGTGTGAGACTGATAAACTTTCAGACTCTATCAGATTGACAGACTGATCTACACTGTCCGGCTGATAAACTGCCAAACTCGGTCTGACTGTCAGACTGATAAACTGTCAGACTCCGTCAGACTCTCGGACTGTCATAATCAGTCATCATAGTACCCCCCCACCCCCACCTATTCCTGTAGTAATACACATGTTGGCAACAAATAAAAGACAGATTAGACAAATTTCGTTGAGATACATAAAGTTAATTGTTAGTTTTAATTGTTTAAAAAAAAAACTAAAAAAGTTAATTGCAATTATTTTAATTGCGAGTTACAATTGACATACGTTAATCAAATTAATTTAATTGAAAGGTGCAATTAAAGTTTAATTGCAATTAAATTTAATTGCAATTAATTTAATTGCAATTACTTTTTTAGTCAATTAACAAGACAATTGACAAATTAATTGATTAATGCCCAACACTGCTAGTTATTTGCCATGACTTTTACTGATTCTCGTGCAATTATTCTTAGTTTTTATATCAAGGAAGTAAGCATTTATTTTTGTACTCTTTTTATAAGCCAAGATTTTTTCGTTTGGCAAGCAATTTAAGGCATGTTAGCATGCAATATAAGATTTGAATCACTTGCCAAACATGCTTGGCTCCTTTTTTGCTGCATTCCGTTGGCTTGATATAATTCCAAACTCTTTATTGCATTTATTTATCACTGAGATGAAATATCTACATTTATTTATTTTAGGCTGGTAACCCTATTAAAAAAACTGCATTCTTTGTTTAAAAACTACTTACATAGTTTTGTTGATGTTAAGTTTTATTTTCCTGTATTATCAATTAAATCAGAACAAAATGAAAATGCACGTAATTTTACGAATGTAGTGAAAACTTACGTTACTAGAATTTAAAAGATAAATTATTCTAGTTTCTTCTAATTATTAATTAAACGTTATTCTCGTTGATAAGCATTAAAAATGTAAGGTTGTTGGATACTTCGTATATTTGTATTTGTAAATAAACGGGAACAATGGATAATACGAGAACAAAAAGTTGTTTGATTTTACCTTTTGCATTTAAAACTATTATAATTATTTCGAGCTTGGTAATGTTTAGTAAGAAAAAATGTAGAGGTACCATAAACAAAAAGATCTTCTATCAAAGATAACGAAATACTCGATAAATCGAAAAGCAATTCAGCATCATGTTCACGAAACAGACCACCTTCCTTTAAGAGGGAGTTGGGAACCCACGACCTACAGAGACCTACGTATTGAGATGCTATAGAAACACGAAACCCTGATTAAAAGCTATCACCACTTCTAGGCTCTTTACCAAGGAGAGAAGGGATCAAGTGTACGTAACAACAGTTGCCATGTGTATGAAGGGCCCTAGGTGCGGACTTACTCAAAATAAATGTTTTTTTTTACGTGGTAAAGTAAAATTAATCCTCTCCCACCCAACGAAGCAAATGCTTTAGACAAGGAGTTACGGGTTCGAAGCCCGTCATAAAGCACAATTTATGTAAGGTCTCGTACTTTCCCCAAAGTGGTCAGTTCACATTGTTTACTGTGCTTTTCACATCTACCAAGGACTTACACAGATGTTCTCCTCAGACCTAAGAACCTGATCAACTTCTGGAGGGAGGTGGGCTGGTTGGAATAAGCCACCAAAAGACCACTATGGCCCACGCACAATGGTCCACATGAAGGACTAAGTGCGGAAACCATAACCCCTAACATAGAACATCACATCTACCAAGTCATTGGCCCAAAGAGTTCTACTCACGCTTAACCCTTCATACGGCGTTCATACGTTGGTCTGTGATCCCAAGTTTTGACCGTAAATTATCGTGAAAGGATGGATGGATTGTATGAGGATGATTTGGCAGGTAAAGTGGTGACTGGCGAAATGCCACGGGCCCCCGCCCAACCCAAGTGGACCCCGGCCCAAAAAGCCCCTAGCTCAGAAATAAAGCTGCTGTGAATCGATGAGGAGTTCCCTCGACCGTCTCTCGGCTCCATCATCAGATGACGTCGAGACGGCACGGTTAGCGCAGTGGCTGAGCGATTGCGGAATGCTGCGCTGCGTGTCGCGGTTTCGATTTCCGCACGCAAATATTGAATGGTAACTTCCTTTTTTAGAAGTTGGTTAAAAATCAAATTACGACGCTGATGTGACGATTTTTACTTTACAAAAAACAAAAAAGCCACGGGCTCAAGATATTATAGTAAAAAAATAAGAAAACGTGCTACATATTTTGGGGTCGCCAAATGAATGGGACAAGGCCAGGAGAACGATGAATCGGATGAGTTATAGTGATCGTTCAAGAGCGGTACTCTGTTACTACTCCTTAACTTCTCGATAATAATTTGGCCATCTCTGCTTTCATAGATCGGTTAATTACTTTACTTATTTAATTAGTTTTCGTTTTCCTGTCTTGGTATTTCTCCTGTATAAAGTTCGTTTACAAACATGCATGTACACAACAAACAGTTAAATCCAAAACAAAAGTACTTACTTGCAGATCATACAAATATTTGAACTATCAGGAATCAAACCTGTGACTCACAGCACAGTCAATCGCTCAACGATGCACTACCCGTGCTAATGTAGGTATAGGTACCCCTACTGCCTATCCTATCGTTTGCTTATTATTTTTCCAATTATACTTACATAATGTAAATTAAAACAACTTTAGGGTGTGGTTCTGATAGTAATCTAAGAAAATTCAATTACATTACGTAGTAGGTACATGAGTCACCTTCACGAATGCAAGTAAAAAATGTAATCTTAGATGACTTTTATAAAATAAATACGTAGGCACCTACGTATTAATGACTAACGATCTAAAAGCCTCATTTAATAAATAATAGTAGGAAGGAAATCATAAACGTCTCGTCTAAAGTATTAATTTTAGGTACAGGACGAAGGGTTTCATTTGATAAAAAGTCGATATTTATAAGACATTTAAATTGTGGTCTAGTTATTCTCCCGTGAGGATCTGATGGGTCATGGAGGGCTAAACGCCTGCCGGGGCCTCGGGACTATACAGGGTGGAATTTTATAATGCCACCTGGAGGGAAAGTACTCTTAATACTGCAGATAGAAAATTTTACTCAAAGGAAACATTCCTTTATTTTTGAATGGAAAGCAAACTGCATTCAAAGATTTTCGAAAATTCTCTTCTCCACCCGGGAATCGAACCGGCTAAAATCTGAAAAAAAAATTACCCTGTACTTTTATTGCATCGATCGTTAGGGTCAATTATAAGAATGAAATCTCTCTAACAAACATGATAAATTAAATGAAAGGAAATCCAGGAAATCTTAAATTAATTTAATTATTTACAAAAAATGGTTCGATTCCCGGGTGTGGGAGAAGAGAATTTTTGAAAATCTTTGAATGCAGTTTGCTTTCTATTCAAAAACAAAGGAATGCTTCCTTTGAGTAAAATTTTCTATCTGCAGTATTAAGAGTACTTTCCCTCCAGGTGGCATTACAAAATTCCACCCTGTTTAAACAGGTAACCGTGACCCTGAAACTTAAAAGGCAACTGAGGGAACACAGTGGATTTAAATAATGTAAGTATCAGTACGAGTCTCAGTTCCAGCCGCTCCAAATAGGTCGGAAGGACTCATTGGATAATTTTACCTAAAACAAAAGCTAGTCTAGTTGGTTTACAACTTCAATGAGACATGAATGAGTTCGTGACTCATTAATTAATTCACTATTAAAAACAACGTCTACAATAGTTTAAATAATTCGGCTTCCGGCCAAGTCAAGAAACGGGTCAATCAGCTGTTCAACCAAATACGAAGAGCGGCTCCGTGAGTCTACATTTGCTTGCCGATTTTGTACATCACTGTGCCCTGTGTTTATTCCATATTTATTTGAGGCAATGAAGACGGCAGACGAGTAGCTATATACATAAACCAAGTTTTTCAAGAAGACAGGTACCATACATAGGTACCTACCTAAAAAATTAAATAATCAAGGTGTTTTAGTAAAACATTAATGCTGTGTTGATATGACGACTCCGACTGTTTATTAGTATTGTACATATATAGGTATGTATTGACGATAAATTATTATCATGGTCAAACAAACGTGATGTCACAAAATAGAAATATATTGTCCAATAAAGTCAGGAGATACCGGTCTCAGTCTAGCATGACGTTTTTTTGACCTCATGAACACCGTTAACTATATGTACCTACATTATTAAGTATGACCTCATAGTTCGCACTGACGACGGTGTCAACAGTTTATTTATATCCATGCAGTCATTTTCACATAAACCAATGATTACATGTAAGCAGCCTTTACTGAATATTACATCATTCCATTTTAACCCTAGGGAGAAGACCATAGCTCGTCCACTGAGTCCAAGCTGTTCTACTATTTTGTTTGTGTTGATGGAGTGCGTGGCCGTGTGTTTGACTCACCATCCGTCGAAGAATAACTTCGATCAATCAAGTTAATAATTAATGCTATTTATTTAAGAAATAAATCAATCTTTAAATTACATAAAGGTTCTATTTAAGTAAGTATTCGGTCCTTCATTTCCATAATTCTTAAAAAATATAATTTAGAAGATCAAGAAAGAGCTATCAGCTCCAAGTAGACTTTTGTTACATGGAAGAATCCACGATTGAAGCAAAAAGGTGGTCTAATATCTGTGTATTTGGCTATTTATACGGGGGTTTTAATTTTTGCTTTTACGCACAATATTTATAATCTGTATGTTCAACACTTGTTTTGGACGTGTATCCGAATTTTCACAAATGTCAAAACATTAATATTGTAGTGTGGCAAGTATTATTTTAGTTGTATTTGCATTTATGTAATAAACTGCGCTTTCAATAATAACTATATTATCATAGCAAGCCTAAATATTGGTTCGTACGTATTATACATTTTTTTTAACAAAGATTTTTTAATGTTTTCAAATCTATTCCAAATCCAACTGATGGTATATTTTTTTATCATTGCAACATTAGTGACTTACGAACGAAAGTGCTTGTGATGAGCAAAGACGATTAAAAAGTGTCGATAAGCCAATATTCTGCAGAAATTAGCCACAATCTTCAGGTATCTACAAAATATAATAAATAACACCCTCGCATGTGAGGGTACTATGTGGTGGTGCTGTACTTCTTCCGCTAGTTCAGGTGCTTATTCACATTTGAGGGCTTGTCTGACTACTCCCTACCCATAATCCTATACGGCGGCCATATTTATAAGTCATGAAAGGCGTTGACGCTCGACACCATCATAATTATTTGCGTTGTATTGTTTCACAGGACCGATGGCTGCGATACGCAAAAAATTAGTGATCGTCGGTGACGGTGCGTGTGGTAAAACATGCCTGCTCATCGTATTCAGCAAAGATCAGTTTCCGGAAGTGTACGTGCCGACTGTGTTCGAAAACTACGTCGCCGACATCGAGGTGGATGGCAAGCAGGTCGAGCTGGCCTTATGGGATACGGCTGGCCAGGAAGACTACGACAGGCTGCGGCCGCTGTCGTACCCTGACACTGATGTGATCCTCATGTGCTTCTCGGTGGACTCGCCCGACTCGCTCGAGAACATCCCGGAGAAGTGGACACCCGAGGTAAAGCACTTCTGCCCTAATGTGCCCATTATCTTAGTTGGCAACAAGAAGGATCTGCGCAATGACCCGGCCACCATTAACGAGCTCCGCAAGATGAAGCAGGAGCCGGTGAAGCCGCAAGAGGGCCGAGCTATGGCGGAAAAGATTAATGCATTCGCGTATCTGGAGTGTTCCGCCAAGAGCAAGGAGGGAGTGCGCGAGGTGTTCGAGACGGCGACCCGCGCCGCATTACAGGTCAAAAAGAAGAAGAAGACTAGGTGTTCCCTGCTGTAATTGTGCTGTTGTCGGGAGAACTCTGATTTATGAATTGTACGCATACTGCCTGATAACTTAGTTTGAAACGACTCGGACTGTACAGCAGTCGCGAGGTCGGCCACACAGTGCTTCCTTCCGATACTGACTGCTGACGCGAAGTCGCGGCCCGCGTCGCACGCACACTCACTCAGTATTTGTGTGGCTACTCTTTCACAATTGGTACTTTGTATATTTTATAGAATATCTATAAAGAGTAAGCGTAAATGCCTTAACAAAAGTAGTCGGGGGCATGTGGACCTCCCGTCTCCGGCAGGGCCACTGGAATTTTTATGCTATAATATCACGTTATATAATCGAGTAGCATTTCTTCTACATATAGATTATTCCTCGACCGGTGGCATCTCACCGAGACTTGTTTAGTTCGGTATTTTGTATTTTAATTTTTCAATAAAATAGTGGTGTATAAATTGTGTAGGATGTTTATTTGACACGGAGCGAGAGCCCCACTCATCTAAGTGCCTGTCAGCTAGACGCGTCTCTGAGACGTCCAATCTGATTCTGTAGGGCAGTTGTATTGTAATCTATTGTTTGTGTGAAATCATAACTTCCTAATATAATTTATTAGTAATAAAGGAACCCCATGTCAACAATTCTTAACTAGACTCTTTTTGACTTTTTATAAAATTTTAATGCAGCATTTATAAAGCAAAGGTGTTTAGAATGGGGGATATTTAAGTTAAATATGATCATTTATGTTATGTTTCATTAGTCTTGTAAGTACAAAATTATCGTCAAATATAATTAACAAAATAATTATTAGATTTCCTTTTATATAATTTAAGATTTATTATTTTGGATTTATTCCAATTACAAATTTATTAACCAATAATTGAAAGTTTCAATTTAGGCACTCCTTGACATTTTTAGTAGTTGTAGCGGGTTGAAGCGACGCCTGGGCGACTGCATGAACTGCTTCTGTCTGTAGTTAGTGGGGCTGCGGTAGGGGACCGGGGTGTCATCGGGCAGGTGGCGCTCCGGGCCGCGAAGCTCGGGTGCCCAGTCCGCATACACCAGCGAGTCCACGTCACACAGCCTGTCAGCTGCTAGTGGGGTTACTATGTACACTACCCACTTGTCATAGTCCACACCGCGGACCAAACCTGTAACAATAGGATTCCAGTAAATACCTGAGTATGTCACATTCTTAGTTATCATATTTAATCAGCACTTTATTACACTTATTGATAACACATTTTACGATATTAATTATATTCTAGGCATACCTCTTATGCTATTGTTTGAAATTACATTATAATACATTGAGTAAACTGCATATTTTTTAACTGTTAAGAATTTGTTTGCTTGAAGAACATTTGCACCTATTTCAGTGATACCATTTTAGTTTATTTTAGGACATTACAAAATTTTACCATAATCCACTTTACAAAAAATAGTTTCTAATATCATAAATGTAGAGCACCTGCTCTTAGAAGTTTCAAATCTTGAATACCAGTTATTTATTTGCGATATTAATGATAATAAGTATTATGGTTGATCCTATTATTATGATAATTTGATTTCTAATATTCAGAATGAGAACAAATTTTGCTATCAATTATGTAAAAAAACAAAACGAGTTTCTGTTGCATAAAGTTTTTTTTAATACAACAAAGTAGTTACCGTGTCCATGGCATGGTAGTGCGTTATCTTGCAGGGTAAACACTTTTCCCTTATCTCCTATGGCGAGTTGACAGAGCGCTACTATTTTTCCGTTTATCACCTTCAGTACTGCATCATTTGCTACTTTCACATTCGTTAGCACGTTCACATCTGACAAGCTCACTCTAGAACAAAAAAAGCAATAATTTAGTCATTTCTAACGCTGGACTGGATCTATATAAATGTTATATACAGTAGGTATAATATACCTACTGTATATAACATTTATATAGATTTATTACACATATTATGTGTACCTAACTACACATAGCAGAGAAGTTGGTAAGCCACCTGTTGCTCTTCTGTGAAAACACGAAAGCATCGCCCAGATGTTTTCGAAAGCTGTTAGGTAATCACAACTTGTTAAAAACAGGTTGATCTAGATCTATTGGGTTATATTTTGTTGTGGTGACCTAGGTATAGTAATTAGTTATTACGGTCATAGAAATACGCAGTGAAACACGTAACTGACATAGTGAAAAAAAAGCGTGGAGTGGAGCTCATATAGAAACAATATAGCATCGTCGTTAATGCTAAATTCTTTTTCAGCCATAGTTCTGAATTACAAGAGTTTCATAGAACCTGAAATGATAACTGAGCCGCTGATTGATTAAAGAGCCATTGTTAGCCTTCGCGTGAATCACACTCAATTCCCGGACAAACATTATCTTATTACTCATAATAATTGTTGCTACAGTATTGTGCTAATCGGACATTCGAATATGACATTCATAACAATCCACCAATTATTGGAATTATGTATCAAAATTTAAGAATTGATAAATCCATCAAATTCGGTTAGTATTGTCCTTCTTTTCTGCTAACGTATAGGTCTAAAAGGATGACTTATTTTATGGTTAATATTGTTGTAATTACAAAGTCGCCTAGTCGTTTATAGTTCTATAAACTCGTAGATAGATCTAAGACCAGTATAGGGGCATATTACTCCAACAATGCATTTATATCTAAAATTCCACGAATACAAGTATTTTCCCACAAGTTATAGGCCAAGGTGGACAATGAATCATACAAGCAAGATAAAGCCACGGGGAGACTCCGCAGACAGTACCCGACTTCCGAGCTTCAATCAGCATCGAGTGTTGCCGGAAATAGCACGGGATCGTGAAATCGCCGAAACAGATGGAGGCATTTATCGAGTAGGCTAATGGGTAGTAAATATTGTTTCTCGCTCACTCCTACGCAGGTAATGCCGCCGAGTAATGAATAGGCGTCCTCACATTGAACGTATGACCGTTCGCATGTGTTAGTACTTGGCAAATTGTGTCACTGTTAACTATTCAAGATATTACACTAGACAGACAACTGTTTATATTATCGTTTGCCTTCACGATTAATTAGCGTTGAGTACCTCAGTAAAAATAGAATTAGTTACCTAAGTGAAGTAAACTTGAGGATTACCTTTCTAAGTACGGATCGGATTATGATTGGACATTGAGTTGACATAAATCTTTGCCACACATTTTGCGACGTTCAGTCTTGGTAATAAGGCAGTGCACCCTTTAGCTGCAGATAGGAATTTAAATTGAGTTACTAACCAAAGTAAGAACTACACTTATTACACTACCTACCTTTCTATACAGCCTCTTAAAAGTAGGCAAGATTATTGTATTCACAACAGTGACTTCAATAATCGTTGCGTTTCCACCAAATGCATAGATATTGTTGGAAAAGAAAAGCAACAACTTGCATTTTTAGGCCATATACACCATACAGCCGTAGTTGCAATTCTAGTGTCCAGAAATATCGTTTGCAGGAACTTACTAGTGTCTAAAGAAAATGAAAAAAATCTTAGGTAATCAAGATGATACTCACTCGTACGGCACGATCCCCAATATATGCACTCCTTTGTGAATGTTCATCAGTTCACCGAAATACGCCAAATAGTTCAAATATCTCAGATCCCTCGGCGACAACGCAGTATTATGCTTATCTGACCCCTCCGGGTGCGGCGTCAAAATGAACGTGTAATCTAAATTAGGGAGCACAACGTTTCTGAAGAAGTGGTCATACTTGAAATCTCGATACTTATTTCTAACAATTTTAGGTGTAAAATGGCATTCGTAGCGTTTTTTGATTATGTGGGTGTCTAATTGTATCAAGAAAGTTGGTCGTGCTTGAATGATGGTCAGTAGGATAAACTTGAGCCCCATTTGCGTGCACATGCCCATGGTGTTGATGATCCAGGGCATGGAACTGTATGCTGGGTTGGAGCGGCATTGAGCGAGGAGTTGTGTGACTGCGTTGACGTAGCGGAAGGCGTTGTCCATTGTGTTGATCATGCCAATGTTCAAAGTTCTGAAAAGGAGGAGGGTCGTTAGTCGTAAACTACCGAAAACTTAAAATATATTTGGAGTTCTGAGGGTCTAATACGGACACATTAGGCAATATTAGTAATGACTCACTTCGCAACGTCATTGGTTATTGTATTATTCATTCACTAGGTGAATCATTAGGAATATTGCTGAGTGCTGGTGGTAAAAACATTCTATGAATCCATGTGGCCTGGGTGGAGCGGAACGGAGTTTCAAACTTATACTGTCTAAAATCTACGGTGTTCCTTCAATAGCCCTTTACGTTCCAGGGTCACGGTTACATGATAAGACGGTTCCACGACCAAATGGTCGTTTTAAGACCCGCTGAGGTATTAATAGTTTGATAGAAGTTTCATCAGCGTTTTTTCTGTCTTCGGCTTAGCTTCTAGACTACTATGGTCGGTAGATAAATGTCTATAATGGCTTTACGAAAGTCACAATATAGAGTACCTATGGCTAGGTGCGAACTTGCGAAGTGTATTGTACAACTAATCCAATAACAAAATGCACTGACTTCGGTTTTAGGCAACAAGGGTTTGCTAAACTTGGCGTCTTGGCCAAGGGAGTGACCACACTTCTAGGGCGTCCAGTAGTTTGAGGAGGCGTTCGTGAGTAAGAAATAGAGCCGAATCTCCTCATTTCATATGAAGGTGAGGAGGCTTGTCAACAGTTTCTTAATCACTGTGATTCTATTCTGCGCATTCAAGCACAGATAGGTACTTACAACTTAAAAAAATATTGGTTTTCATTTGTTCTTGACTCTATTCTAGGTCCGAGAAGACATGGACAAAGTCGATGGAGTGAGCTTATCCAGAAGCAACTCCTCAACTTTGAAGATTTTCGGATTGTATGCGTTTGGAAACACGCAGACAGTGAGTTCCATTATTTGCTGTCCGCATTTTGAAATATGTTTGGAAGCCTTTACGAATAGTAACTTTTAGTGCGTCAAGATGTCTGATGGTAGACGGGTGGCGATGGGATGCGGACGGACGTGGAGCTCTCGAGCACTGAAGTACAGTCTAAAGACCGACTACCAGGCAACTTTGCGACGATGAGCCACGCAGTAAAGCTTGGCATCCACCAGTTTAACGTCACCACAATGAGCCTCTGCCTCTTAGTTCTGCGTTCAAAGGTGGCTACAACACTCCATGCAGGATTGAACTTATGCTTTGTAAAGAGTAAAAAGCTGTCCAAGCGTAAATTATTCTTTCACTCTTTATGCTACCCTATGGGTGAAGGGTTTGAGCCAAATGTCACGTCATCTTATCTAGAGAAGGAAAGGGGTTGCTGGAGGCCTCTATGATCCCGTATCCCCACTTCTAAAGTCCAAGCCAAAACGAGGCTAAAGGCGAGCAAGCGTGAGAGAAAAGCCTGACCTTATGCGTGCCATTTGCATTCCAGGCCCGCGGTAGTTGCCTTTGGACCCCGACAGGCGTTTGGCCCTATATTTCCGTCATACGGTGCGCGTGGAACTTGGCGCGCCGTTGACCTGGGCCTTGTCCTTGACCAGATGGCGAAACCTACTCGCCGTCCGAACGCCCGCGTAGATACTTACCATGTGTTATTTTACGACATTTTTTAAATTTAATTAATATTCATACTAACATGTCTGGAGTTTTTAAATGTGTGAAGTTAGGCCCAAGGAGTGGTGTAGTGACCACTGTGGCGGACACATTGCCTGCTACGGTGAACTCTGCCTGCCCTGGATCTAAGTCTATGACTAGAACGGGTCCTTTGGTCAGCAGTCTGTTTACGAAGTACCGTAGGAATGTCGACTTGCCTAGTCCTTTGCCACCGCACACAATACCTCGGCTGTTCTTTTCTGGAATGTGAAACATAGATTTGTTGGTAAAATTGATAAGAGTTTTAAGTAGGAAGGTGAAATTCAACAGTTATAGGATTTTTATTGTAATTATATAACTTGCTATGTATCACAGAGAATTCAAAAACATAATCAAATTCTAAATATGAAAAAGAAAAATTTCAAAGAAGTCCGCAATTGTGTCAACATACCAAGTCCACAGCTAACAGCATGGTCCCAAGAATCATTCTCTTCAAAGTACCTCCAGGGCCTCTTCAAAACAAGGCTGCAACCAAGATCTGCAGAAGCCTGTCTAAGACCTCCATGAGACTTGTTACATTTTGAGAATAGATCCATAAAGACATTGCCTTCAACAAAGTCCATTCTCACATCATTCAATTTTGACATACATATTATACCATCAAACTCTCCAATTGTGGTTACTATTTCTTCAGCTTCACGCACAGACAATCCTTCAGATGCTAACTTTCTAAACACTCCATGGTCATTATTGGGACTTTCAATAGTCTTGAAGCATTGAGCGAAGTTATTATTTGGAGCATACAATTCAACTTCATCCTTCAAGGTATGCCCAAAAACTTCTACAGTGCCTGCTATAGCTTTGACTTTTACTTTGCCATTTAGATACAGTTCAGCGGGATGTTTTAAGACAAAGATGTGACAATCCTTCCCCTTGTACACTTTAACAGGCTTCACGACTTCTTCCTCAGTAGTCGGTTCTCTTTCGGATTCAGAAATTATTGTGTTATCTTGGTCTGTCGTAGTTTCGTCTAGAGGCATGTTTGTATTAGTTTCTTCTGAAGGCATGTCTATACTTGCATCTTCTATTTCAGCAAGTTTATTAGTTGCATAATCAATTAAGACTTCCTCATTCATATCATCATTATCTATCTCTTCAAGTTCATTTTCTAAATCTTCAACAGTGTTATCATCACCTAATTCAGGAACTAAACTGTCTACATCTGTTTCTGATCCAAAGTCAGTACATGTTAAAGTGGGGGCTATGTCTTGTCTCTGTTTTATTGTGGGATGCTTGTAATCTTCCAAGATGTCACTGAGTCTTTGTGTCGGCATGTCCCTTACAGTTATTGATATAAATGTAGATGATTCATTAGATGTTATTGAATTCAGTATACTGTTGCTGTCGGACATATTTTTTTCATCATCATCACTATTATTAATTGTTAGTGTTTCCATTGTTATGTCATCATCAACACTTTGATTTGTTGGCTTATCTTTTTTTTCTTTCTTCTTAGATTTAATTTTCTTTGGTTCTTCTTCTACTTTTCTTTTCTTACCTTCTAAGTTTAGTTTGTTCTGCTTCTTGCTAAGTTCTTTAAGTATCTTAGCTGCTAATGCTCCATCAGCATCAAACACTTCTGACCCTGTTTCATCAGTACCTGGTTCTGATGATATCTCCTCTAAGTCCGAAAAGGTCTCAATATCATCTCCACCTTCATCTTCACTTGTACCTAAACCTTCACTGGACTCCATACAATCAGATAGAGATTCATTGTTTTGTTTACATTCAGATATGGATTCCTCATCATCAGAATCCTCCAAATTAATATCATCAATATTTTCATCCGTGTCTGTATTAATTGCAGACAAGTTAGACAGATTTATATCAGCACTACTAGTTGTACTATTTCCTATAGTTTTAGAAGTTGTTGATTGACTAGTGTCGCCTTCATTTTCGGAATTTGTGAGCTCTACATCCGATATACTTAGGGCAGATTCAAAATCATCAAACCGCCTGTGCGCCTCAACTATGTCATGATCGGAGTTTCCACTGTGCCTGATAAGCTCAATGTCACTTCTTTTATAACCTTGTAGCATTTGCTTTAATTGTTTTTTCTTTACAACTTCGTCTACTTTGTTTTCCTTTTTCGAAGGTTTCTTTGAAACATGCGCTTTCTCAAAGAACTCCATTATTAACACGAATCAAGCTTGATTATTGGACAGAACTTTCACTATTTATTTAGCAGATGATCTCCAACCCGGTATTTATAAAAACAACCGGGAATGACCGGGAAGAAATAAAAACAATGCGGACTACCACCTGGAGGACCGACCTGGAGCATGCGTGAACATCTGTCAGTCAACTGTCAATAGTGTCAATGTCAAAAAGTATTGACTATTTTAAAACGTTCAGAAACGTTTAAACTGAAAAAGAAAAATTAAACTACAATGATTATACTGTGGATTTTACTAATATACCAAAGATATTTTTACAGTTAAGACAATGCAAGGTTTACTACATTGCGGACTTTTTTTAATGGGCAATGAACAGTGCCGGATCTAAGCTGCTTTTCCTCCAGGAGATGCGCTATGCTATGCTACAAGCGTTTGATATCCACCAATCATATTCATTGGTGGAAACGAATTCAACTAAGACGTGTTTTTTATTTAATAGTCTTTGTGTCGGCGATATTCAATCATAAATCTCTTAGTAGTCTGTGTAATCTTCATCATAGCACATCTCAACTCGCTCCGCTTTACCATCATTGGAAACTGTCATACAGTTTCGTAGCTCAGCTTTTACATTCTCGCAGCATAGCTGCATAATAACGGATCCCCCTCTCAGAGGACCAAAGCTTGCCGGGTCGCGGGACTTATTCCATCACCGTGACCCCGTAACATAAAGGGCTATTGAAGGACACCGTGGATTTTAGTCAGTACGAGTCTGACAGTCCCTCCCGCCCTGGCCGGGGTGGGAGGACTCATTTCATGATTTTACCACGTTAAAAAAAAAGCATAGCTGCATAACACATCTCTGGTGGAAAGGCACTTCCACCGCGATCGGAAGACTACGCTTAACATGTCCGAGGGTGTAGTTCGGAAAACAGGGGCATTGCTAGGACGAGCCATTTCCAGAATGCGGCAAATCAACCGACGATGTTGTATCATTCTTTTTTTTTTTTGAGATAATCTAATATTATAATATTTATTTTGAAAGTCTGGATTTTTGCCCCGGTTCGAAAAAATCGTAATGGTGCGGGGCTGTTCGGCAACATCTTTCTCCTCTCCTTCTCCTGCATTCGAGTAGTTGTGGAGTGTAGGCCTTTGGAAAATATTCTCTGATGTCGCGCACGGTTGGGTTATGAATAGGAATTAAAAAATAATAAAACGTAATACTGATTTTATGTACGATATTTAATAATATATAACCACTCCTGACGTTCGAGATAAATACATTCCATGTTTGTATCAACATTCAATACAGTCCATACGAATGACAACTACTACTAGACTGCTGGTGGAAGCACCCCCAGGTATTACGAAACAAGGAGCTGATGGGAACGCTTCCACAAGCGAGCCGTTAACATACAGCGTTGTTTGACATGAGACTGCCTACGAAAGGTTTAGTTGACGTGTCCTAAATGCGGCTCACAATCTCTTGTCAAAGCCTATGTTCGTAAAAGCTAGACGTTTAGTTTCCCGCCGCCTGAGTGAAGGTAGCAAGGAAGTCGGTGACGACCTTCTTCAGTGAAGCGTCAGATTCAGGGGTGATCTGACCGTCCTTGGCGATGGTGGCCAACAGACCCTGGTGGCTGGTCTTGATGTGCTGGGTGAACTCCTTCTCAAAAGCGGTGATCTTTGCGGGGTCAAGTTTGTCGAGGTGACCACGGACACCACAGTAGATGATGGCGACCT